>CM062805.1:620733303-621150673 GCA_031772625.1 Pinus tabuliformis | reverse complement strand
AAGATTTTGCTCTTCTCCTTGGTCAGCTTTCAGTCTTCCGCATCCCACTTCTCTACCAATATTGATTCTCTAGTTAGATTGACTACTCTGTCCCATATTTTTGCCGCATTTTTAACTTTGTCTTGGAACACTCTACGGTTCCTCTCTTTCCATAACATCCAGATCGTAAAACTGACCATGAGATCCCAGGCCTTACGGATTACTTTACATTGGAATTTTTCTTTCTGCCATTGAAAAACCACTTCATTTGTTTCCTTCGGTGACTTCTCAGGTTTCTGGAATAATTTCCCGATTTCCATCCATAGTTTCCTGGCATAACCACAATTGATTAAAAGGTGCTCTTGAGTTTCCGCTTCTTTACTACAAAGGTAGCATTTTGAAGGCCCACTGAAGCCTTTCTTCTGAAGTTTATCCCATGTCAGGATCTTACCCTTAGCTACTAACCATGCAAAGAGAGTAATTTTCGGCCACCAGTTTTTACCCAGATGATTTTCCAGTCTTGGTTTTCTTCTGCTGTTCCCTGATGGTCGCCCACATAGTACGCCTCCTTGACCGTAAAGGAACCTTTCATAGACTTCCCCCATCTGAGGATATCCCTACCCGTTCACGCTTTGACTTTCCTGGATTCTATCTCCTCCCTGAACGCTTCCTGCTGCTCTTGGTTTATCTCCATGCCCCATTCCTCTTGGGTGGTCCATTTCCGCCATATTCCATCCATTTCGTTTTCCTTCCAATAATCTTTGACATATATGCGAATGTCACCTATCCTCTCCTGTATATTTTGGATTTTTTGTATTCTGCACATTTTCTCCCTATGTTGCCAGTTCTCATCCCAGAATTTATCCTCCCCTCCTCCTCTGATTTCCCAGAAAGCATTCTTATCTACTATACCGCGATTTTGACGAGCTAGATCCCAGATTGCCGATCCTTTCGGGGTTTCCTGCATTCAATAAATACTCTCTGTAGTATCTCGCATAGCATACTTGTGTTTCCATATTTGTTTCCAAATATCATTACCTCTCTCATCCACCGCCACCAAAGTTTGCACCCAGCACCTTATTGAGTTTTGTCTGGACCAGACCCAATCCTCCTCCTCCTTTCGTTTCGTCAGATGTTTCCATGAAACTAAGGCCCACTTCTTCTGCTGGGCCGTGCCTCCCCAAATGAATTTCCTCAAGATTTCTCTGATCTTAGTGCAAACCCCTTGAGGCACTGCCATAATCGATAGTGGATAAATGGGGATGGCCTGTAGAACTGATTTTACGAGTACAATCCTTCCAGCAATGTTTAAGGTTCTGAACGCCCAGCTAGCCACTCTGTTTTTTAGTTTCTCCAGGACTCCTTGCCAGTTTTTCTGCTTTTTTGAGTTGAAATCCAGCACATTGCCCAAGTATTTGGTTGGGAGGTTCCCTTGCTTGAAATCCAGCATCCTGGTCAGGTGTCTTTTAACTGGCTCTATGGTATTGAATATGAAGGTGCAGGATTTTTCTTTATTGACTTCCATACCCGAAGCTTCTGCAAATAAGTCCAAGACCTTCTTCAGATGTCTCACTTCTTTTACAGTTGGTTCCCCGAATAACATGATATCATCAACGAATTGTTGATGGGTGATTGGCAGTTCATTACCCCAAAGTCTTAGCCCTTTGATTTTATTTGCTGCTCTTTCTTTCTTAAGGTATCTGCCCAGGCCTTCTGCTGCAAGAATAAAGAGGAAAGGAGATATGGGATCGCCTTGTCTTATACCTCTAGAAGCCTTGAAGACTTTTGAGGGGGTTCCATTGGTTAAAATAGAGAAGTTTGGGGTTGATATAAGACTGAGAACCCACTTTATCCACCTGCTCCCAAAACCAAAGCTGCCCAAAATTTCTTCCAAATATTGCCAATTGATCCTATCATAAGCTTTTGACAGGTCTAATTTAACCATCATTCCTTTTTGTTTCTTTGCCTTCAAAGAGTGGATGACTTCTTGAGTAACCACTAGACCATCTAGGATTTGTCGACCTTCTACAAACCCGGTTTGTTCAGGGGATATCAGACTATCTAGTAGGGGTTTCAGTCTTTTGGCCATCAGGGAAGCAATTATTTTATAGATAACATTACAAAGGGCAATGGGTCTAAATCCCTTAGCTTCCTCTGAATTATCACTTTTAGGAATCAAAGTGAAAAAAGTAGAGTTGAGAGCTGGCCATACCTTTTGATTTATACGAGATTCTTCTATCAGTTCCAGGATTTCCTTTCCCATGAAGTGCCAGCCCGCTTGGTAGAAGTCGACCGTAAAACCATCCGGTCCTGGCGCTGTTCCTTTTTTCATGCTCATCACTACTTCCTCCACCTCCTCAATACTAGCAGCTCTCATTAGGGCTCTATTCTGGTCCTCTGTTACAATTTTAGGGATTGCACTGCAGACTTCCTTTATAGCTTCAGACCTGTCTATTTGAGGTTCTGTCAGTATTCCTTTGTGGTATTCCATCAGCACTTTCTCAATCCCCTCTTGATCAACAATCCTTTCTCCTCTCTCGTTTTTGATAGAGAATATTTTGTTCCTTTGCCTGTGTTGTACCATTGCTTGATGGAAAAATCTAGTGTTCCTCTCCCCCTCCCTGAGCCATTTCACCCTAGATTTCTGTCTCCATAGGACTTCTTCCTGCTTTCTCCTCTCCTCAAGTTTTCCTAAAATTATCCCTTCTTCTCTGCTGCTTTCCTCTGTTCTTCCTTCGTTTATTATCCTTTGTTGCAAAGCTTCCATTTCTCCTTCTAACTTCCGCTTTTCCTCCATAATATTTCCAAATTCTTCCTTGTTCCATTTCTTTATCCTTCCTTTTAGTTCCTTAAGCTTGAGTTGGAAGGTATGCATTTTTCCTTTACCCTGTACTGTGCTTTGCGACCACCATTCTTCCATTTTTCCTAAGAAATCCGGATGTCTAAGCCAGAAGGCTTCAAATCTGAAGGGTCTTTTGCCAAGATTAGCCTTAATGTCCACTTCCAATCTAATCGGCCAGTGATCCGAGCCGAGAGAAGGCATGATCTTTGCTTCTACGAAAACATCTCTGTTCATAATTGTTTCTTATACTAAAAACCGATCTAGTCTAGATGCTATCTGATTTCCCCCCCTCTCCTATTGTTCCATGTGTAGACTCCGTTGATAGTTGGCAAATCAACCAGCCTCAGGCCATCTATCATATCATTGAACATTTCCATATATTGGTATGTTTTCCTTATACCTCCCTTTTTCTCTTTTAGGGACCGGATTACATTGAAGTCCCCTCCTACAATCCAAGCTGTCTCCGGGTAAAGTCTCCTAGTTTCTTGCAAATTTTTAATGAAGTTTTCTCTATCTCCCGGAGTATGAGGACCATACACCCCTCAAATGATAACCCTTTCCTTTGTCCCCGCTATTCTTCCCATGCCTGTAAGGATTCTGGTCATACTGGTCCAATTCTCGAAAATTATCTCATTTGGGTTCCACAATATTGCAATGCCTCCTGCTGAACTGATTGCATCTTGTCCCATGACTTCGTATTGGAGTTTATTATTTTTTATTATTCCTTCCATCTGTTGCATGGTGATCATTGTTTCTTGTAGAATCATGATGCTTGGTTTGTCTTTTTTCAATTTCTCTTTGATGTATCTCTGTTTACCCTTACTATTCAAGCCCCTAATATTCCAGCTGATAATGATCATTTTAAACTTTTTTGGAGGAGTGGAAGAATACCTCGGAAAGAGGTATCACTTTACCTGAGTTTATCAATATTTCGCCAACTGTTTGTATCGTTTCATTCATTGTTTTCCTCCCTCTTTTCCTGCTACTCTTGCCAGTCCCCACCTATTCCAATCTGATCTTTCTCCTATTCTCCTGATATGGTATCCTGTTTTTCCATATTCTCCCCATTCCTTTCTTTATATTTTTGAAAGGTCTCCTTATATAGTTGTTTTTGGCTGTCTGGTATGAATCTTTCATCCAAGTTCTTCCATTCCTGAATTAGCTGTCTCATAATTCTTTCTTCCTCTGCCTCGTTTTCTTTCTGATTTTCCGTTTCCATTTGAGATTGGTCCATTGCTATTTCTATTTTTTCAGTTGCTTTCCTTTCCTGCATTTCTCTTGTTCCTGTATCTTTTTCTCTGGTCTCTTTGATTATTTCCATGGGCTCGTTTTCTGGCTCTTCTCCCTCCGCCATTTTCTCCTCTCCCTCTTCACTGTTGTCTTGGAGTATTTTGAATTTGTTCTTACTTTCCATATTCAGTGACTCCGTTTGTGTCTGCATCCTTATTCCTTCTTTACCTGCTTTCTTTTTCCTGTTAACCTGTTGGAAGCCCTTATCATTCTCCTCGGTTCTCTCAGCTTCCCTTTGCTGCTCTTCTCTTTTCCTAGTGTTTTCTTCTTCCTTATTTAGAGGGCATTGTCTGTATAGATGACCATACTCATGGCATCTCCTGCATCTGAAGGGAATATGCTCGTAATCTAATGGTTGTTGCCAGACTTCATCATGGTATTCCAGTTCTATGAATTCTGGCAGAGGTTCAACTATATTCATGTAGACACACATCCTTGCATATGACGTATACTTACCTTTCTTCGTGGCTTCTGCTACCTTGACAAAGGCCCTGATCGTGTTACCTATCCCTTCCATAATCTCAAGGTCCCAAAATTCCACTGGTAAACCAAACATTCTGACCCAGATCGGGGCTTCCAGCATCTTTTCATTGTCAGGATTGTATCTTTCTTCCCAGTATTTCATGAACAGTCCTGCGTTGTTCATGAATTATGGTCCTTCCTCAAAAACCCTTTCTTTATCCCCCAGATTCGCAAATATTGCTGTAAAAAACCCTTTTGCTCCCAATTTCAGCTCTACATGCCCCTTTGGTCTCCATCTCTGGTAAATCCACCTGTATAGATCTTTTTCTGTGGGCCAATATCCTACGAACTTGCAGATCAGTGCATGATCCTTCATATAACTGTTGTACTCCTCCAGCTTGTTATTGGGGATGACATATCTGGGTTTCTTCTGTGCCCTAGGTAAGCACTTCCCTCCAGTCTTCATTTGCCACAGTTTGCCCATCACTGGTGCTTCTTTATTATTTTCTCTGGCTTCAGTCTAGGTACCGCTGCCGCTTGCCTCTCCTGCCACTATGTTCTTATAGGAGGGGATCTCTCCCCTCCCTTGCCGGTTTTCCATTATTTCGCTCAGCTCCCACTGCCTGAGAAGTTTCCGCTCCTGCTCGTGGTTCCTTGATCTTCCCTCCGCTCCGCTCCAACTTCCCCTGCTCTTACCCCCTTCGCTCACTCCTTCTCGCGTTCCCTGCTACTCCGCCTGCAAACCCTAGCCCGCCGCTCTCCTGGTTACCATCGGCCCTCTCCCATTGTCCATGGCGCTTCCTAACTTTGGCTCAGCTTCAACAAAAGCCTTGGCTCAGCTTCAACCAGAGAGTGTACATTTGAGCTCCCACTTGAGTTCAAGCAATCTTTTTGTTTTCTGCAGGTTGAGAAAGAAGAACAAAGCTGAAGCGCAAGCACAAAAAAAGGACCCATCCGAGGGAGGGGGAATTACAAACTCATGTTGTGATTTCACCTTACTAGGGGTTTTAATAAAATTATCATTTGATTAAGTCCTTCATTGGGTTATTTCACTTTAATTTCTTGCTTTTATATGTTTCTGTTTGCATGCTTTATTGTGTTGCATGGTTTTTCTTCATTTTTTTACTGCACATATGATGCATAGACAACCATATTCTATTGTTAGCGTCACAAGTCACCAGTGACTTAAGTGAAATTATTTTTACACACTTGGAGAAATAATTCATATTAACATGCACACCAATATTTAATTCACTGACAGTCTGATCAGCTGGGTGGTGTTTTTGTACATACGTTGGTGGATATTTAGCTTGAGGACTAGAGGGTTCTTAATTATTTTCCTTTCTAGGCGACTCATCATACTCCTCACTAATGATAAATAGTTTATCAACAATGGTTTTTGCAGGTTGTTTCTCTTCTTAATCAGTGTGCTCATCGACCTTTACATCGATACAGTCGATGATCCTCTTGGTGACTTTATTGTAGTATATGTATCCATTTCTATTATGTGAGTATCCCATAAAAATGCCTTCATCTACTCTAGTATTGAACTTTCCAAGTTTTTTGTCATTTATCTCGATGTAGCATTTGCTACCAAAAACTATGAAGTATTTTTTGGTTTGTGTTATATTATTTCCACATAGTTAACATGGGGTTTGAAGGGCACCCGTAACCCCACTTTATGGGGTTCAGGGCAGCGCCCTGGAAAATTTTGGTTTTGGACCCTATGTTAGGTTGGGCGGACCCACCTATGGTTTTGTGCATGATTTTCGCACATGTTTTTTGGACACAATGGTTTTCAATCCATGGTATTGGATGCTTCAGCATGTATAAATATGTATTGTAACATTGAAAGGAACATAATGAAAAATCAAGTTGGTAGTCCCCATTTTGGGATCCAGGGGAAAATCTCTGTGTATATGTGTTTTATGTCTTATGATCTCAGATTGTTTATTTTCTATGTTTTAGAATTTGTATGCAGGTAATTTCTGTACAAGGTTAGAACCTACATTTCCTATCAGAACTATTTTGGCTTCAAGGGGACGCCTTTGTTGCTGAGGGGTTTCGCTTGGGCCTGTGGTAGACCCTGTTCAGTGGGAGATCTACGAGATCGATTCTGGTGGTGAAAGAAGATGGTGAGTAGTGGAAAGATAGAGATCGGGAAATTTAATGGTCAGAGTTTTGAGTTGTGGAAACTCAAGATGGAGGATCTATTGGTGGATAAAGACTAGTGGATCGTGGTAGATCCGAGTACTAAACCAACGGGAGTGTTTGATGAAGAATGGAAGAAGTTGGATTGGAAGGCAAAGAGCACAATACGATTGTGTGTCTCAGATTCAGTATTAATGAATGTATTAGGGGAAGCTACGGCAAAGGCTTTGTGGGACAAGTTAGGGAATTTGTACCAATCTAAGTCTCTGGTGAATAAACTGTTCTTGCGGAAAAATCTGTATAACCTGAGGATGAAAGATGGAGACTTGGTGACAGAGCATCTGAATGCATTTAATACTGTGGTAAGTCAGTTAGCATCTGTTGATATTAAAATTTTAGATGAAGATAAGTGCATCAGTTTGTTGTGTTCTCTACCAAATTCATGGGATAGTCTGGTTATTGCAATAGGTAGCAATGCAACTGCCTTGCATTTTGATGAAATAGTCTCATCCTTGCTGACGGAGGAAATGAGACGGAAAAATATGGAGAGCCAAAATGGTGATGCTTTACCTATACGAGGGCGGACCCAGAATAGAAACAAAAATAAGTCATTGAGTGGGAGATCTAAATCTCCAGGAAAACCTATAAAGGTGGTGTGCTGGAAATGTGGAAAGGAAGGGCACTACAAAAGGGACTATAAATCTAAAGCTCCTAATAAAGGAAAGGAATCTAATGAGGCTTCTTCTGCAGAGGCGAAAACCACCTCAGATGAAGGTGGGGATGTGTACTTGGCTTCTTCAAGTACACATGTAGATCATGAGGCATGGTTGATTGACTCAGGTGCATCCTTTAACTTCACTCCCCATAGAGAGTGGTTCTGCGAGTATGAGAAATATGATGGTGGTGATGTCTTCTTGGGGGATGACAGGAAGGCTAGAATCATTGGTCGCAGAAAAGTAAAGTTGAAGTTGCAAGGTGGAAGGATTAGAATGCTTCCAGGTGTTCTACATATTCCTACATTAGCTAGAAATCTTATTTCTATTAGCAAGCTGGATGATGCAGGTGTAAAAACATTGTTCGAGAAGGATACTTGCAAGATGGTTCAGGGAGCACTGGTATTGATGTGGGGAGTTCAGATTGGAACTCTGTACAAGCTGCAAGGTAGCACTATCATTGATGGGTGCAATAGTTCTATGGTTCCTGAAAGTGGAGCAGAAAATGTATTGGTCTCTGGACAGAAGACCATGTTGTGGCATCAAAGGCTTGGACATATTGGAGAAAAGGGCCTTTGGATACTTCATGGTAAACGTATGGTAGAAGGTATGAGTAATAGCTATTTGGATTTTGAATTCTATGAAAATTGTGTATATGGGAAGCAGAATCGGGTGAGTCTCGCCTCTGGTAGTAAGAGGGCGAAACAGATATTAGAACTTGTGCACAGTGATGTGTTTGGACCTATGAAGGTTCCATCACTGGGTAAGTCTATGTACTATGTATCATTTATAGATGACTTCTCAAGGAATACATGGATATATTTCCTTAAGAAGAAATCTGAAGCCTTTCACAGGTTTAAAGAATTTAAGGCTCTGGTGGAAAACCAGACAGAGAAGAAGATAAAGGTTCTAAGGACAAATAACGGTGGAGAGTTTTACAATAAGGAATTTGAAGAATTCTGTAAGAAGTGTGGTATAGCACGACAGAAGACTACTCCATATAAAACTCAGCAAAATGGAGTTGCGGAAAGAATGAATAAGATGTTGATGGAAAGGGCAAGAAGCATGCTCAATGGTGTTGGGTTAGGACAGGAGTTCTGGGCAGAGTTGTTGGATACTGCATGTTACCTGGTCAACAGGTCACCTTCATCAGCGTTGGAGGATAAGACTCCGCAAGAGGTATGGATTGGTAAGAAACCCTCTCTTTCACATCTGAGGGTATTTGGATGTGATGCATATGTACATGTTCCAAAGGAGAAACGAACCAAGTTGGATAGTAAATCTGGAAATTGCATCTTTATTGGGTATAAGGATGGTTTACAGGGTTATAAGCATTGGAACCCAGTCACACGAAAGGTTGTGTACAGCTGAGATGTGGTGTTCATTGAGGTGAAAGATGTTATTAAACATGAAATCCAACCAGAGGAACCTGAGAAGATAGAGTTTGAGCTAAAGGAGGAAGAATCAGACTCTACAACAGAGGAGGAATCAGAAGATGAAGAGCCACAAACTCCGGCTTTGATAAGATTAGTTCGAGAAAGAAGGCAGCCTGAAAGGTATAGTCCATCTGCTTTCTCTTCAAATTTTGCTTTATCTATTACTGACGATGATCCCAGAACTATGAAGGAAGCAGTAGATTCAGAGGATGGAAAACTCTGGAAAGAGGCCATGGTTGATGAAATGGCATCTTTGCACAAAAATTAGGCTTGGGATCTGGTGGAGTTGCCGGCTGGAAGGAAACCCATTGGCCGCAAATGGGTGTTCAAAAAGAAGACAAATGCAGAAGGAAAAGTGGAGAAATACAAAGCTTGGTTGGTAGCAAAAGGTTATTCCTAGGTGTCGGGAATTGATTTTGGAGATATTTTTTCTCATGTTGCCAAGGTAACTTCTATTAGATTACTTTTATCTGTTGCTGTGGCTTTTGATTTTGAGGTAGAACAGATGGATGTGAAGACAACATTTCTTCATGGGGATTTGGAAGAGGAAATCTACATGAAGCAACATGAAGGCTTTGTAGTGAAGGGTAACAAAGAACTGCTATGCAAGTTAAAGAAGTCTCTGTATGGGTTAAAACAGTCACCAAGGATGTGGTATCAGAAATTTGATACATTTATATAGGGACTTGGCTTCACCAGAAGCAAAGCAAATGACTGTGTGTATTTTAAATTAATTGGTGACCATGTTATTTATCTGGTCTTGTATGTGGATGATATGTTGCTAGTTGGAAATGACAAAGAAATTATGGAGGATTTGAAGACCCAATTGTCCTCCAAATTTGACATGAAATATCTTAGTGTTGCAAACTATATTTTGGGCATGGAAATTAAAAGAGATTGGGCAAAGAGGAAGCTCTGGTTAAACCAGAGGAAGTATGTCGAGACAATACTACAGAGGTTTAATATGCAGGATAGTAAACCGGTGATGGTTCCTATTCTTGTAGGTGTGAGGTTATCTACTGAACAATGTCCCAAGACATAAGAAGAGGAAGAGGACATGTCCCATATTCCATATGCAAGTGCAGTTGGTAGCCTAATGTATGCGATGGTCTATACTAGACCAGACATTGCACATGCAGTGGGAGTATTGAGCAAGTTTATGTCAAAACCAAGAAAGGAGCATTGGACAACAGTGAAGCGGGTTTTCAGGTATTTGTGTGGCACTAGTGATTATGGTCTGTGCTATGAAGGAAGACCAGGATTGGACAGAGTGTTGGATATTCATGGCTTTGTTGACGCAGACTAGGCTAGAGATCTGGATCAGATAAGATCTACAAGTGGGTATGTTTTTAACCTATTTGTAGGTGTATTCAGTTGGAGTAAGAAACAATTTGTAGTGGCACTATCAACTACAGAGGCAGAATACATGGTAGCCACTCATGCAAGCAAGGAAGCAGTTTGGTTGTAGAGATTGTGTTCAAGTATGGGGTTAGTACAGGAAGCTATAAGGATAGTCTGTGATAGCCAAAGTGTAATTTTCTTAGCAAAGAACCTTGTATGTCATTAAAAGACAAAACACATTGATTTTTAGTATCACTTTGTGAGGGATATCATAGAAGACAAAAAGGTGTTGCTTGTAAAGGTGGACACTTTGAAGAATACTGCAGATGCATTGACAAAATCTATGAGCTCTGAGAAGTTCTCTTGGTGTAGAGAGACAATGGGCATTTCAGGGCTGGGAAAATGACTAAGCGCTCTTGTGGTCCCCTGTGGAAAGAAAACAACAAGTGGGAGAATGTTGGGTTGTGTTATATTCTTTCCACATATTTAACAGGGGGTTTGAAGGGCACCCGTAACCCCACTTTATGGGGTCCAAGGTAGTGCCCTGGAAAATTTTGGTTTTGGACCCCATGTCAGGTTGGGCGGACCCACCTATGGTTTTGTGCATGATTTTGGCACATGTTTTTTGGACGCGATGGTTTTCGGTCCATGGTATTGGATGCTTCAGCATGTATAAATATGTATTATAACATTGAAAGGAACATAATGAAAAATCAAGCTGGTAGTCCCGGTTTTGGGATCTAGGGGAAAATCTCTGTGTATATGTGTTTTATGTGTTATGATCTCGCATTGTTTATTTTCTGTGTTTTAGAATTCGTAGGTAGGTAATTTCTGTACAGGGTTAAAACCTACAGTATTTTACTGTTGTAGGTCTGTCATACCATATATCGAATGATGTTTTGTCACTATTTAGTCTACAGTGAGCTTTGTTGAGGATAAATAACACCATATGAATAGCTTTTGCCCAAAACCTCCACTGAACATTACTTTCGATCATCATTTCTCTGGCTAACTATTACACTGATCTATTTTCAATTTCTACTACACTATTTTTATCGGGAGTCTTTACTATTGTAAGCTTCCTTTTGATGACATTCTTTTAACAAAATTAATCAAATTATTTCAAAGTGAACTCACCTCGATTGTTAGACATTATGCTTTTGATTTTTCAATCAGTTTCATTCTCATCCATAGCTTTGAACTCTTTAAAATTCTCAAAATATTAGATTTCGCTTTGAGTAAGGTAACCCACATGATCATACTGAAATAAAAAATTATTAGCATAAAGTGCAATTTACATGTGGGCTATTGTTTTTTGGATGGTCCACACAAATCCATGTGTACCAACTGCAATTCTTTTGATGATGAGTTCTCCTTTTCGTTAAAAATAACTCGAGCTTTCTTTCCCAGTTGGCAATATTTACAAATTGTATTCTATGGTTTTGAAAGCTTGGGAAAATCCTTGACATCATTCTTCTTTCTTAGCTTGACTATCTGATTAAATTTCAGATGTCTAAGCCTTTTGTGCCATAGCCAACTCTCATTTATCTTTTATAAGTAACACCTTTTGAGCACATAGACATTATTGTCTATTCTCACAGTATCAACAACTATCTCACCTGCACCTGTGGACTTGATTTGATAATTTTTGGCTTTAAAAATCACATCATAGCCTTGATCACACATATGAGATACACTTAGCAAGTTACGCTTTAGTCCACCAGCATATAAAACATTTTTAAATTTACCTTTGTCGTTTGAGAGACTAACCACTCCCTTTGTAATTATTTTTCTAGGAGCATTGTTTCCAAAAGTCACATTACCTTTGTCAACTAGTTTCCATGTCAAAAACATACTTCTGTCTCCTAACATATGCCCAGAACATCCATTTTCCACATACTAATGGATCCCACCATTTTGAGTATCCAAAGAAATATCACATTGCTCTAATTTCTCCTTTCCTTTCCATACCTTGGGCTTTTGCTCAATTTGTTCAATTATGGCTTTGTCCTTTTCTCTTTAAGGCTGCAATTTACTGCTATATGCCCAAAATTTTGACTTTTAAAACATTGTACCTAATAATTCAAGGGAACAAAAAAATTATTTTACTTGGGTTTTCTTTTTCTTTGCTATTGCTAATTTTTATGGATCTGATCTTTGGGTTGCATGTCTCCCTTTTGCTGCTACAGAGGTCATTCTTTAGCTATTGGAATAAATGTAATTTCCTTTCTCCCTTTTTAATTCAACTATTTTTTTGGACTCAACTTCAAAGCCAAGACCACTGTGTTCTTTAGAGACACGTTGAGCCTCCAATATCTCATTTAAATCCTTAGTTACTTTACTAAATTTCTAATTAAAACTGAGCTATGATTTAGCCTTCTCCAACTCTTTCCTCAACAACACGACTTCTCCTTCTAATTTCTCACATGCTTGAACCTTTTCATTCAGTTGTCGGTTTAGGGATTCTTGAATCTTCTTACCTTATTCTATTTGCAAGAGCAATGGCTCCACGACCTCAACTTTTTCTTTTTTGAAAGAATCCTTCAGAACTTTATTTTTCTTCCTTAGCCTTTCTATTTCATCAAGATCACTTATCAGTTCTCCTTCAAGATCTACTTCTCCTTCTTCATCATAGGAATTAATGGTCTAGACTTGTTGATTTTCTATGGCAATCAACTAAATTCTTTGGGGCTCTCATCATACTTTTCCCCATTTGAGGATTGGCTAGGATCACTTTCCGATGAGCTCTCTTCTTGAACATAAAAAAATTCTTAGTATTTTTTCTTTCCTTTTGAAGGTTCTTGAATTTTTCTTTAGGATCATAATCATTTTTTTTCTTTTCAGGACACTTCAATGCATAATGACCAACTTTGACACAATTGAAACATTTGAATAATAGCTTACATTTATACATGTGTGATCCTCACATGATCTTCCGCATGAAGTTGGCTTCTTCCTCATCTGATTCACACCACGAGTTGTCATGCTCATCCTTGCACTTCTTTTCTACTTTGAAGCTTAATTCTTTTGTTGGAAACTTGCCTTCAGAAATCCTCATCTCATAAGCAGTTAGTATTGCAACGTCTTGATCTAAAGTGAGATTGATTAGAATGGTCATTTATTTAATGGCTAACACCTTGGGATTAGACCTATCAGGTAGAGATCTTAACACTTTTTGAACAACCATGGCTTCATCTAACTTCTCATCAAGCCCTCTTATGGTGTTCACAACTTCATCAACTCTCAAAAAATTCCTTCCAATATCTTCATCATCATGCATTCTTAAATATTCAAATGGTATCCTATTACCTTGGATTTTAGCTTTCTTTACCTTACTGTATCCTTCATAACAATTGCTCATCTTGTCCCAGATAGCTTTGGTAGATGTGCAATCCATTAACTTGACAAACTTTGGTTTAGGTGGACCAACAAGCAGAGCATTCATTACCTTAGTATTGCAAGTGAATTCCAACTTTTGATATTTGGTAACCACTATTTTAGGCCTTTGATATGCTTCTTCCACAACATCCCACATATCAACTCCAAGTGATTGAATGTAGGTCTTGATCCTCACTTTCAAAAATCGAGAGTTTGTTCCATTGAGCATTGGTGCCGTCTTGGTAAAACCTCCTTCTTGGTTTTCCATAGTGTTTGATATTTCTTCCAGCTGTTAAACTCATTTGAAGTAACTTGGCTCTAATACCAATTATTGGAAACTAGGACAATAACAAGAGGAGAGTGAATCAATATTTTAGAAATTTCTAACAACTTTCTTTTACTTTGTGCAAGAATATTCAAACACCATTAAACACTTCAGCAATGACTAAGCATAATAAGAATGAATATAAATAATCTCAATGGAACACACAAAGAACATGTAAATTTTCAAAAATTATTTTCAATTTATTCATAGGGAAAGCTACAACTTGTTTTTACAAATATTTGGCTACAACCAGTAGGAAGCTTCAACTCCTTGATTTATCAACTACAACTAAATGGAGCTACAACCCCAAATACTTTCCAATTCCCACTGGAAGGAGAACCAACCTTTGTTTTTGCAAATTACAACTTTCTTGACACTCATTGGTTCATCGTTCATCCAATTTCACACTAGAATCAATGAATTCCACTTCTGCCTTCAAAATAAAACAATTTCCTCAATCACCAATGCCTTTAGCAATTCACTGATTACCGAGAAACATCGACAACATCACCTCAATTACCAATGCATTCTATGCATCTATGAAGCACCTTTCAGATACTGAGATTGGTCTATACTTCACCCTTTATGCATACCACCATCATGCACCATGTTTCACCAACAACTCTCACACACTCTCTTGCAACCCATCGTCACCATTCTACTACTCAAATTCTACTTGTAAAGAATTCTGGACTGATATTTTTGGCTTCAATATTGGTTAAATTGTTCATTGATCTGCTGCATGGTTTTATTATTTTTTCCTTTGTTCAGTTCACAAATTGTCCTCTGAACCTATTCTCTAAGTATTATTTTTCTCTTCACCTGTTACTTCAATAATTTCTAAGTTAAACTATTGTTTTCCTGAATTATGGTGAGTTACAATTTTTAGCAAGGATTTTCCAAATTTGTTGAACCTCTAGTTTTACCAGAATTTCCAAATCTACCTGTTAACCAGTAGTTCTGTGAAAATCAAGACTATAGATATTCATCTTAACTGTAGGTCCACCAAAACTGCCACTAAATTCGACACCGACCCATGCATGCCGCTATCGAGGTCATCCTCCCAAAAATAATTTCCATCTCATCTCCTCGAGTCCTTTTAACTTGTCGCTACCTCTAAAAATAACCTTACTACTAAATAGAGCTTCCCCAAGCCTTTTTATTTTATAACATGAATGTTTCCAAAACCTAGCTATCTTAGTCCTTAGCCCCTTTTCCTTAAGTGTTGAAGGCTTTCCTCATGTGATCGGGCCTTGTTAATGACTGCCAAGCACTTAGGAGCTAAGCTATTCAAGATCCTATCAGGGGACTATTTCCTCTTTGTAAATGCTCTATGCCTTAGGTTATCCAAATTACATAAGAAATGACCAAACACCAACTCCAATGCTCGGCACTCTCTATCTCGACACATTTTTAAAATTCCATTATAAAAAAGTTATGAGATCAAGGATCTCTGGGGTATGGCCCCACCTTAATACACCATGACCTTTGCTATGTGCTCTCTCAGGTCCCACATAATACCACGGTGGTATCAAAATCCAGCGGTGGGACCATCCTCGGTGGTTTCTGAAATCAGGGAGAGTGCCTCGGACTAAACGTGAGCCATAAATCTTAATTTGTGAAGCCACCTTCTAGGACCTCCTTGTTCGTTAAAGTTCAACAACCTTCATGCCAATGCCTGACTCTCCTTATCCTCACACTTTTTCAAAATTCCAATATAAAAAAGTTACGATATCCAACATTTTTGGGGTATGACCCCACCTTAGTACACCTTGCCCTTTGGTATGTGCTCTCCCAGATCCCACCCAATACCACGGTGGTATTGAAACCCACCTTCATGACCACCCTTGATGGTTTTTGAAATCTAGGAGAGTGCCCCCAGAATAAATGTGATCCATTACAGATATAAATTTGTGAAGCCACCTTCTAGGACCTCCTTGTTCATTAATGTTTGAAAATGTTCATGCCACCACTCACCACTAGATACTTTGGAACCAATCTGGACCATTGATTGTGATTGACTGTCATGCACACATGGGGTTTTGACCCTCCAGGGTATGTTGTTGGGGTCATGTAATGATGATGTCATCAATTTGACATATTGACCTATGATTGGTCCTCATGTCACCCATAAATGGGCCTTTTAGGTACCCAAAAACACCAAACTGGCTTGCCAAGTGTCCACCTCCAAATGGGTGGTTGTTGATGTCACCTAAGACCAATAATATGCTACCATTTGTCCTATAAAGGAGAGAGAAAGGGTCCCTTGATCCTTGGTTTTACAAGGGATTTTCTTTGTTAATGGTTCTATGCCGAAAGTGACCTATTGCCAAACTAATTCTCAAAGCCCTTAATCCCAACACTTTTATGAAATTTATTTAACCAAATGTTAGAAGGTTCCATGGTTTTTGGGTTTAGAGGTTCTTGGGTTCTAGGGTTTTGGAGTTTTGGGCCTACTACTCTGCACCATTCTATTTCTACCATGTTATGCCATTGTAGGATTTCTAGGGTAGGCCCACTGCCACTTTTCCTATAACAACCCTGGTGAAAATTCCATGTAATAAAAGTTAATAAAGGAAAAATAATAACCATGGTTGATGGGACACTTATTCCAAGCTGAATGTGGGAAAAATCCTAGTAACGGGGGTCACTTGTGATTGATTAATGGCTAAGCAAATTGGCAAAGCCAATGGATATGTCTTTGGAAAGGAAAAATGGTATTTTTGGCACATTTATTTATGAAAATAATGAAAATTAGGAGAAAAAGGCGGTGAAAGGTCACAGGTTTCATGTGAGAAGGTAAATGAAGGAAAATAATGGAAAATGATGAAAATAGTGGCCTCATTCATAAGAAGGCTTCTAAGATCACTTGGTAACATTTTGTCAGTTTAGTTTTGGAGCTCTCTTATTACTCTCTCTCTCTCTCTCATACGCTTGGAGACTTAGAGTTTTCTTAGAGCACTCTTGGAGGGTGTGGCATACTTGCATTTTTGGAGCAAGGAGGAAAGGGAAGAGTAGGAAAGCACAAGAGGACACCAGGATTTGATTGCAGGTACCGAGTTTCATGTATGTTTTCATCACTATTTTTGGCATGCATGGCATATGCATGTGGATTTTTGGTCATGATTTGTCATTGGCATGGAGGATTACTAGGATTGATAGTGGATTGCCTAGCCTTGCCATTTCTTTGATAGCCATGAAGATTGTGGGTTTATTTCCTTGTTTTTTTCTCGGTTGGTTTTCATGTTACCTTAGCTTGGGTTGAGTTACTAGTTCCTAAAGCCTTGGTTGGACAAATGCTCCAGAGCCCTATAATAACTCGGGTTGAGTTTCTAGTCCCATAGCCTTAGTTGGAAAAATGCTTTGGAGCCCTTGGTGGGTTGAGTTACTAGTCCTTGGGCTTTGGTTGTACAAATGCTCTCGAGCCCGACGAAAGCTATGGTTTGAGTTACTTTTCGTGGAGCCTTGGTTGGAACTAACACTCTGGAGCCCTAGATGGATGGGATAGAGACCAATCGGATGTTGGTTTTGTGATGTTCAGCTGTGAGGTGGAATTGCTATTTGATGGGTTGAGGTGGATGGCATTTGGAAGCCCTAGATGACTTTTGCTTGAAGTGTTCTATGAGATCCCACGTTCATGCTCGGAATATGGAACAGGGGTGAATGGATAAAGAGAGATTTGGCTCATCCATTCTATGGTCAGGAGGAACATGGAAGTTATTATACTAGTTTCTATGAGTATTATACTAGTTTATATGTGTTTTATATGGCTGTGATTTCATGAGTATAATTTCTACTGCTATTATGCTAGTTATTTATGTGTTTTATGCCAGAAGCTATGTATGGCTCTCAGCATGTTTTTAGTTGTAAATGAATGATCAATGTATCTATGACCTAATGGATGAAATGACAATTGATGTGTTGAGGCATCAATGCTACTTATAAATTCTCAATTAAGTATAAGACCCCTATGTTCAGATCTATTATTTACACTTGTAGATTACATTTTCATGATATGTTTGATGAAATTCCTTTCATGGCTGGTAGGGGTCCAGTCAAGATCTCATTCAAATGATTTCTTTTTCACTGTCATTTCCTTGTTAATTTACTGTTATGCAGGTATCATGCAAATTTGGGCAGTGACCTAGGCTCTGGGCCTAAAAATGTGTCTTAATTCCTAGGGACACTGGCACAAAACTAAGCAAAAGAGTCCTTGGATGCTATCTTGCAAGCTTGTGAGAGTGTCCAGAGGTCCCTGGACACTAGCATGCCCATAACATGAGAGCGTTCAGAGCTCAAGTTGTCCAAAAGTTCAATGGGACCTAAGGGAAAGCTACCTGAAGTGTTGGATTGGTCCCTGAGGGTCCTAAGGTTGATGTTGAATGTTTGTTTGGTGTTTTTCCATCAGTTCCACTTCCTTAACATGACTTAGGAGGTTGAATCATATCATAGGGGCCTCTCATCACAAGTTTACCCCAATTGTCTCGTTGCTTGGGTAGATGTGGGAGGAAGGTGTTATAGAGTGGTATCAGAGCATGGTTCAACTCTCAAACTAGATGGGCTGTGTGTTGGTCATGCATGCATGTCAGTTGTATGTGTGTCTCGTACACTTGCATTCCATCTGATTGTTGCATTTTCATGATGTTGATCATGGTTATAGTGATGTTACCATGTGGAAGTTGATGTTGTTATCGTGGATCGATTGTCATGGTGTATGAATGGTTACATGTTGTCATATGTCGCTTACATGTTGTCTTATGTCACTTGGTTACATTCTTGTATGTTTGGTTGCATTCCTATATGTTTGGTTACATGTATTATTCTTGTAGGTTTGGTTTCACATATCATTCATTTATGATTGATTACATGTGCTTATGCATGTGTGTGGTTGGTTACACATTTCTTATGCATGTTAATGTTTGCATGTGGTCAATTTTACAGTGATGTAATGATTGTTTTAATGCATGAGATCGTGGTATGAGTTGTCGTTAGGGTCATGCATTAATGACTGGACCCTAGCTATAATGATGGTTGCATGGTCATATGCTTATGTGTTATGTTTTTATATGCTATCATGATTGTGTTATACATGTATCATGATGATTTTTTCATCTTCTAGACAAGGTATCCTCCCTGTGCTATACTAATGTGTGTTGGTTTATTATGATTTGGTTTAGCCGACATGATATACATTGCAGGAAGAAATATCAAATGGCTAGCAAGATGGTTGACTACAAAGACTCTCCCTATGAATCAAAAGAGAGGTATGGTGTTGGGAACTCTTCTGATTTGGTAGACACTGAGAATATTAAAGGAAGAAATAAGGAGTTGTAAGGAAGATAATGATAGAATCATGTAGGCATAGGTGAAAAAAGTAGACATAAATGCAATGATACTTCAGATTTTATCAGATGTACAACAATAGGGACCATGTCAGATCATCTATGAGCTAGAGGATCGAACTAGTGGGGTGTATGGCAGTAGGTCGCATGGTTGTCACAGGTCAGATAGAAATTACACGATTAGAGATGGTAGATTGTTGGACACTCCAGATAGGAGAGGGGATAGACACAAGTATTATTCTAGTTCTGATTAAGATAGGCACTATGATCATCATCGTTATCATCCTTATAGAAAGAGTGACAGGGGATACTTTCTGAATGAGTTAGCATGCTCAAAAAAATAGCATAAATTTATTGTTATTTTCCACAAAGGAGTTCCAGGAATCTAAATTTGTTGATGAGAAAATTAATCCAAGTATCTCAAAGATTACTATGAACTTCCAAATCTTTTCCAAGGATGAAATGATGCTTGTGATCATGCAAAATAACTTACATTAACCATTTAACCCAATGCTACAACAAGAAATCATTAATACAAAATGCAAAAGTAGAAAGAAATAAAAACAAGAGATGCATGTGAATAAGAAGTGAAAAAAAGGAAATAAAATGGTACAAAATGGCTTTTAGGCTCCTAGGATTGCCAACCCCAAGGAAACTTAGAAACCTATGAAGGAGAAGAAGATTTATAAGCTGAACATGACACCAATCTTAATTCTTTTCATCAATACATCCCTGCAAGAAAATAAAATGGAGCTACAGAAATACGAGTTCTGTCCACAAGAACACCCATAAAAATCTCCCCATAGAGGAAAATTCGACTGTGTACTTATAAAAAATTATTAGGAATCATACCCTATGAATGGAGGAAGATTTCCCCACCAAAATCACTTGATTAGTGGATCTGGTACCCAATACTAGGAATCTACATTAAATAGCAGGGAACACATTCCTAGATTTTCTCAATCATTGGAGTTCCACAATCTGTGCCATAATTCCATAATATCTTGTTTATTTATTATTTAAGAGTGATCCTCCTATAGTAGGGAGAAAGTCCCTAAATTATCTCACCCTCCAAATATTCATAATATGCTCAATATTCTCATAATATTCCAAAAAAATAGATAATATTAGGCACAAATATACAACTATTAATAAACCTTCCTAATGAAAATATTAAAGTTAAAAATACATTATCTAATGCAAAAACAAATATTTAATTTGCTGAAGGATGGTCATAGGCCTTAATTTATGTTTAATTTAGAGGCACAGGCTTTAATTTATGTCTAATTTAGGGGCCCATCAGTGAATGACCTACTTCTTATAAGTATCATTATTAATAAGTTATGTTTATGCTCTTGATATTTGTTGTAGGCATGAACGAAATTGATAAAGGCTAGAAATTGATAATGCATGCTTAGCATGGATGAGAACATCTGGGAATTAAATGAAAAGGAAAATGCATGTACAAAATTTTCTTTGAAGGCTACAAATACCTTAGTTGATGAATTTGTGACTAATGTGTGAGGTTGAGATCCTTTCAGGAACTATTGAGTATTGCAAAAATGGGAATGCCATCAACTAGATGTACCCTTCAAAAGGCTTCATATGAAAGTGCTGATAATGAAAACCAAGTAAATAAGGAAAGTAATAAGCCAAGGTAAAAAGTGTTAAAGGAAAGGAATTAGGTAAATATTCCTTAAGATTAAATTGAGAACTATTGTTTCAAATTAATGCATGCTTGTATGGATACTAGGAAGTGGTATGGTGAATGCAGGAAGCCTTCAGTACAACATATTGCAACAGATTTTACAACACATAACTGAGTGAAATGGAGAATTGAAATCCTAATGACTTTAGGGATATACATTTCTCAATTCCAAATTACTAGTCAGTTGGAATGAATTATTAATTGCATTATGAAATGCTTGGAATAAATATGATGCCCATTTATAGTGCAACAACAATGTCGTTTCAATGTATTTTAAATTAGTTTGAGTGATAAAATTATTATGAGTCTAATAATTCAGAAACCATTCCAGGTTATTATGAATTTATGAAAAAAGGGATGGCATGTATTTATATAACAACACTCACAAGTGTTGCTGATTTAAGGATTGAGTTGTACGAAAATGTTGGAATGGTGTGTAAGATCAAAGCCACCATGACAAATCAACAATACCTACAAAGGATCCCTATTGGAAACAAGGACAATACTGAGAGGGGGGGTGAATTAGTATTGTAGGAATTTATAAAAACTTTCTTTTACTTTGTGTAAGAATATTGAAACACCATTAAACACCAACAATTAGAAAGCATAACAAGAATCAATATCAGCAATCTCAATGTAACACACAAAGAACAAGTAAATTTTCAAAATTTCTTTTCAATTCATTCATAAGGAAAGCTACAACTTATTGTTATAAATATCTGACTACAACCAGTAAGAAGCTTCAACTCCTTAATTTATCAGCTATAATTGAATGGAGCTACAACCCCAAATATTTTCTAGCACACAATGGAAGGAGAAATAACCCTTATTTTTTCAATATACAATTTTATTGACACTTAGTGGTTCATATTTCATCCACTTTCACACTAAAAACAATGAATGCCACTTCTTCCTTCAAAATAAAATAGTTTTCTCAATCACGAATAATTTCATTAATTCAATGATTATTGATAAACACCAAAAGCATCACCCCAATTATTAATGCATTCTATGCATCTCTGAAACACCTTTTATATACTGAGATTGGTCTATGTCTCACTCTTTATACATGGTGAGCTACAGTATTGCAGAAATGATGCTACAACTCCTGGGAGTCCCTACTTTACTTTTATCAACCCAATTGTTCGTAAAAAACTTGGAAGCGACGGTGTTGTACGCACAAGTACTAGCTCTTGCTGCAAGCTGTCACTTGATCAGCTGGCACAAGTTCATTAGGAGCTTAAGACAATGTCTATGAGCTCTTGGAAGAATATTTCAAATGTGATGGATGAAAGCTAACTCAAAAAATGCTAGTCTACTTGCAGAAAGAAGCGAAAAGCTGAAAGGAAATGCAAACCCTAGCAAACCCTAGTTTTACTAACTAACCCTACTGGTGCAAGAAAAGAGATGAAAGCTGCGGAAATGGATGCCATTGACTCTTGGAAAGGTAAAATTCATGTGACTAAGCTACTTCTGAAGGAAAATATGGAAAAAAAAAACATATTTTTGTATTTTTGAGTAATTTTGCAAAATTATTATGAATGTGTCTTAACTATTTTTTACTATGCAGAGGTTGATTGGTGAAAGGAAATGGAGTGGGAACTTGTAGGAGGTTGCGAAGGTGAGAAGAGAGCCTAAGGGGTTCCTGGCACCCTTCCAAAGAATTTCACAGTGATCATATCTCGGAAAACTTCTCACGTGAACTTCTACAGGAAGTCTGTAGGGGTTCTACAAGATGTTCTACAGGGAGTTCTACAGGAATGGCCGAAAGAGGATTTTAGAGGATTGATGGAGGAAAAATGGTGGAGAAGTGGAAATTAAGGATGGATAAGGTTTTTAAGAGGTGTGGGACCTGGTAAATAAAGCTCGGGAGTGATGAAGATGGTTGGATTTGTTCAAGGATGGAGAAGGCAATGTTGCACAAAAATATAGAAATTAGGGAAAATTGGGAAAGTGTGGTGAATGAAGGGAAGGAATCTTGGATTAGGGGCTGGAACAGGTTGGGTGATGGAGTAAGGGTAGGTAGGAATGTGTTACAGGTGTTCTACACACTATTTCCCAAAACTGATCGAACTAAGACTAGAAAAACCAGAGATCTATCTATTTTGACCTAATCTGACCTAAAAACCAGAAACATGATGAACAAATGTTTATAGACAGGAAATCATGCAAGATAACTATGGAAACTAAGCAAGAACAGATCTAAACATGCAAGTACAATTGGTATCAACTTTTCCAACTCAAAATCTAACACTAGCAATTGCATTGGAAGGCTAAAACAGTGTTTTTGTGGCAGCAAGTATGCCTTGGTCTCAGCTCATGGTCCCGAGGAGGGAAAGATGAGATCATGGATCTATTGATGGCCTTTTTACAGATCTTTTTTGTTACCAAACTGTCAAATCAACCTAAAGCATGAAAATCTTTTTTAATCATCAAAAACAACCTAAGTAACAAAGCAAGATCTTAACCTAAATAACAAAAATTATTCTATGAATGCAAGGAAAACACATAAAATTACATGAAGGAGGTACTAGCACTTGGGTTGGGACCAACCCCAAGAGCTACAACCTCCTAAGAAATCTCAGAGCTAGTGCAAAGCGAAATTCATCTCCATTACTCAAAAAATAATAGTCATGTCACAAAACTGTTTACAGTAGGAGCTCGAAAATGAGCTGAAATGCAGAGCTGCACTAAAGTGCGAAAAACAGTTGTTCAATAGCTAAACTACCAAGGCTTGAAGCCTTCCTACTTATGCAACATGAGGACTCCCAACAGTTCTCCTTAACTTTAGGAGCTTGGCTGTTCAAAACTACAATTAATCAACCACTTCACAAACCCTGCTCAGCTGCCCCTCGAAATCATCTTTGGTGGGCTATTGAACTCCGGGCTGATGGTGGCGAACTCAAGGTAGGGGTCATTTAGTGCAAGAGACACCACTCCTACAAATCCTCAGCCTTGTTCCTTCATATTTGGCTATCAACTTGCTCATAAATGCCTGACCTTGGTCCAAAAGATGTCCAAAAATCTGCAATAAACACGTATTAGGCTTTGTGGTCAAGTGACTATTCTCATTCATTCAATTAACATAAATATATTCAAAAGCATGCATAAAACTATGAAGAATGGTGGATTAATCAAGAATAATAAGCAAAATGAGCCCATAAAGTTACTCATTTTTGGGGCTCATCATCATCCCCCTGCTGAATGTGTTGCTCATCCTCTGAGCAACTAATCCAACTCATCATCTTTGATTGCTTTGACTGCCTCTTTGACATCCCAGGATTTCAAGGTGATGTCCCCTTCTCAGTCATGAAACCCTGCCTTTCTCTCTACTTCCTCCCACTGTCTGTGTTCGTTTTCTTCTTTGACCCCTTCTAGTCTAAGTCCTAAAAGTAATGGAGGACTGAACTTTAGGCCAATCCAGTTGGCCTTCAAATTTTGCATTGATTGTTTATAAAGTGGCACTCTTGCCAATGCCTTCCTCATTCTGGTTGGGGAGTGGTACTCTCTTATTTTCAAACTATGAGGCAATGTGTTCCATCTCCTTGCGCAAGCATGAATGAAATTATCACCAAACAGTCTTTCCATGTCCTCAAAGTGAGCAATGGCCTGAGTTGCCTTTCAATGTAGTCTAGGAGAGCCTAAGGGTTGTTAACAAGGTGCTGATGGGCATATACTAAAGCTGAGGGATCTTTTGGTTCTGCCCTGATCGTGAGTGGCTCACTTAGATCCCTATCCATAACTTTCCGAATTTCTGTTGCCCTCTTTTCCTCATGGCTTAACCAAGAAGCCATGGCCATGATTTGCACATCTCCCAATGCAGCATTGGGGTCCCATAGATTCATGTTTGGAAGTGCCAAGTTGTGTAAATAGAATTCTGCTATCTTGGCCTTATCTTTAGCTGAGCTACTATCACACAAATACATAAACTGATTGTAATTCTGAAATGGAGTACTGCCCCTTTGGGCCAGTGCGTTAATTTGAAATTGAAACCATTGGTCCTTAAGGTATAATGCATAATATTTCACAGGTTTCCTACATTGTAAGGCTTCTATTGCCCAACTGGCCATGCATGCCAATTGGACCTCTTTCTCTTGCAACAGCTATTTCAAACCCTATATTTCTTTTGCTACCTGAGATTCCTGTTCTTGCAGCAGTTTTGCTAGCATTTCCACATTATCTTGTAGCTCTTCCTCTTTCTACTATTTCTCAGTTGTGTCCTTGTCTGTTGGAGGTCCTCCTTGCTATTGTTGTCCTCCCAAAATGGACAGCCTATCTTCCTTGTGGACTTCCTGTAGCTGCAACTGTTTTTTTAGCAACTCATTCTCCTCCTATAGCTTGTCTCTTTTGCAACTTTCTACATGCCTTACCATGGCCAATTCTCCCCTTAATTCTTTTAACTTCTCCTCCATGTTGCCTATGTCCTCAACTCCCTTAGATTTGACGATTCTCATCCATGTGTGTGTTCTGATCCTCTCTTTCTCTAATTTGAAAAATAACGGTATAGCAAATTTCTGTGGGATGATTTTCGCACCCTCTAACAGATTGTAATATGAGCCCAAATCAGGTTGAGGGGTAGGTTCAAGTATTTCTTCGGTTTTGCTCTCCCCTTGTGATTGTTTATCTACCTTCTCCTCCAATTTCTCAGTCTCTTTTAACTTGGTTAGAGTTTCTTGTAGAGATGTTGCAGCTTCCTATAGAGCTACCTTTGAGTCCATCAACTTAATTTTCTCTTTCCATGTAGAGTTTTTTGGGCTTCCTCTTTCATAGGTAATGGATATCTTGGAAGGAGAGTCTTCCTTATATTTAGTGGGTGAGTCCTCAATGACAATCGGTTCCTTGGATAGTGGCTAAGGTTTGCCTACTTTGATCCTTGTGCTTTTTCTGGCTTTGAAGTACATGGAGGTCCTTTTTCCTTTTCCTCTTTGTTTTGTAGGTGTGCTTATGCA
Organism: Pinus tabuliformis; assembly: GCA_031772625.1. Classification (NCBI taxonomy): domain Eukaryota; kingdom Viridiplantae; phylum Streptophyta; class Pinopsida; order Pinales; family Pinaceae; genus Pinus; species Pinus tabuliformis. Next base: position 621,124,757 of record CM062805.1, on the reverse strand, counting down.
GCAAGCACAGTTGTTGCCTCTCTCACCAACATTTCAGGGGATTTCTCCTCCTGCTATTCTTTTTCTTCACTTCCTGTAGAAATCTCTATGCCCCCTATTTTTTCTTGTTCCCCTGATATCTTAGGGTGTCTCTCTTCCTTCTGTTGCTGGGTACCTGCCTTGGCTGTGGCAGCCTTCTTTTGGGCCTTCTTGGCCTTTTTCTTCCCAACCGTTGTCTTTCTCCCTTTCTCTGTTTTTTCTATTGTCCCTTTCTTTGTTTTAGGCTCAGCAGTCTTGTCAAACTCTTCTTTTTCTTTCTGTTCTTCCTCTATTTTGCCCTCTGCTTGAATGTCCTGTGCTCCCTCATCCTTGTTATTCTCAATTTCTTCAGTTTGTTCCCCCTCATCACTGCTGGATGGGGTGATGTTCTCAGCCAAAGTTCTAATGTCATCATCCTTGGACATATTTCTGAAGATTTCCCAGGTGTGTAAAGCATCTTCCACCAATAGTTTGATGAGCCTATGGTGGGCCAACTGATCTGGGATCCCTTCATTTAGCTTTGTACGACATTCAATTAAGGACTGAAGTAGGAAATATGGGATGCTCAGTTTTCTGGCTGGAGGCAAGTCCATCCCATACCTTAATTCATGTAGCAACCTGAAATGGTATCCATAAATGATGCTAAATATCCCTTCACATGTGATATACTTCATAATTTGATAACTAACTTCACTCCATAGAGGAGGCAAGCTTGTCCTTCTAACACCATTTTTGTCTTCTACAGGATGCTCCTTAGGCAGAAAAAATGTTTTCTTAGCAACTTGGCCCAATGATCTCTCTTCTTTGCTAAAGGGAGACCCAATGGTAGACCAGTAATTATATTGATGAGGTCAGGGTAATTTCTAGGGTCAAACCCCTAAAACTAATTGTGGCATGTGTCCTTGAATTTGGTCTCAGAGACATTAAAAACTCTTTAGTTATCTCCTCATCATAACCCTGAATTTTGTCAAAGAAGGATTTCCAATCTGCCCAAGTGAAAAGGTCCACCACCTCAAGGTGCTCGTGTAACTTGCTAGAGTCTGAGGGTTCTTTCCTTATGAATCCTCCTGGCATGGTGTTGAGTGCTCTTTTTATGTTTTAACCAAAAAGGAAAATGCTCAGGAAAACAAACAGTCAATCACTGCAACAGAGGATAGCTGAATCCGGTTTCTTCTAAACCCAAGAAGGAATTTCTGGTGTGTTCCTTACAATATCAAGTAGCAATAATTCTCCTATTTTAAGACTGTTGTCACCCATAATTTGACTGTTTCTTTATGAAAATAAATTTTTTTTACAGAACAGAGTATAAGGGCACTAGTTCTTTTCTCAGCACATAGATAGATAGGCACAATCGTTTTTTCACACACTCACACAGGCTGGCCCTTATTGCTACATGTATCTTTCTTACAGGAGAATTTTGAAAAAGGATGTGGAGATTTCAAATGCAAAGAGAAAAAAAAACTGTGTAGACTCAGGGAAATATGTCGGCAGACTTTCACTTTTTCAATGCACAGGCAGACTTCCACTTTCTTTTTCAATCTACTGCTATGTTCAATTTACCACCTTACTCAAACAAATCATGCACAGAGGATTTTTCCCGAGCCTACCTCGTTTTGGGCTTGAATTCGGACGAAAATCCTAAATTTCCTCTCCACAGAGCTGTTCTCTGCCTTTCCTGTAGAACCCTTCCTGTAGATGGCTCCTAGTTCCTATAGAATGAAACTGTGCTTCTAACAAAGCCCAATAGGTGAGAGATTTATGAAAACAAGCAAAAAAACTGGTGGAGGATGACTAGTTAACGATTCTAGAAGCGGTGGATGCGTACTCCAGTCAAGAACGTCGTGAGTGCAGAATGAACAGAGGGTGGTGCATGTTTCAACTAAGTGTCTTTTAACTGTAGCGTGATTCGTGGTGAGGGGATGAGGTGGCCAGACAAGACCATTGATCCGACGTCACAGCCATAATGTTTCTGCATGTTTCTAACCACCATCACCTCCTTTCTCTCATTATCCACCGCCACCACTACCAGTCTCGACGATTTCTTCCTGAATGGACACACCACACATGCTAGCTGCACATCTAATCGATAGTTTTGAATTTAACGGAGCTCGTTGGGATTCCACAAGGATGTGTAACTAGCCGAGGGTCGCCAGTTGACCGACCACCAATTCCACTTAATCCGAACCATTCCCATAGTCATGCAGCTTTAAAATATAATTTTTGCAATTGAAGAACGAGTTTAGGCACTTACCTGCGTGGTCGCGTCTGTGTTATGCAGATTTCGGGTTTTGGAACCCATTCCTTCGTTTGCTATTGTTGCATGCACACTACATGCTTGGCCTCAACTGTTGTTGATTTTCATACATTCAAGTAGAGCTCCATGCGTGTTTCTTATGCCATACTTTGTTGTCCCTGTCTCTAGAGTATGTGTTTTAGAGGGATCAATTGCTACAAGATTCCTGTAGGATGTCCTATAGCTGCTTCTCCTCCTGGAATGCAAGCTAGAATGAGCAGGGCTATACTGTTGACAAGGGTCTCAGCTAATGAAGAGTCTAGATGGAGGGTAATAGGTGTGGTGAGTGAAAAACTGCTGCTTGATTTGTCATTAAGAAGTTTTTGCTGGCAGTATGAAGAAAACAGGGTTTCTGTGTGTGACTGTGCAGGGAAAAAAATGAGTGCAATGAAGGTGTACAGAAATGGAAAAAGGTGACATATGGTGATGGATGGAAGTAGGGAGGTTTACAGGTCTCATGGGCAGATTCCCAACCTTCAGGTCCTCTTCTGAGATCGATTTTGGCTTGTCTGTAGGTTCTATAGGATCTTCCTATAGAAGACACAGAACTTCATGTAGAAGGTGAAATCTTAGCCAGAATGAGACCAAATCTTAGGAAAGGTTAGTGGTCATGGAGGAACGGATTGTGAGGGATGCTTGCAACCTGGTGCTGACTTTTGTCTTTGTCTTGTGCGATCCTCCTAACCTGCAATGTCCTTCTTGCAACCTGCAATTTGTTTGATATAAATTTTATTTTTCTTTTTATTTTTCTCTTTTTTTCTCTCTCCTTTTTTTTTTTAGTCTAAGACAATGAGAATGCCTCCAGGAGATTTTCACCTTCACTATCTGCCCTGGGCACCTCCTAGAGGTTTTCACCCAAGGATCTTTTATTCTTTTCCTTTTTTTTTTGTTCAAGGTGTGGGTGGAGTGGAGACAAGGGACTACTCCACTACCAACACTGATTTATCTAGAGTTTCAATGAACTCCTGCTTAGAAAAGGGCTTCCTGTAGTTTTTCAATCGATGCCCATTGACGAGCATGGGGATTACTTCTTCATCAATGGTCCTGATAAGGACTGAACCATTGTCGTTGCATTTCTCCACTGTATATGGTCCGAGCCATCTTGTCCTCAACTTTCCTTTGAAATCCTTATATCTTGAATCATATAACAGCGCCCAATATCCTAGCTGAAATTGCTTTTCTTTAAGGTGTCAGTCATGCCATATCTTTCTTTGAAGTTGGACCACCTCTGAGTGGAGAAGGGCCTGCATTCTCTATTCATCTAGTCCATTCAACTGCAGTAATCTTTCCTATTGTGCATGGATGAGATCTAGGTCCAACTAAGCTGCCAACCTCAATGTGTTATATTCAAATTCTATGGATAGCAAAGCCTTCTTCCCGTAGACTAGCTCATAGGGTGTGAAATCTGTTGTAGTTTTCCAAGTAGTCTTGTAGGCCCACATGGCCTCAACCAAGCGATCTGCCCAATATTTTCTACTGTTTCTCACTACTTTAGTCAAAATCTCTTCCAAAGCTCTATTAGTGACTTCCACCTGTCCATTTGCTTGCGAATGATAAGGGGTGGAAGTTTTGTGCTTAATCTTGTGATGAGCAAGAAGGTCTTCAATCAGGTTAGAGGTAAACTGACTTCCTTGATCTATGACTAACTCTCTTGGGTAGCCAAACTTGTAGAAGATATTTTCCCTCAAAAACCCAGTTACCTTTTCTTCTGTCATTGCTTTGATTGCCTTTGTTTCTGCCCACTTTGTCAGGTAATATGTGCACACAATGGTGTAAGACCTCTGTTTGAAGGAGGGTTGATAGGATCGACAAAGCCCATGCCCCACTTCTCAAATGGCTCAAAAGTCACTTGAGGTTGGAGGGGCATTTCATCCCTTGGAGTTGGTTTCCCCATCCTTTGACATCGGTCATATTGGCTGATGTATCTCCTGACATCTTGATGAAGAGTGGGCCAATAGTAGCCTTCCTGTAGAATTTTGAAGGCAGTTCTTTTTGCTACAAAGTGGCCTCCACAGAGCCCATCATGACAGGTTAGGAGGATGTCGAAGACTTCCTCCTCCCTAACATAATGCCTCAACATCTGATCTGGACCAAGTTTAAACAAGTTGCCCCCAATCCAAGTGAATGGGGCGCTTTTCCTCACAATCTTGTTCTTCTCTTTTGAGGATAGGTGTGGAGGGAATTGTGCTAAAACCAAGTGATTTTCTATATCAGCAAACCATGGAGAGAGTACTTAAATAGAAAACAGGTGTTCATCTAGCATTTGATCATCTACCATCCCTTCTTCACCTGCAGGGAAATCTAGTCTAGACAGAAAATCAACAACAACATTTTCCTTACCTGGCTTATCAATAATGGTCAAATCAAATTGTTGTAATAAAAGTAACCATCTAATGATATGAGCATTTACATCAGGTTTATTCATCAGATACCTAATTGCAGCATGATCAGTGTGTATGAATGTTTGATAACCGGTGATGTAGTGTCTGAACTTGTTTAGGAAATGGACTACAGCTAGGAGCTCTTTCTCAATTACAGTATAGTTTAACTCTGCCTTGGACAGGTTTTCACTGACAAAATTTATGGCATACGGTAGCTTCTCTTCAACTTGTCCTAAGGCTACTCCTATGGCTTTGTTCGAGGCATCTGTGTGAATGTGGAAAGGTAGGGCCCAGTTTGGACCTCTCGAGATTGGGGCAGTTACCCGCTTCTCTTTCAACGCATCGAGAGCCTCTTGACAGTTGTCAGTCCATGTAAACTCAACATCTTTCCCCAAAATACCAAACAATGGAGAGGCTAGCTTACTGAAATCTCTAATGAATTTCTGATAATATCATGCTAAGCCTAGAAAACTCCGAACATCTCTTACCTTTTGAGGAGGTGGAAGCCTTTGGATGATAGCAATCTTGTTGGGATCCACTTGTAATCCTTGCTGAGAAATTGTATGACCTAGCATGGTCCCTTTAGTCATTAGGAATTCACATTTTTCAGGACTGAGGGACAGGTTCATTACAATACACTTGGTTAAAACATTTCCCAGGTTAGTCAATGCTTCTTGGAAGTTGGACCCATAAGGAGTAAATTCATCCATATAGATTTCCACTGAACCATGAACCAGCTCAGCAAATATACTCAGTACTGCTCTCTGGAAAGCGACAGGAGTGTTGCATAACCCAAAGAGAAGGACCTGGTAGGCAAAGGTACCCCATGGACAAGTGAAAGTGGTCTTATCTTGGTCTTCCGGGCTAATTTGGATCTGATTATACTCGCTAAACCCATCTAGGAAGGAAAAGAACTTCTTCCCTGCTAGGCCATCTAACACTTGATCTATGAAAGGTAAAGGAAAATGGTCCTTCTTGGTAGCTTTGTTAAGTTCTCGATAATCTACACAAATTCTTCACTTCTAAGTTTTCTTGGGCACAAGCACCAAAGGAGAAACCCACTCGCTATCAGAGATGGGGTAAATGAATCCTGAATCTAGCAAATTTTGCAGTTCTTCTTTGACAATGTCCTTGAGGGCTGGAGGCTGCCTGACTGGCTTACAATCCTTTTTAATGTAAATGTGATGGGTACAGACTGAAGGGTGGACTCCTTTCATCTCCTTATAGCTCCAAGCAAAAGCATCCAAATGGCGGTTCAATAAGCTACACAACTCCTTCTCTTGAGAGGGGGATAGGGATGACTTGATCTTCAAGGTTCTTTCAGGGAAAAATTCCACATTATTAACTTAGGGAGAGGTCAGATCAGTCACACAGAGATCCATTAAAGCACTGGCTTGGGTGTCTTCTACCAACTCTTCTAATGGCAGCACACTGGGAGGAGGATTTTGAATCAAATTTTCAATAAGGTCATCCTCGGTTTGAGGACCTCCCATGGTCGCTTCCACTGTGCACAATGGTATAGAGTAAACTTCATCCTCATCTTCCTCCTCCAACCAGAGAGGTAAGTCATTTTCTAGCAGAGGTTGGGCAGGAGGATATAGGACTAGCTGTTTGGACATAGGCCCATTCTTAATGGTCATGCTCCCAGCTCAACAACTGATGTAAGCATTTGCAGTAGCTAACCAAGGCCTTCCCAAAATGAGGGGGTATCCAGTGAGTTTTGCCTTTGGCTGAAGGACCAAGAAGTCCGCAGGGTACTCCCAAGAATCAACGGAGACCATGACATCTTCCACAATCCCTTGGGGGGTCATGGTGGAGTGGTCTGCTAACTGCAGTATTGTCGAGGTCTTTCTTAGGGAACTCTGAAGGTTGAGTTTAAGCATAATGTCCCTGGTCATCACATTAATGGCAGCCCCTAGATCGATCAAGGTGTGGGGGATTATGGTGCCATTGATGTGGACATCGACTATGGGACTCCAAGGGTCCAGATATTTTGGACAGATTACTCGTCCCAACATCAGGTCGGATAGTTGTCCTATGACATTGATAGTTGGGGCATCTCTCTTGCACCTGCTTGGGTGCCAGAAACACTTCTCTTTGATCAATTTGTTGTAGATTGGTACATCTTTTATGGCTTGGAGAAGTCGTATTTTTACACATAACTGTTTAAGTTCTCCCAAAATTTCAGTCTCTTCTTGGTTTGGTTGCGTGGTTCCAGTTAGTCTCTCAGGAAAGGGTGGAATGGCTTTGGGTTTAATTTCCTATTTTTCTTCTTCATCCTCTTTATGAGGAGGTTGGCTATCTGGGAGGACCTTCCCAGATTGTAGGTTGATCTCCTGAATCTCCACAGCATAGGTAGGGCATGTTGTCTTTCCATTATATACCTATTGGGCCTGTCTGTTATTAGGGTTCGGGTTCGGTTGAGCAGGCATCTGGGGTTGTCTTGGAGGAGCAAGAGGTAATGGTTGTGGTTGAGCAGGTGGTAGAGGCAAAATAGTGGGAGGAGAGTTGTACTGAGGCCTCCACCCCCGTTGAGGTGCATTCCATTGAGGTTGTGGGTGAACATGAGAATAAAACGAATGAGCAGTAGGTTGAGTATGGTATTGAGATGGATATGACCAAGGATGGGGTGCGGACCAGGAAGGATGAGCAGAGGGACCCCAAGAAGGTATGTGAGTGGATTGGTTGGGGTTGTAATAAGTCTGGGATGTCCATTGCATCCCCTACTGGTAAGGTCTGGGTCCATGTGGCCTCCTTTGGTTCAGAAAGTAGAGTGGTTTAGTGGCTCCTTCAGCCCCTTGGTACATAGCTTTAAGTCAGAGTAAGGTTGGGCATTGGTTTGTAGGGTGGTCTACCTCACAATCTGTTGACACCTAATCCTCATGATTGGGTGAATATAATGTAAATCGATAAATAAGTAATATGAATAGTCATCGGGAGATGAACTGAACAGTCTCTCCCTCATGTATTTAATGAATACCTACCTAAAGGAATAAGCACGAATCATTTTTGCCTTGAGGAGTTACCAACTGGCTGACATGGTATCAGAGCTAGCTCCACTTTTTTAGCTTTTATGCCCTTTTTAACTCCCTATTCTGCTCCTCTGCTTTCCATTCAAAAGCGTTGTCCATACACTGCCCATAAACGTTGCATACAAAGTGCTACTACATAAATGTTGGTGTCAGTGGCCTGAACGCTACTGCCATGCTTCCTCTACTACAATGCTTCCTCTGCTGCAACGTTCCTCTACTGCAACGCTTCCTCTGCTGCAACGTTCCTCTACTGCAATGCTTCCTCTACTGCAATGTTCCTCTGCTGCAACGCCGGAAGCTGTGTGCTCAGAGGATTGCATGTAAATGGTATGCTGTGTCGTACCCTGCATTGAATGGAATGTTGGATTACTGCTCTACGTTTGACCGTGAACTTCATTGAACTGTGCACTGGTTGTGTTGGTCATGGTCTACACGTAAATGGGGTGTAAATGGTACCGTTGTTCGGTGTGTTGATAGTTGTAACTACATGCTGCATTGTTTGTATGTTTAAATAAAAAGAGGGCGTAGTTGAGGTGCTGTTCTTTTTTTGGGGTTTGCTAGCGAATTGTGCATGCATGGATTTAAAGGATTTTGGAGCGACTGGTTGGAAGAGAGTTTGGATTTTGTGCATATCAAGGACTTAGTTTTTCTAGCGAGCGACTTTCTGCAGTGTGAAAGAAAAGCTGCATTCACCGTCACTTCATTTCAATTCACTTCCACCTCACCTCCCCATATTCCATAAGTGCTCCATATTATTTTTGTTGCATGCTCAACTAGCAACACACCTATATTGAATATGCCTACGTAGAGTATGATTGGGAATATGTGATAAATCATGGAGTTTGGTGTGATACATATTTTACATGAAAACATATGTTCATGTGTGAAGGCCGTGATTAATGTATAATAAGAATAATAATATATTATATGGAGTGATAATATATTATTTCGAATGGGAATAAAAGTGAACGTGACATGAAATTCATTAAGTTTTTTATGGCGATGTGTTATATGGTATAAAAAAAAAAAACATATATGGGTATATGGAAGGTATAGCATATATATTTGAGAAGTGGAAGGTATAGCATATATATATATTTCTATCAGCAGAAGTAATTTTTTTTTTACGTAATGCATTCAATCATATCCATGGTGGGAATAGTTCTCACTGGCAAGGAGAACTATCCTGAATGGTCCCGGATGATAAAACATACCCTCATTTTCAATGAGTTGTGGAAAGGAGTGTGTGTTGGAGACGAAGACAATGAACCAGTACAGCGTACCTCAGACAAAGAGCTTGTCATTTGGGAAAAAAAGAATAGAAAAGCTTATGGTTTAACCGCAGCATCTGTAAATGAAGAGGTGAGTCGCCATATTTCGTCAATTTCCAACTGCCTTTGAAGCCTTACAAAAGCTGAAAGAACTCTATGACTCACATTCTGCACTTGAAGTTGTTCAACTCATGATTAAACTCTTCACTCTTGAACTGCAAAATAATTATCCTCTTGCTCTTGCATCTGAAGTAAAGTCTATAATTCATGATATCAAATTCATTAAGGTTGAATTGGATATTCCTCTTATCACTTTTCTCAAGGCACTTTATCCCAATTATCTTGAGTCATTGCAAGCAAATGGAAATCACAATGATATCACCTTTGACTCTCTTGTGAAAAATTTTGTTGAAAGAAGAAAGCTTTTGGAAAGAAGACAACCCCTGAATCTTCCGAAGAGGCTGTGTGCCTTGCCCAGAAAGAAAATCATCCCACTCAAGATTCTTCAAGAGGAAGAGGTGGTCAAAGAGGAAGAGGAAGATATTTTAGAGGCAGGGGGGCAGACATTATTAAGGAGAAAAGATAGATTTGCACTGCATTCGCTGCAAAAGGAATGGATCACATGATGCCTCTACATGCAAGCTACCATGGGAAAAGATTGAGCAGAAAAGAAACCAACAGAAAGGTAAAACTGATGATACAAAAAAAGGTAAAGCACCTGAATCCGCTCACTATGTTGTGGCATAATGTAATATTGGAGTAAATGAAGATTTATTTAATGCTTCACTTACTTCTTGGAAAAATGATTGGTTGCTTGATTCAGGAGCAACCTGCCACATGACTCATAGAAAATATTTTTTTGAGGAATTTACTGACAATGTTGATGGAGAAGTATACTTTGTAGACCAATCAAAAATCAAGCCATCAGGGCTTGGCACAATCAGGCTTAAATTGCCTGGTCTTCCAGACTTTCTTCTGCATCATGTTCTATATCTCCCACAACTCAAGAGAAATTTGTTGTCCTTGGTCCACATCTACTAGTAAGGTCACTCCATTCATATGTTTGATGGCAAGCTTGAGGTAAGAAAAGCATCTGACCATTCACTTTTCATGAGGGGAATAGAAGAAGAAAGGCTTCTCAAGCTGCAAGGAACCTCTACTTGTGCACAACATTTCTCATACAATTCTCATCATGAAGAAGGTACACTTCCATCAAGTTTATTATGGCATGCTAGATTTGGACATTTAAACTATGACAGTCTCCGCTTGTTGAAAAAAATGGTTTTACTGGTTTGCCTACAATTCCTAGGAAACTTGAGCAATGTGATGCTTGCATCCTAGGAAAGCATAGAAAACAATATTTTCATGATTCACATTCAAGAGCACATAGAAAACTTGAACTCATTCATTCAGATTTATGTGGTCCAATGCCTGTTCCTTCTGCAAATGGAAATAAATATATGATGACATTTATTGATGACTACACCAGAATGTGTTGGGTTTATTTATTGAAGAAAAAATCTGATGCTTTTCAAACATTCAAGAATTTTCATAAATGGATTGAAAATGATGCACAATCTCATATTGGGTCTATTCACACTGATAATGGAAAAGAATACACATCAAATGAATTTGAAAACTATCTTCGCCAACATGGGATCAAACATCAAACAACCGTACCTTATAATCCCCAACAGAATGGTGTAGCTGAAAGAATGAATAGGACAATCTTAAATATGGTATGATCCATGCTCTTCTTCAAAAATGTAAAGATAATGTTTTGGGCTGATGTTGTTCTATGTGCTGCATATATAAAGAATAGATGTCCATCTAATGCTATTAGAAACAAGACTTCTTATGAAATGTGGTATGGACATGTTCCTTCGGTAAAACATCTCAGGGTCTTTGGTTCCACCTATTATGCCTTGATACCAAAGGTACATAGAAACAAACTTGGTTCTAGAAGTCATAAGTGTATCTTCCTGGTGGTTGAAGGGAAAGTACCCCTAGGGTTCTTTGGGCTAAGACTCTACCAGACTGAAAATTGCTTATTCAAAGAAACACACACACAGCCATCATTCTTACTTTTAAGCAAATTCTAATGTTTAGGGTACATACCTAAGGTCCTACGTTCGAGAAGACCGTTAGGGTGCAAACCCTTCTTGGAGTTCCCTTCTTCTTTCTTTGACCTGCAAGACAAACAAATCAAAGAACACAACAGTACATGTATAGAAGTTTATATATAAATCATCTTTATGCTATAAAGTTAGTTATAAAAAAATCTTTAAGTAACCACTTTCATAAGAATTCAACACAAGAATCTCATAAGCATAAAGAAAGATTATTCGGGAACAAAGACGTGTTTCTTTATATATAAAGGCAAATAAAGTACATATATCGGAAAGATATCACCTGAACACCTTCAGCAGGCTCCAAGCAAGCTTCCTCCCGGATTCGTTCCAGCCTCAAGCCTCCGACAAGAGCTCCTTCCAAGTCTTACTCAATGATGATATCAAGGATGAATGATCACCAATACACATGGAAACAAGGGTTTCCTATGCAAGATGGGGGAAGTGCAGAAAGCACCAAGGACTTCAGACCTGGTCAAAGGGGAAAAATCTCAGCATAATAATCTTGCTCTCCTTTCTCCCCTTGGCCTTCCCTTTGATGTCTTTTTATACCCTCTCCAAAGTAGTTTTTTAGTTAGGAGTTGGTTGGGAACAGTTGGGCCACGGGCACTAACAGGTGATCCAGCAGGTAAACCCGCGATCACTGCCCGAAAAAGAGGAAATTATATTTTTTTAAGTGTTTTAATAGATACACGCGGGTTGGGTATGACAGACCCGCGTGTACACGCGTTTAACTCAGGGCAATGTTGCGTATAGGGAATAAAACACTGTTTTTTAAATTTTTGGACCAGGTCTGGAAGGAGGGGTTGCCCTAGGCCATAAGTGCAGCATCACAAACCATAAGAGTGAGATTTGGAGCTATAACAGTATGGCTCTATCAACAGTCATGCTACCCTCTTAGGCAAGTCTTATGCCTCTGCTCTCCATGTCAAACTCCAAAAAAGAGAGAAAGTCTTTCTAAATGTATTTATCTCTGGGGACGCAGGTTCTCTCAACCTTACCTGCGGGTACGCACTCAATGTTCACAAAAGTTGCGTCTTTGGACGCTCTGTATGTAAAGGGGCAGGTGCGTCCCCCTATAAAGGTTAAAATGCGCAAGTTTCATCTTTAAAAAGTTACTTGTGGTCATTTCTAGAGCATTCTAGAAGGTTGTTCGACGTGTATTGAGCGCCTCCAGATGGTTCATACACTCCTACCAAAGAGGAACTTATCCCATCAATAAGGGAGCTATCCCATCCAAAGAGGGGATTATCCCATTGATGGTGGACCTGATTAACTTCCTCTTGAGCACTATAAATACAGGCATTGGGCCAGAAGGAGAAGAGGTTGGAAGCTATACATTTCTAAGGGTAAATGCTGCAGGAATTAGGACTCCCATTTAGAAGCTTGTGAGGAGAGATTGCCATCTTTGCTTGTTCTATTTGGAAGTGGGTGAGCTTTGTCAAAGTAAAGGAGAACTCTTGATGGACCCTGGGAGGGACTTGCACAACACCAAGGCTCAGGTTGTATTTGTTCCTTTTGTTACCTATTAATGCAAATGAGTCCATTCTTCTCAATAACTTGTTATTTATGAGTTGTTTCATGTACTCCTTGGTCTATGTGTTAAATATGTTTTATTCTATGAGATTATCAAGTGCTATTTAATCATTTGATTGTTAGTGTATGCAAGTTTCAAAGTGAAGGAGGAGCTCATCCGGATCAGCGGAGCTGGACTGCTACAACAGCGTTGGACTACAGGTAGGATCTAAACACTTGATTTCCCATATAGTAAATGCATGTTTAGAGAAGGATTGCTCTTGTTTGTCTTGTTTGTCACTAGAGAGTCTTAGGCTCCTAGGGAGGTTGGTTGTGTCCGCACAATCGACTCTTTCCGCCTGACAATTACGTAACCCAGGTATGGACGTAACTGTATTCACAAAAGGAATTCCTTTTTATGCATTAAAAGAAGAGTGGACCAGCTTACTGTTAATCATTCAAAAGTTCATTACTTGTGAAGGTCATTTTGGAGCAATGTACATGTATCATACTCGGTTATTGATGAACTTCTTAGAGAACCAAACACTTAATCTTCCCTACTTCTTATTGCTAAGCTTGAAAAAGATGTGCACAACAGTCCAAAAGAACATAGAAGACATATAACCTCATTTATATCATCATGGGCTTGTGAGGATTCTAATTGAAGACCAATTGAAGAAAAACAAAGATACCTGGGAACAGTTTTTAGTAAGAAACTACTTTCAAGAGCCATCTGAGGCACCTAAAAGCAGTACACCAAAAACACCAAGAAGGAGTAGGAGAAAAGAGAAAAGTTCAATAATTCAAGACTCTCCTATTAGCAAAACTAAAGAAGTTGGTCAAAAAGAGGAGTAAATAACTAAGGATAGAAAACAGAGAAAATTGAAAGGAAAAAGAAGCATAGAGGATGTCTACCAATCACTAGAACCATCTGTAGAGGAAGACTATCAAGTGTTGTCTGAGAGACTAGTGCATCTCCGAAAACAAGCTGCTATAGCCAAGAAGAAAGAAAAAGGAAAACAGAGTATGGAAGAAGAGAGTACTAGCCCACAGTATTTAAGAAGAAGTAGCAGGCTTAGAGGAAAGTGGAGGAAAACACAAATAAAAGGACCCCACTTCATTGACTTGGGTGGGGAAACACCCGAGAAACCTCCAGCTAGCCGTAGCCCACTTCATCCTCAACCAAATATTGAAACCAGTCCTCCAGATGTTGATATAAGTCCTTCTCGGCCAGAGTTAGAAATTAGTCCTCCTCCTCAACAAGACTTTGAGGTCAGCCCAAGGAAAACACCCGAAATAGATCCAAATCAGCAAGAGGTGTATGATTATCTAGAATCCTTAGAGAAGACAGCTGCAGGCCTGAGCACATCATCCACTCTGCCTCACATAGCACAAGAAACACAAGTCCAATCATTGAAACAAGAAGTGTGTGAATTGGAGGTTTTAAACAGGCACATTAAACAAGAAAATGAAGCATTAAAGGAGCAAAGAAAAGTGGACAAAATTGTTCATGATAACACTATGTTACATCTGGGACTGTGGCAGAAAAAGAAGTTGAGTAGGAAATTAATCAATCTCAAATTCAGATGTTTGATAAGGAAGCCCAGGATGGTAGTAGCACCAAGGAAGAAGAGAAGATGACTGGATGTACTGGCAGAAGCTTCAGAACACATGGATTAAAGGGGGATGATCAAAATTTTGGTTGCATGAGGACATGCAACACCTTCACAGTGGGGGTATGTTGAGTCCCAAACTTGCATCTTCCCTATACACCTTTTTAGCCTTTTTCCATTTACCTGGACCTCCTAAGCTATCAAATCATTGCATATTAGTTTAAAAAGAGCATATAAAATGGTTTCCTAACTATGTCTTGTGACTGCTGTTTGATCTAGATTTTTGCTCATTCAGCTGCAGAATCTTGTCACTTTCCGCAGCCAGCTCAACTTTCTGCAGCCTTTTTGTTGAAGTCTATGTTACAGGTGTCTACAGGTGAATCTGGCCACATGGGCAAGTTTCAAATGATGTGGACATGGACCGTGTCCTATTGGTTCAGCCGAATCCCTCACAGAAGGTCGTGGTCAAAGATAGTCAAGCGATGGTCAACCTAAGAGTTTTACGGTGGCAGAACTCTATTTTTCACCACGTGAAGACTTGCGTGGCCGTTCCTAAATCTCAAGCAACGTGTTAACACCAGTGGACTGCTCCATGAACGAATATAACAGCCACCCTCCTTGGATTTAATCTCCATGGCTACCATAATGCTAGATTTCTGGACGTGGTTATTCACGTGTCTTTTTATCAGCACAGATTTTAGGAAAGTAGTTGTGTCATCCTCTGTTATAAATAAAGCATTCTCATACGCATATTAGCTAGCTTTTTGAATGTAATTTTGACTTTTTACGAGCCCACTGTGCCATGACTTTATCCTTATGTTATAACTGCATTTTAATACATGAGAAGACATTGTTTATAAGCTCAATTCGTGATTGATTGCTGATTGGCCAAGGTTGTGCAGAGGGCCCATGTACACACCAAGGTTTTGTTAACTGCTGTATAGTTTCATTCTTTATTTCTTTACGTTCCTGATGCCATAATTGTTTACTTGTATATATTGCACTGCTTATGGTATTCATGTCAATTGTTGTCCATAGTTTTTATGCTTTCTAATGATGTTAACTGATCAGTGTCTTTGTTTTAGGTTCTAATAGGAAGCTCGAGCATTTGCACATAGCTTTATAATGACTAATGACATGAAATTATCTTGTCCTTCTGTTGATTTATTTTCTTAGTTCTATTTCCAGCACTGTTTATTTCTTTCAGTTTTGTTCATTTACTTTTCTGCAAGATAGATATTAGATTACTCATGTCATTTTCAGTTACCTCCTAAAGCCAGAGTGAGTCAAATGGTGAGGGATTGAAGTATGAATGCGTAGTTTGATATTAGTTTATTTTTCTGCAAGTTAGTTATTGAATTGCTCATGTCATTTTCAGTTACCTCCTAAAGCCAGAGTGATTCAAATGGTGAGGGATTGAAGTATGAATGTGTAGTTTGATATTAGTTTCATTTTATGCAAATTAGATATCAGATTGCTCAATTTGTTTATGATTACCTCTTAAAGTCAGAGTGAGTCGAATGGTGAGGGGTCAGAATATGAGTTGATGTAATATGATTTAGTTTACTTTGCTTGCATTTTTTGAATTTCTTTGATTTCAGTTTCTTTTTATACAGCAGCAAGGATACTAAGTTTCATAGTCACTAGCTCACTGTTTGGTTTAATTAGAATATTGGTACATTTTTATTTTCTCTTAGGAATTCATTTCACCATTGTAAGTTTTAAAACCTTTTTTTTTTTAATTTTGAAGTTTGGAAATCATTTTAAAGGTCACCATTGCCTTCAACACTTATATCCATACTTGACTTTTAGAATTACCATCTCACATTAGGGAATCAAGAAAAGATAAACCCAGAAACAAACCAAAAATCAAAAAAGACAAAAAGTAAGAAATCGTTTATCTTGCATATATAGTGCACCTCACTTCAGTAGTTTACGACTCCCGGATTGACAATTAATATAGCAATTTAGGACACTCTAAATTGACCAAACAGGATCACCCAAATTGAAGAGAAAAATGCAGTGGAACAGTAGAAGATCGGTCAACTTGAGCAACAGCTAGCAGATCAAAAAAAACAAAATCAGCAACTGAAAGAACAGTTAAATCTGGAGAAACAAAAGATCAATCAGCAGGCTCTCCAGAAACAACAAAAGTTGTCTCAAGAACTCAACAAGCTTCAAGTGGCACTTCAGCAGGAAAAGAAGGCCAAAGAAGAACAAATCGCATAGCTACAATTACAGGTAGAGAAATTCAAAGGTTATCCGAAGATTGATGAATTCAAGAAAGAAGCCCTGGAAGTGACTAAAGCCTTATCTCAGCAACTGAATATCCTTTGCCATAAAATATCATTGGTTGACCCATTGTGCATCATCACTGCATCACTCATTGAACATGAATTTGACACCAGGTAAGAATTTGAAAACACAGATGATAAGGTCACAAAATTTCTATCCTGGCAAAGTATAGAAGAAGGCATGGCTGCTAATCTACTGAAAATCCAATAATCGCACAAAGAAGTCTTGTTTTCGGAGTGGGAATCACAGTTAATAAAGGTCGAAAGAGCTACTTCTAGAGCCAGGGCTACAATGAATAGTGTGATTGAGTTGGTAAATGACAACTTATATGGAGCTAACTTGATCTCCGATTGCTCCCCAGGAAAGCTCCCTAAGGAAAAAGCACTAGAAAATCAATGGAGAGAGGATCTGGCCAACAGAGAAGAACAAATCGGCAAAGTGAGAAACTTGACTTGGGATGCATTTTGGTTCTTCCTAGTCAAGTCGCACAACTAGCAGATGGCCACCAAATGTCTTACTGACGCTGTCAAATGCATGGTTCCTGAGCTTTCAGATGCCACATACACAGGTCAACTACATTCCAGGCTGAGTCATCCTCCGGAAATTCAAGAAATGCTCTCAATTTGTCATCTGCGAGTGCAAGAAGTGAAGTAGATACAATGAATCAGTCCAAAGGCTATCGCACTGTTATTTTCATAAATCAAATCCCAGATTTCATGTTTGCAGTTTTAATGGCTCAAAGCGATTTTTATGGACAGTTAGTTTTTATTTTATTATTTAAACCCTTTCATGTCTTTTAAGAAGGGGTCCTCAATTTGTATAAAATTTTACTTGAGAAGTTGCACTTTTGTACTTCTGAATATATTTTATCAGTAGTGGATCAAGGTTTCACATTTTTGTGAAGATACATTTTCAAGACCTGCACTTTTGTATCTCCTGGAAGTTTTCTCAAATAAGAAAGTGGAATCGGAGTGTTATTTACATTGGAAAGACTCAAATGCATGCGGTATTTCTATCACTTTTCTTTTGTTATGCTCTTAACCTGCAAAGTAATACCCAAACACAGAATATGCGAAGAAAAGATACCCAGAACATAGAATATGCGAAGAAAAGATACCCAGAACACAGAATAGCAATGATTTTATTATTCAGAGAGAAATGTTCACAGGCCTCTTCGAGGGGGAAACCTCCAATAGAGCAGAGCTCGATTACAAAAACAAGACACGATACTCCTCGCAGGGAGTCTCTATCCTTTATATATGATTCATACATGCAATACCACGGGCCAATACCGTGGGTTTTATTAATACCATCTATCTAATACTACCGCCCATTTGCAACTAACTGTGGTCCCGTCATTAATTGCGGGTTAACCACTTACAAATATTAATATGGGCTTTATTGACTTTTGACTATGACGTGATCCCATGACATAAATAAGGGGGTTAGGGTGGGACCCTAACATGCCCTCCCCCTTAAGACTAGCCTTGTCCTCAAGGCTGAAGCTGCGGAAACTGCTGAAGAATAGTAGCTGGTTCCCAAGTTGCATCTTCCGGAGAGGTGTCTTTCCATTTGACGAGGACCTCCTTAATCATGCGGCCGCGCAGGTGCTTGTCTCGTGTGTCTAGAACCTGTTCGGGTTGAAGCCAGATTGACCCTTCTTCATCTAATTCAGGTAGACTGGTTTGAACTCGGCAATTGTTCCCAATCGCTTTCTTGAGGCACGATACATGGAAAACTGGATGGATTTTTGTCGTAGGGGGCAAAGCCAACTTGTAAGCCACTTCTCCAATGCGCTGAAGTACTTTGTATGGTCCATAGAATTTTGGAGCGAGCTTTTGACAACCCTTATCTTTGAGTGATGTTTGCTTATATGGTTGCAGCCTCAAAAAGACCTGATCCCCTTCTTGAAATTGGCGCTCTGAGCGATGTTGGTCGGCCTGTTGCTTCATGCGGTTCTGAGCTTGATGAAGATTCTCGCGAAGATGGGCGAGCATGGTTGCGCGGTGTTGTAGGAGTTGGTCCACTGCTTGTACTTTAGAGCATCCCTTGAGATAAGAAGTAGGGGAAGGTGGACGTTGACCATAGACTGCTTCATAGGGTGTCATTTTGGTGGTGGCATGATAGTTGGTGTTATACCACCATTCAGCCAGAGGTAACCATTGTGCCCAAAGGTGTTGCTTTTCTGAAGTGAAACACCTAAGGTAGGTTTCTAGACATTTGTTGACGGCTTCGGTTTGACCATCTGTTTGCGGATGATATGAAGTACTGAGTTTGAGTTGAGTGCCTTGTATTCTGAAGAGTTCCTGCCAAAAATTGCTGGTGAAGATCGGGTCGCGATCGGACACTATAGAAGTGGGCATGCCATGTAATTTGAAGATCTGATCCATGAAAGTTTGAGCAACCAAGGTTGGTGTAAACGGGTGGGGTAGGGCGTAGAAATGAGCATACTTCGACAGTCGATCCACAACCACCATGATGACTGACTTGTTCCCTGACTTTGGAAGACCTGTAATGAAATCCATAGAAACCTCCGTCCAAATTGAGGCCGGAATGGGCAATGGTTGTAAGGTGCCTAGTGTGTTGACGGTTTCCCCTTTGTGGCATTGACAGACATCACATTCAGCTACGAAAGTAAGGACATCCTTTTTCATGCCTGTCCAAAAGAATGATCTTCTGGTGTGAGCATACGTTTTCTGAAAGCCCAAATGTCCTGCAATGGGAGATGAGTGCAATTCTGCCAAAAGGCGACTTTTGAGGGTAGATGTTGGTGATATTATGACTCTGTCCTTGTAGCGAAGAATATCATTCTGCCACAAGTAGCCCTTGCGGGAATTAGGATCTACCTGCAATTGAGAAATGAGTTGGGAGAGCCCTGTGTGTGAAAACCATTCCCTACGAGCCTCTTCAATCCAGTCTGGAATGGGAAGGGAAATTGCGAGCAGAGTACTTTCCTCCTCAAATTGGCGCGATAATGCATCTGCTACACTGTTGTCTTTCCCTTTCTTGTAAATTATCTCATAATCATATCCCAACATTTTGGCTAACCATTTATTTTGTTGTGGGGAGGATAGGCGTTGCTCCAAAAAATATTTAAGACTGTGATGATCTGTGCGGATTTGGAAACGTCGCCCCAATAAGTAAGGTCGCCAGGTCTCGACTTCATGTAAGATGGCCATCATCTCCTTCTCGTAGGTGGATTGGCCCAGATTCCTCCCACTGAGTTGTTGGCTTGTGAAGGCCAATGGTCACCCTTCCTGCATTAAGACCGCCCCAATACCTGTACCCGAAGCATCACATTCAATGACAAAGGATTTGGTGAAGTCAGGTAGTGCTAAGACTGGAGTGGTACACATGGCGTTTTTGAGAGCGGTAAATGCCTGTTGTGCTTCCTCGGTCCAAAAGAAGGAATTTTTCTTTAGGATTTGAGTGAGGGGCTTTGCTATGCGGCCATAGTTGCGGACAAATTTACAATAATAGCCTGTGAGACCCAAAAATCCTCTTAAGCTCTTCAAAGTCTTAGGTTGAGGCCATTCTTGCATTGCCTGGATCTTTTTGGGGTCCACCTTGACACCTTCACGCCCCACAATGTGGCCCAAATACTCCACTTCTTCCATGCCAAACGAACACTTAGACATCTTGACAAATAATTTGTGCTTGCGGAGCAGTTGTAAGAGTAGATCTACATGCTGAAGATGTGCCGCCCAAGTGCCACTATAGATGAGAATGTCATCAAAGAAGACAAGGACAAATTTTCTGAGACATGGTTTGAGGATGTGATTCATAAGACTCTGAAAAGTAGAAGGGGCATTACAGAGACCAAATGGCATGACCAGGAACTCATAATGGCCTTCATGAGTTCTGAAAGTCGTCTTGGGAATGTCGACTTCCTTCATGCGAATTTGGTGGTAGCGGGAGCGAAGATCCAACTTAGTGAAGAATTGAGCCCCATTGAGTTCGTCCAGCAAATCGTCAACCACCGGAATGGGAAATTTATCTTTGATAGTCAACTTGTTGAGGGCCCTGAAGTCGGGACACATCCGCCACTCCCCATCTTTCTTGAGGACCATGACCACTGGGGATGAATAAGGACTAATGCTGGGACGAATGACACCTGCTTCCAACAATTCCTTGATGATTTTTTCTATTTCATTCTTTTGAGTGAACGGATATCTGTATGGCCGCACATTTGGGGGTTGGGCCCCTGGAACCAAGGTGATGCTATGATCATGTTCCCCTCGCGAGGGTGGAAGCTCATGAGGCTTGTCAAAGACCGTCCGATGGTTATTTAAAATCTGCTACATCTCAGGATGAATTGGCAAAGACCTGGTTTCGACTACCTGGATGGCATTAAATTGAGCTACCACTCCATGATGGCCCTTTTTTAACAATTTTTCCATCCGATGCGAGCTGATGATAGAGGGGGCTCCCGCCTGGAGGCCACGGAGGGTATGTGTGGAGTTTTTCTGCTTAAAACTCATATATAACTCCTGGAAATCCATTGTTATTGGCCCAAGGGTGCGGAGCCATTCAGCGCCTAGGACAATGTCGCATCCCCCCATGTGTATGGCAAACATGTGGGTTCTCAACTGATAATCCCCCATTTGAAGTTTGACATTTTCACAGCGGCCTTCACATTTCATTGTGCCCCCATCTGCAATTTGGACTTGGAAGTTAGAAACTGCCCGTACAAAACAATGCGCTGCTTCGGCGATTTTTTAATGGATGAAATTATGGGTATGCCACTGTCAATCAAGACTATTACTGGGCGATGTTTAAGAAAACCCCTGATTTTGAGAGTTTGAGGGGAAGAGATTCCTGCCAACGCATTGAGCGAAATAACTAGTTCGTCAGATACAATCTCCTTTTGGTTGTCTTCTTCGATCGCCTCCGGTTCCTCAAGAGGTGGATCTTCCTCGGTGGAGCTGTAGTCAGTGGCATCTATTTGAAAAAACTTGGGCTCCTTGCATTTATGACCAGGGGAATATTTTTCATCACAGTAGTAACATAGTCCTTGCTTCCTTCTTTTGGCCATTTCCTGAGGTGACACCTTTTGGACCTTAAGTGTCTGAGTCGTGTTGTGAACTTGTCGGGGACGACCTTTAGTGGGGAAATTGGGGCGGTTGTATTGGGCTGTTATGGCACGTTCCACCTTACGGGCTACCTGGCAAGCCTCCGTCCATGTGGGAGGGTGGTGGAGTAGAACTTGAGCTTTGATTGCTTCTTTAAGACCACTGATAAAACATTCCGTGTAGAACTCATCTGAGAGATGCTGAGTGCGGAAGGCTAAGGCTTCAAAAGCGGTGATATATTCATCCACTGTACCCGTCTGTCGCAGCTTAGTGAGACGGCCCAAAAAAGAGTCTCCCTGTTCAAAGCGATCTCGAAGAGCTTTGGCAAATTGGGCCCAACTCGGAAAAGGTCCATGGCGACGTTGATGCCATTCCTCCCATTGCCATCTTTCATTGTCCAAGTACATGGTCCCCACTCCAAGCTTAGTCCAATCATCTTGGAGACGATTCAATTTGAAATACTGGTCCATTTGTGCTAGCCATGCGGACGGGTGAGAACCGTCAAATTTCCACATATCCAACTTGGGAGGTCACTGACCGGGTGGTGAATGGGTGTGCTAGAGGTGAGGAGAGTGGCTAGACTCACCCTCATGGTGTTCATGGTCATTATACGGTTCCTCGAGAGCTGGCTCCTTGCCCTTATCGAGTGCTTGCCGTACCAGGCTAGTTAGTCCGTTAAGCGTAGTTTTGAGCTCGTTCATATCTGTTTCAAGTTTTTCTAGCCTTTCATTGGCCATTGCTTGAGCTCGATTTTCTACCATACACCAACTTGACGAAAAATTGGGACCGCCAAAATTTTTTTTCTTATAAATTGAATGGTACCACCATGCTCAGCTCGTCTTCCTGATGCTGATGGGCTAGATCACAAATAAGCGCTTCGGAAGATCTCAGACTTTTTTTTTTTTTTTTTTTGGAAAACTCCTAATGGAGTTTTACTCCTTCCTGATCAATACTGTAGTCGCCAAATCCTCAAAATGTCAATGCCGCCAAAATTCCTACAAAAATTATATCCAGGTACAGGAACCCTTCACAACTACTCCGATCTGGTGGATCTGAGAGATCTGAATGGTGGAACAACTGCTGTTGCTGATATGATGGAGCTGCGGGACTGATGTCTACTGCTGCTGCACTTGCTGATCTGGAATAGATGATGTGTGATCCCCCGATAGAAAGGGAACTATGGTCTTGAGGAGTGTCAGGTGCTACAGATCGCAATATACATAAGGGTCTGACAGTAGTACTCGGCCCAATGTTTCAGGGCTCTAACTAAGGAGGATCGACCGTACCCTTATCCGTACAACCCGACTACCCTATCGTACAGGCGAGTAATCTCTCCGAGTGCTGTTCTCGGTGTACTGTAGCCACAAGACGGCCGAAGGTTTATCTATGGCGAGGTTTCAAGGGAGCTAGGGGGCTTCCTATATACCCAGAGGGTACGTGGAAGACAGTCCGTGCGCGGTTCTGTCTAATGCGCTACTACTCGAAGGGGTACCCACAGGGGTTACAAGGGAGTCCAACAGACGTGACCACCTCTTGTATTTCCTGCGTGCATGCCTCCCCAAATCCGCAAGTTTATGCGCTTAACGACAGATCCCGTGGTTTAAAGACGTCGGAACACGTCTCTAGCCAAAAAACAATTTGCTAAAAATTGGAGATCCCACCGAGCCCTGGAAAGTGCTCTGATACCACTTGTTATGCTCTTAACCTGCAAAGTAATACCCAAACACAGAATATGCAAAGAAAAGATACCCAGAACATAGAATATGCGAAGAAAAGATACCCAGAACACAGAATAGCAATGATTTTATTATTCAGAGAGAAATGTTCACAGGCCTCTTCGAGGGGGCAACCTCCAATAGAGCAGAGCTCGATTACAAAAACAAGACACGATACTCCTCGCAGGGAGTCTCTATCCTTTATATATGACTCATACATGCAATACCACGGGCCAATACCGTGGGTTTTATTAATACCATCTATCTAATACTACCGCCCATTTGCAACTAACTGTTGTCCCGTCATTAATTGTGGGTTAACCACTTACAAATATTAATATGGGCTTTATTGAATCTTGACTATGACGTGATCCCATGACATAAATAAGGGGGTTAGGGTGGGACCCTAACATCTTTTGTCTTGTTTCCTTATGTGATGAAGCATTCCTTTTAAAAGTTGCTATTGTTGATATATGTATGCTCTTCAAACAATTCTTTATCATGTCATTTATGAAGATTTAGAATTGTTATACTTTAAAGATATATGTCAGCAATATACATTGTTATGAATGCGATATGTTTTTATAATTACTTTGTTTAACTTCTTAAACAAAGTAATCATTATATATGAATGCATCTTTCTATTTATAAGTAAGCCATCTGTATGATTATTTATCTGTTAGGAATAATCAGAAATCACATTTTTAATACATCACCCAGGATAGATAAGTATATTTGTATATTTTTAAGTTATAGGTTAAAGAACTTATCATCTTTATTATACATTATAAAACAAACATCCATCAAACCATTCATTATATGGGAAATTGGTCCCATAATATCCAGTCGGAGCCACCATACCAAACGAAAAAGGAGTTGTACTAAGGTCCAGACCGGGTGGTTATCCCCAATGTTGGTGCTAGGATTTTAGAGGCATCAACACACCGTGGATGAGGTCACATGGAAGGCATTCTCTCATACAATCGCATAGGTGGGAATTCGGGTGGTCATCCCACTTAGGAAAATGTAAAATTTGAAAGTTGCATCGGGGCCTAACCTTGACCTAGATGGCCTCACCCTAGTTCATCCCACCTCACCACCTACTAGCCCCAACCAATGACCTGCTCGACCTAGGTCAGGTCTCAACCTATGACCCCCGATCTGGTGGGTCTCACCTAACTTGCTTTATTTAATTCTTTGATTCAGGTTGACTTCACTCCCCACGCCTCACCTTTTTTACCAACTTCCCCAACCATAAAGCTAAGACCGAATCATCCACCAATCCTAACTAACCATTCTAGTTTACTCACTGACTCCCAACCTTAGGGTATCGATGGTAGAACTGAATTTCCTTATCAACATTCAAAACTTATAAATTTTGAACTTTACTTTGAGCTTTTCACACATACCTCAATCGTGTATGACTTATCTAAGCGCAGACTTCTTCCAGTGCACCCTAGCCATGGAGGCCATAATCTACGTACCCAATAAAATCAATTGATATTGTCAATGTGCACAAGTGAGATTTACTTCAAGATTTCATTGGGACAATTAAAAGATGTTAGGACCTCATATTGTCTCTTTTTGACCATACATTTTGTTATGTTTTCATCCTTTTTCAACTTATATTTAAAGTCCTTGATTACTGTTTTAACCCAATTATTCCAAAGGTACACAATATTTCTTCTCATCACTATATGTTTAATTATTTTACATATAATTATGCTATCTTCATTATTAACCATTGAATTGATAATTGTTGAACGGTTAAAGAACAATGTGTAGTCCACGTTGTTGAAACTGCCTGGAGATTGCAAGATTACTTCCACAATTGCTGAAACAGTAGGAACGATGCGCAAATCTCGTGGCTGAACAGTTGTAATTTGCAGTCTAGATTTGATAGCAACAAAAGAATATCACCGAAGGAGCTGCTACATTGGATGTAACGATCATGACCTAGAGACAGTGTTTTTTGTAACAGCATTTTGTTAAAAGGAAAACTGACTTCCCTATTTTTGTATAAAGGGTTAAAATAGGACTTACAATTTAATCTATTGTAATATATGTCTCCTCTTTAAAAAGAGGAGACATATACATTAGAAGGGGATGAACAGACTACGGGGAAAGGCTTAGTTGAAGGAACAGAACTGGAATCCTTTTTTCTGTAACATGACAGATTGATAGATGAAAAAAACCTTGTTCTGAATATTTCTTTCTAGTTCTTGTCTCCTGAGGAATCTTGTGAGAAGGACAGGGCCCACCTTCATCACAAGATTCACCCATTATATTTCTATAGTGTGTTAAGTGTGTCTTTCATTCATGCTTTGTTAACAATACTGTTTACTGAATATCATTTTTGCATTATTGTTGAAACTCCATTTTCCTTCCAATTGATTGCTGCAGTGTTTATTTTATCCACAGTTAATTCGTGTGTGTTGCATTGGCAATTGAGTTTACAGAGTGAGTTGGTAGCTTGATAATCAGAAACAGGTGCTGAAGATTTCCGCTCTAGGAATAGGGTCCTATTCTCTGTTACAACATAGCCAGTGCTTTCCTTTGCAGATTGATTCTTAGATTACTTCTTTAATGAAATTAAGCATTCTTTGGTAGCTGTCTACAATAGATTGTTTTTGTTGTAACTCAGAGTGGAGCTTCAGTTTGTTTAAGCAAGATGTGACTAGTCTTTACTACAACTTTTATTGCTTTTAAGATTGAGTACATATAGTACGCAGTTGCCTTTGAAATAACAGACTTCCCCGAGTTGACAATTTATGTAGCAGTTGGTTGTTTGAATTGATAAGAAATTAAAGTGACCAACATTTTGGCGCCGTTGCCAGGGAAGGCAATCATAGATTTTAAAAGCACTGATGATTTTCTTTTAGATATGCAAGATGCATGAGAGGACGCAAGAAAACTAATCCTGCATGTGGCAAGGGCAAAGGAAGAGGAGGAAGAAAAACTTTCATTGATGAGATTATTTCAAAAGCTGAGACTTCTCAGAGGCTAAGCTCTCGGAGGCCACAGACTCAGCATTCTCTCCAAACAGACTACGAAACAGAGGAAGTAGTGGGACCTGAAAGGGTTGAAGAGACAGTAGAACATATTGAGGAACCAGTTCAGTACATTGAGAGTCCAACAAAAAGCGCTGAAGACCGGGTAAGTGCAACAGGGGAACAACCAATGGATGGAAACAATGAAGGAATCTTTGGTGGAGGACGTGGAGGAGGAGAAGGAATAGGCGAGAACTCTCTCTCCACCTTGGAATTCCCTATTGGGGAACTTCCTAGAGGAGCAACTCATATGAAGAACATCCCACTCTCAGCCTTACCCAACTTCCATGGTTTATCCTCTGAAGACCCTGATGAATTTCTTTTCGAGTTTGATATATTGTGTAGAAGTTATGATTATATTACTAATGCTCAAAAATTGAAGTTATTTCTAGAAACATTAAAAGGAAATGCACTGAGATGGTTTATGAGCCTGGGAGGTCATGTGATCACAACATGGGATCAGATGAAGGAGAAGTTTATGGCCAAATACCAAGACTATTGCCGGACGAGAGAGAAAAGGGAGGAACTATTCAAGATGGTTCAGAAGGAGGATGAAAATCAGAGGAATTTATGAAAAGACTCCAATATAATCTGCAGAGATCTGATCACCCTGATGTAAGTAAAGATATTCTTAAGACAATATTATTGAAAGGGGTAAGGGATGACTGTTTAGATATGTTAAATATGCTTGGTAAAGGGGATATATCTAAAGAATCGTATGATGAAATTGTCAACCTCTGCAAGAGATGTTCAAGAGGGGCTGCAAATAGATCAAAAAGCAGGGACAATACATATTCAAGAGTCCAAAAATCAACCAGTGGAGGAGCAACAAGATCTGAAATAGGTAATCTACTTGAGGAATTCAAAACTGAAATGTTAAGTTCTTTTGCTTCACAGATTGATACCTTGCAGGTTAAGAAGAAACAAGCAGAGGCAGAAGCCTCTTTGGCCATCTTCTGTCCTAAATGCAGAGAAAAAAATCCACTAAGGGAATGTCCATTGGACAAGGTACCAATTTGCACCATTTGTGAGAAGGACCATGAAACTCAACAGTGCCCCTCTTTACCAGGGATAAAAGTAGCATTGCAACCAAATGAGGAGGAAGCTGAAGCAGTTTATCTGTTGACACAAAGGAGGCAATGGCAACCACGAGAACAAGGTACGAACTCTAGTATGCCATTTAATCGTTGGAATAATTATCCTTATTTTAATCAAGCAAACTACCCGCCCTTCAACCAAATGCAATACCCACCCTTTAATCAAATGAATTTACCACCCATGCAGCAAACAAACCCTCCCTTTATAGACCCTGCAATGTGGACTCCTTCACTTCCACATCAATCTTATTTTAATCAATGGAACCCAAACTGGAGAGGTCAACAAACTCCATTCCCAAACCAATTTCCTCAGTTTCAGCAACAACTTTCTCTTCCGTCAGGTACTCCACCGAATAATCAGACAATGAGACCCCAACTACCTGTACAACCGAACCCTAACCCTAATAATAATAAAGTTGTGCAATTCATCGATATTCAGAACCTGCCTACACCTCCTGTGCAGTGTAATGATATTCATTTACGATCCGGGAGATTAGTTGAGCTGATTATTGACGATATTACCTCTTCTAACTCTGACAAAGAAGAGGTAGAAAAGAATAATTTACCTAATAAGGGTGCTGAAACAGTCAAGCCACCCTCTAATAAAACTACTGAAACAGTAGAGCCATCATTCCCTGAATGTCTAGCTCTCGCTAAGACACTTGAGCCGCCTGTTTTTAATCTTCTAGGGGAATTGCAGAATCTTTACGTTAAAATTCCACTTTTACAAGCACTCAGAGATGTACCAATTTATGCCAGAACCGTCAGAGACATCTGCATCAAGAAACCTGGTAGGAAAGCTAAAGATCCCCTTACAGTTCATGTGATGGGTGATCTAGCTGCTTTAATGTCGGAAAAAGCTCCTCCTATAAAATATGGTGATCCCAGCCATCCTACGGTCACAGTATAGGTTGGAAAAACTATTGTTTCATGAGTTCTGGTAGACCTAGGTGCTGCTATAAATGTTATGACCCTTGAAACTACACAGTTGTTGCAGTTGAAAAATGTAATTAGAGAGACACCAACTATCCTGGAATTAGCTGATCGTTCCACAATCAAACTAGAAGGGGTTATTGAAGACCTGATCATTTCAGTTGAATCCTGGAATTACCCAGCTGACTTTGTTGTATTACAGACTAAAGCAAAGTTGGGGGGGCATCCTCTGATTTTGGGGAGACCCTGGCTGGCTATAGCAGATGCCTTTATCAGCTGTAGATCAGGTTCAATGACAATTTCTAATGGATGTGAAACTAAGCAGCTTACTCTTTACCCTCAATGTGCTACACCTATGATTAACAACGATGATTCTGCATGGTTAAACTATGAGGATAATGACACTCAACCCATTTTGACCATTGGACAAGCATTAACTCTTAAAGACACCACGAAAGATGAAGTAATTAGTAATGTTATTTCTGAACCTTCCTCGGTCACTTCTGAAACATATAATCAGTTAACTGCAATTCTGGAACCTGAAACACAGGAAAAGCTTAAATCTGAAAATTCACCTCAAACATCAACTGCTATATCCTCTAAAAGGATAACAGTAGAAATCGAACCTGTCAAAGCATTAAATATAAACCCCAATTTATTAGATGCTGAAACACAACAGCTAATGAAGTTGCTCCGTGAAAACAAGGAAGCATTCACATGGGACTACACAGACATGAACGGGATCTCTCTTGAATTATGTACTCATCGTATCTATATTAAGGAGGGGGCCCGACCAGTCTATCAATCCCAGCGGCGAATGAATCCCAATTTGAGGGAAATTGTTAAGGAAGAACTTCAAAAGTTGCTTAATGCAGGGTTTATATACCCCATATCTGACAATGAATGGGTTCCTCCATTGGTGATAGTACCTAAGAAAAATGGGACATGGAGAGTGTGTCTAGATTATAGATCCTTAAACAAAGCCACTTAAAAAGATCATTTCCCCTTGCCATTTATTGATCAGGTGCTGGACAGCTTGTCAAGAAAGAAATTATTTTCCTTTTTAGATGGTTTTAGCGGATATAACCAAATCAGAATTGCACCCCAAGATCAAGACAATACCACTTTTACTAGTCCTTGGGGAACTTTTGCTTATAGAGTTCTCCCATTTGGACTATGTAATGCTCCAGCAACGTTTCAAAGAGCAGTGATAGGAATATTTTCTGATATGCTTAATGATTCTATGGAGATATTTATGGATGACTTTACTCCTTATGGTGTGACTTTTGAAGATGCATTACAAAACCTTGAGAAAGTACTTAAACGATGCATACAAGCTCATCTTTCCTTGAGTACTAAAAAATGTCATATGATGATGAACGAAGGAATTGTACTGGGACACTTCATTTCATTCCTTGGGATTCAAGTAGATCCATCCAAAGTACAGGTAATTCAGACCCTTCCTATTCCTAAAACACAAACTGATGTAAGAATTTTTTTAGGACATGCTAGATATTACAGAAGATTTATCAAAAAAAATTCTAAAATAGCTTCTCCTTTGTTTGTGTTACTTATGAAAAATGTTGAATTTAAGTGGATTGATGCCTGTCAAAAAGAATTTGATGAACTTAAGCATCAGTTTTCTACAGCTCCTATTCTAAGGGGACCTAATTGGGCACTTCCCTTTCATATATCCTTTGATGCTTTGGATACTACAATTGGGGTTGTCTTGGGAAAAGAAGAGAATAATCTTCCTTATGCTATCTATTTCATTAGTAAGAATATGACCCCCGCAGAGCTTAATTACACAGTTACTGAGAAAGAATTTTTAGCAGTCATTTATGCTATTAATAAATTTCGACATTACATTACTGGTTATCCTACTTTTTTTCATACTGACCACTCGGCTATCAAGTATTTAATGAACAAATTTGTCACGAATGCTCGAGTTACCAGGTGGTTATTGTTACTACAAGAATTTGATATTACAATTGTAGATCGACCAGGTAAAGAAAATGTAGTTGCTGATTTTCTTTCTCGAATAAAAACTGATGATAATACTCCAGTAGATGATTCCTTTCCTGACGAGTACTTGTTTGCAGTATCTGCTCACTCACCATGGTATGAAGACATTGCCAATTATCTGGTTATAGGGAAGCTACCATCACACCTATCACATCGGGAGAAAAGAAAGATCATTCAACAAAGTGCTCGGTATAGCTGGATAGTGGGTGTCTTTTCCATACAGGACTTGATCAGGAAATTCGAAGATGCATTAGAGAAGATGAGGTTTATGATAGATTGAAGGCTTGTTATGATGGCCCTTTTGGAGGGAATTTTGCTAATAAGAGAACAACACATAAAATTCTCAGGATGGGTTATTATTGACCCTCATTTTTCAAGGATGCAAAGAAATATGTCAGGACCTGTGATAGTTGTCGCAGAATGGGTCAACCTAATCATAGAGATGAAATGCCACTGAACCCCCAGGTACTACTTGAACCCTTTGAAAGATGGGCTCTAGACTTTGTAGGACCCATCAACCCTCCCTCCAACCAAAGAGTTTACATATTGGTTTGTACATATTATATGACTAAATGGGTGGAAGCTAAGGCACTTATTAGAGCTAATGAAGAATCTGTTTTAAACTTTTTATTTGAAGAAATCTTCGTTAGGTTTCGAGTGCCTAGAAAACTAGTCACAGATGGAGGACCTCCTTTCAATTCTCATGCTTTTAAAGCTACGCTTCAAAAATATCATATTAATCATAAAATGACTACACCTTACCACCCCCAAGCTAATGGTCAGGTGGAAAGTACAAATAAAGTCATAGAAGCCATTTTAACAAAAAAAGTGAAGGAGAATAGGAAGGATTGGTCTTAAAGGCTGCCTAGAGCATTATGGGCTTACAGAACTACCTGGAGGAACACTACAGGTTTTTCACCCTATGAATTGGTCTATGGAAAAAGTGTTGTTTTTCCTGTGGAATTTGAAATCAAAACCTTAAGAACTGCTTTAGTTATTAACCTTGATTTGACTGATGCACAGATAGCTAGGTTGCAGCAGCTTCAGGAATTGGATGAAAAGAGGTTGAATGCCACCATTAAACAACTATGATTCAACAACAAAGAACCAGGTGGCATGATAAAACTATTAAACATAAGCAGTTCCAAAAAGGTAATTGGGTTCTATTGTATGATTCCCGATTTGAAAATTTTCAAGGAAAATTGCAAACAAGGTGGCTGGGACCTTACGAGATAGATACTGTTTTTCCCAATGGAACAGTAAGGCTCCTAACAATTGATGATTCTAGAACACCATTGTTAGTGAATGGGTATCAGCTCCATCCGTACCAGCAACCAATTTCTAAAGAGGATTTTAAGGCCACTTGCATGGCAGATCCACATTATATCCTTTTGGGGGAGCCTGCTGCCCCTCATTGCATTTAATCTCTACATTATATGTTTCTTTATTAGATTAGATTTCTTAACTAATAATCCATGTCAAGGGTTGCCATGTTACAATTTATTATTATGCAGGTCTCGGATTGGGAGGCTTGTTGAAAAGAACAATTGTATTGCAAGCAAGATCAAGTTTCATTTTGGGAAGCATTCTCATCTCACATCAATTCATAGCTCATTTCCCCACATCACCTCTTAGCAACACTTTCCTATTTTGCTTTACAGCAACATCTCCCTTTATTTTTCCCGTTGCTGAAACACCAACTTTTTCCCTTTTTCCCGTTGCTGAAACTCCAACTTTTTCCCTTTTTCCTGTTGTTGAAACACCAACTTTCCCTTCTTCTTTTTTCCCATTGCTGAAACACCAATTTTTCCCATTTCTCCCACAATTGGAACATTAATTCCTCTCAAAAGAATGGATACATATTACTCCCCATTGCAAGAATCATTTATTGATCCTTATAACTTTGATCTTTCACTACCTCCTCCTATGTTTATAAAAGCTTTTCATATAAATACCCTTATATTACAAAACCCTTTTTCATAACCATCGGTGATCTATTAGCGACGACATTATATTTTCAGAATATCAATCGAAGGTAAACATGAGGTATGCGTTTTTTATGTGTAAATATTAAACTATAGTTAATGAGAAGATTGTGACATGATTACCGCAATCGCCGTACATTCAAACTTATCATTTTAGGCGCAGTTGGGGGGGAAACCAAAATTTTGCAATCATTGCACGATATGCCAATCACCGTCATTTTTTTACCATGATCATGTCCTGTCACCCCATCTTCGTCTTATTATGTCACAACCTTATTTCCAAAACTTACTCTGTTTCAGGTGCGGTAACTCGGCTCTGTACTATGCATTTCACTGAGGCAAGTAACTATGGGAGGCAATGTTATTCAAAATGAACCCGATTCAATAGCTCTATTGGAATTTCACCCAAAGGTATATCAGATTTTTCAGCAGGCAGGCTGGGTAGATTATTTTCAAAGGCTCCAAGGATTTGATCCTCAGCAAGTCCTTGAATTTGCACGTAATCTACAGGAAGGCTACTCTACCTTTCAAGGAGTCCGAATTCCAGTAACAAAGGATGATATAGCACAGGTTTCAGGTTTACCGGTCGCTAGCATTCGATGGTTCAGTCGCAAACACATCATTTTGAACACACAGCAGGACTTCCTTCTACTAGGAGAGAAGGTCGAGCCTAAAGGCAGGGGTGTTGCACTTCATTCATTACCACTTTCATGGCCGAAGGTTGCCGAGTTTGTCAAGCACTATCTCACCTGTGAAGGACATTACCAGGTATTTTATCAGCATGATTTTGTCCTGTTGAATCATTTAAGACATGGTCATCTGTTAAATATACCATATTATCTACTTGGGTGTCTAAAGAATATGTCACATTATTCTATGAATGCGAAGTACCCACTCCTTTCCCTCACTCACCATCATCTTGTTCAGCTTCTAATTCAGGGGGGCTTTGCTCAACATAATCCCCCTCTCCTTAACAACCCACCCCCGAAACCCCAAGAAACTGCTGATATTCCTCAAGAAGCAGCCAAAAATCCTCAGGAATCTGCTGTAATTTCTCAAACAGCATCTGAAACTCCCCAATTAAATGCTGAAAATCCCCAACAGACCCCTGGAATCCCTTAGCAAATTGAAAATCATTCTGCACAACAACCAGGGAGTGTCTTTGATTGCCCACCACCCGTAGCACTTAATCCAATTGATCCCTCCATTGCATTGACCCCACCCCATAATTTAGCTGAATCATCTACTCCCACTGTCCATATCCCCAGTGATGATTCAGATGATAACATTCCCATTGCTAAGCTAAAAAGGAAAAGGAAAGAAAAGGCTGCGCCCCTACCAAAAAGACGAACAAGGGCCTCAATTAAAGAAGTTATCGCTTCTGATGACCCTCCTACCCCGGATAAAGCTACTCATAAAAGAAAAACCATTGTTCTTCCTACCTTTTTACCTCGAAGACAAACGAGGACGTCTTCTAAAGCAGCAATTAAAACCACTACCCTAAAATCCCCACCTATTATCCTATAACCCCATACCCCACCACAGTCCCAAGGCCCTGAATCTTTACCTACCTCACCCTCGGGTATTGAATGCAAAATGCACAGGATTTTGTGACATCATTCCTTTCAGAGAATGTAGCTGTCACACAAGAACCAGCTACTAATTCAGCAGCTGCTCCACAAGAACCAATTGCTGATCCATCAAAAATGGATACCCAAGATGATATACAGCATGTAGCTGCCCCACAAGAACCAGCTACCGACTCAACAGGTGCTACACAAGAACCACCTGTTGATGTCCATAAAACAGACGACCTAGACGTAGCTGCTCCAGTTACTGACTTAGCAGTTGCCACACACGAACCACCTGTTGATGTCCATGAAACAGATGACCAGGACGTAGCTGCTCCAGTTACTGACTCAACAGTTGCCACACAAGAACCACCTACTGATGTCCATAAAATTGATGATCAAGATGTAGCTACCCCATAAGAACCAACTACTGACTCAGCAAGTGTTACACAAGAACCACCTGCTGATGAACAGAATATAGATAATCAGGAACCAGCTACGCAGTCAGCAGCTGTCACACAAGAACCATCTGTTGATATGCAAAATTTGGATGCGCAGGATGATATAGCAGTTACAGAACTAGCTGATGATTCAGTAGATGTCACACAAAAACTACCTGCTGAGGCTACAAACAATGAAGCTGCTACCGAACAACAACCCTTCCATTCATTGGAATCAGCTACTGAGACTGTGACTGCTACACAAAGCCCAGTCACCTTGGCTTCCCTTTTACAAGAAAACGAGTTTCTGAAATCAGAGCTCGAGGTTTATAAGTAGGAACTAATAGTGGCAAGGGAAGCCTATGAAAGAGAGCTTAATCTATATACTTTAGCTCATGCAACATCTGCAGCCGAGAAAAGTGCAAAGAAAGATCAATATAATGAATACATGTGCAGCCAATGTGGTAATATTTATCATCAAGCTGGTTATAAGATAGTTGAAGTCCCATTGCCTGGAGCCACTCCTGCATCGACTCCTGTTATAGTTAAAAAGGAACACCCTGTTGTTACACAAGAACCAGCAGGGCCTTCAAGGATTTTTGAAAAAGAAGTGAAACCACAAGTATCTCCACCTACTCTGGTTGTTAAAACTGAAAGTCCTACATCAAGGCCTACAAAGACTATGTTTACCCAGACTGAACCTCGGCATTCAAAGACAGTCTTCACTCAAACCACAAGTACTCAAGCACAAATGGATATATGGAAGAAGGAATATGTTATGTCATGGGAAAGGATCTTGCAGGAACATAAATTATCATGGCAAAATCATGTATATGCAAATTGGGAAGTGTTGGAACAGTCTTGTGCACAGAACAAGGAAAATAAATAGTTGAAAACTAAATTGTCTTTCATGTTTGATCTGGTTCAAAGACTACTAGCCACTAGGAAACCATCCTTTAATTATTCTGTGTTCCTGGCAGAGCGCCTAGCGTTCTTCCAAGCAAAGGCAATCAGAGATGGATGATCTCATGAGGTATCTACACCTCAACAGTTTATCAAAACATTCACAGAGGCATCATTCAGTGAACAAAATTTACTCTGTGAACTATACCTCCATAATGAAGCCATGCCTGAGGATAGAAAGCTTAATTTGATTCCTCTGGTTGGGGACATTCAGATTAGAGCCTTTGTCTCTTTCTTGGCCAATCAGCTTACGTGGCAAAATGCCTTCCTTTCAGCAAAACACAATGAAGATAATCGCCTTCTATGGATTCGATCTGAACCACAGAATGCTATTGTTTTTGTCACTGAACATCATCAGTTTCTAAGGGAACCAAGAATGACCGAGCATCTGAGAGAATTACAGGCAGCAGTCTTACAGGATTGCCAATATTATGTCAAAGCCAAGGGAGCTCTTGCCTTACAGGCAAACAATCTATTTTGGGAACACTGCCCTAAGGAGAGAAAGGAATATCATCCCTTTAACCCACTTAATCTTCAAGCAGCAATTTCACGGCTACCAAATTATGTCAAATGCATTCAACAGTGTGCTGAAAAGTGGTTAGGATATCATTTTCACTTTCCTCTTCTATGGTTTCTGGTACAGAAATATAAGGCTTATTTCAGGTTGCCCAAAACGGAGGAGCTCACAGCATGGCAGAGACTACAGAATGTCCAGGGTTTCAGAGATTTGGTTGATAGCACCTTCTATACTTATTGTCCAAGTAATTTGCACTATATAGCCCAGTACTCCGACTCAGGCTCAGAGTAAAAGTTGCATGAGGACATGCAACCCTTTCAGTTGGGGGGGATGTTAGGACCTCATATTGTCTCTTTTGACCATACATTTTGTGATGATGCCATCCTTTTTCAACTTATATTTAAAGTCCTTGATTA
Organism: Pinus tabuliformis; assembly: GCA_031772625.1. Taxonomy (NCBI): domain Eukaryota; kingdom Viridiplantae; phylum Streptophyta; class Pinopsida; order Pinales; family Pinaceae; genus Pinus; species Pinus tabuliformis. The sequence goes on along the minus strand of CM062805.1, from coordinate 621,088,426 downwards.
TTGTTTTAACCCAATTATTCTAAAGGTACACAATATTTCTTCTCATCACTATACGTTTAATTATTTTACATATAATTACGCTATCTTCATTATTAACCATTGAATTGATAATTGTTGAACGGTTAAAGAACAATGTGTAGTCCACGTTGCTGAAACTGCCTAGAGATTGCAAGATTACTTCCACAGTTGCTGAAACAGCAGGAACGACGCACAAATCTCGTGGCTGAACAGTTGTGATTTGCAGTCTAGATTTGATAACAACAAAAGAAGATCACCGAAGGAGCTGCTACATTGGATGTAACGATCATGATCTAAAGACAATGTTTTTTGTAACAGCATTTTGTTAAAGGGAAAACTGACTTCCCTATTTTTGTATAAAGGGTTAAAATAGGACTTACAATGTAATCTATTGTAATAGATGTCTCCTCTTTAAAAAGAGGAGACATCTACATTAGAAGGGGATGAACAGACTGCGGGGAAAGGCTTAGTTGAAGGAACAGAACTAGAATCCTTTTTTCTGTAACATGACATATTGATAGATGAATAAAATCTTGTTTTGAACATTTCTTTCTAGTTCTTGTCTCCTGGGGAATCTTGTGAGAAGGACAGGGCCCACCTTCATCACAAGATTCACCCATTATATTTCTGTAGTGTGTTAAGTGTGTCTTTCATTCATGCTTTGTTAACAGTACTGTTTACTGAATATCATTTTTGCATTATTGCTGAAACTCTGTTTTCCTTCCAATTGATTGCTACAGTGTTTATTTTATCCAAAGTTAATTCGTGTGTGTTGCATTAGCAATTTAGTTTACAGAGTGAGTTGGAAGCTTGATAATCAGAAACAGGTGCTGAAGATTTCCGCTCTGGGAATAGGGTCATGTTCTCTGTTACAGCATAGCCAGCACTTTCCTTTGCAGATTGATTCTTTAGATTACTTCTTTAATGAAATTAAGCATTCTTTGGTAGCTGTCTGCAATAGATTGTTTTTTGTTGTAACTCAGAGTGGAGCTTCAGTTTGTTTAAGCAAGGTGTGACTAGTCTTTACTACAACTTTTATTGCTTTTAAGATTGAGTACATATAGTACGCAGTTGCCCTTAAAATAACAGACTTCCCTGGGTTGACAATTTATGTAGCACTTGGTTGTTTGAATTGATAAGCAATTAAAGTGACCAACAAAAGACTCAGACATCATGTACCCAATAAAAACATATAGAGAATGTGCATCTGAGTGCACTTCTTAGCATTACAGGGAAATCAACGTGACCTCCCAATCTAGTCACAATATGCATTCCCTTCCATGGCTCATTATGCCCAAACTATCGATGAAGTGTGTTGAAGTCACACAAATAAAGTTACAGATAGGTCATTGGAATACATAACAGAACCTAAGGTGATTAATGTTCCTAGAAAACACACAAAGGACATGCATTTGAGTGCACATCTCATAATTGCATGGAGATCAATCCAACCTCTCGCTTACCTCACACACACACAGACACACAGATATGTGTGTGTGTGTGTGTGTGTGTGTGTGTGTGCATTTTCCTTTTAATTCCCAACAACTCTCACACACATAATGTATGGAGGAATTAATAGCAATTCAAGCTAGCAAGCCATGTACATCAAGTTTGAATAATATATACATAGATATTCATGTCTCTATTATACTTGGTCCATATAATTATCTCTCAACATAGCACAAATATATATATATATATACACATTTTCCTTTTAATTCCCAACAACTCACACAGTGTATAGAGGAATTAATAGCAGTAAAGGCCTGCAAGCCATGTGTATCACATTTGAATAAGATATGCATGAAGATTCACTTATCTCTTATGCTCAGGCCATATACTTATCGTTTGGCATAACACAACTAGCTGGTTGGGTCAATTGAAGATGACCCAATTATTAAACTTACCATGACTAGACAAGACCATTTGAAATGACCCAAACTAATTGACTTACCTCGACTACATTAGATTATTTGAAATGACTCAAACCAATTGACTTACCTTAACTAGATAAAATTTGTCGAAATGACTTAAACTAATCAAATTACCTTGACTAGATAATATCATTTGAAATGACTCAAACAATCGACTTACCTTGACTAGATAAGATCAATCAAAACAACCTGAACCAGTCAACTTACCTGTACAATACAAGATCAATCGAAACGACTCAATCCAGTCGACTTACCTCAAATAGATCAGATCAGTTGAAAATGACTCAAACCAATCGACTTTATGTATATATCTATTTATGTTCATATTAAACACAAGCCTAAATTGGCTATATTCATATTTATATACATATATAAGATCCATCTCTCATGAGCTAATAGATTCTAAACCAATTTCGAATAGCTAGATAATTTACAGTCCAAACCTTCTTATAATAAACAAAGAGATTTCCATTCTCTCCATACATAGACTTTAAAGCCAACTTTCGAGCCCAAAATGAACACAGGAATAAGCATATTCTTGCAAAGGTATTCAAAACATATGCAATACATTTTTCATGCCAAATTCATATCCCCGATCATTAATCTAGTCAATTAATAGAACTGTGTCAACCTATAATAATAACACATGAAACTTTAGCATATGACTGGAATTCACATTATGTTAGGCCCCTATAATACTAGTGATTACCCCATTACTATTGTCATTGTAGCCCTTGTTTTTATTGTTGTTCCCCTATTGTCCCCATATTGTTATTATTGTGCCCCGCAGAAGCCCACTATTGTTATTGTTGTGCCCTTATATTATTATTGTTGTGCCAGCTTTGATTATATTGTGACCCCTTAGACTCCTATATATAGAAAGGATGTTTTTTCATTTGTATCATTCAATAATTGTTCATTTGTGTAATGTAGAGGAGGTTTCCCCCTTGAAGAGGCTAATTTTCAAGTCGTTGATCTATATTTTCTTCTATTTTGTGAGTTGGTTGCATAACAATTGGTATCAGAGGTTTGGATTCTAGGGTTTCGCTACTTCAAACAGGCCTTCGTGGAATTTTCGCTATAACTTTTTTTCTACAAGGTTTCAGAAGCTAATTAAAACCCATTTGCAATGAAATCTTGATGAACCTCGGGTACAAATTTTAGTTCTTGTTGCGCTATATTTTCAAAGATATGATCCACAGAAGTTAGGGTTTTTGCAGGCTCCTGAACTATATCTCAAACACGTGACCTAGGGAAAATCGTCATAACTTTCTCTCTGAGCATTAGATTGAAATTTCATAAAAATTTACAGAAAGAGGATAGACTTTAGTTTTTTGTATCGGTTTCAGGTATGAAGGTCGAAACAGTGACATGTGGCACTTCATACAAGTTCAGTCTAATGAACCAATCTATAATCCAGTCATCGTTGGAGATTTGGCATAACTCTTCCTTGGAGAATCCAATCTTGATCAAAATTGCGTGGTTGGAAAGAGGACTTAGAGGGCTACCACAACAAAAAAATTTAGACCTTGGAGATCCAAAATTACAGAGATAAAACAAATTCAATATCGAGCTCCTACAAAGCGAAAAAAGGTGTGTAGCTTTTTTTTTTTTAATTTTTCATAAGTTGGTTTGAAAAATTAGTTTGAAGGAATTCAAAGGGCATAGTGAAGCATAATTATCATTAATTGATGCCCCGAAGAAAGAAAATGGAAACACCTAGTAAGAAACCTGAAATCTCTAGAACGACTCATGAAGAAGAGGAAGAAATGAAACATGATATATCAAAATTACGAGACCAAGTGCAAAAAAATTCACTCTCACAAAAAGTAACAGAAGCTAAGATGGATGGTTTAAAGAAAGTCATGGAAGTTAAGATGGATGGTGTGGAAGCTAAGATGGATGGTTTAAAGAAAGTCATGGAAGCCAATATGGATGGCGTGGAAATTAAGATAGATGGCATGGAAGCTAAGATGAATGGCATGGAAGATAAGATGGATGGTATAGAAGAAAAACTTAAAGGCAACATGGAAGATTTGAAGATAGATTTGAAAAAGTTGCTACAAGAAATGCCTACTAATGGTGAAAGGGTAGTAAAGGAAGCTCATGATGAGAACAAAAGAAATGTTAATAATGATTTCATAGACTCTAATGTTGGATTGAAGACCCACCATGTTCCAAAGATCGATATGAGGAAGTTTGATGGCAAGGATCCCATAACATGGATAATACAAATGGAAAAATATTTCAATCTCCATAATGTGAAAAACACACAAAAGGTACGCATTGCAACTTTATATTTGGAACCAAATCAATTTTTATGGTATCGATCGCTTATTTCTCGCAAATAAGCGATCGATAAAAATATGGAATAAATGATAGCACATTATGAGGATAAAAAAAGTAACACTTTTTTTAGCCAATTGATAAATCTCAAACAGAAGGGTTCAATGATGGAGCACATTGAGGACTTCCAAAAATTGAATATAAGGGTAAAAGATATTCCAGAGGAGCATAGGATTGATTTGTTCATATTGACTTTAAATGATAACATCCAACATGAGGTTCATCTTTGGAAACCTGATTCATTGGAGAAGGAATTCAGGTTGGCAAGAAAAATGGAAAGAAAAATTATGGCAACAAGGAAGCCTACCACTCACAACTATAAATATATAAGTGTTTTTTCCCCTAGCCTTCCACAACCTACAAGTTTGACACCACAACAATTGGAAGAAAAAAGAGGAAAAGGGCTTTGTTACAGTTGTGATAGAAAATACACTAAAGGTCATAAGTGTGCTGAGAAGAAATTATTTTACATAGATTGTAAAGAGGAGGAAGAAAAGGAACAAGAAACGTCAAAAGAACAGGATATACACCAGGAACAAACCCTAGAGAAAGAAGAAATGAATTTGACCATATCTTGTAATGCATTGGCCGGAATTACCACTCCTAAAACTATCAAGATAGAAGAACATATTAAGACGAAAAAGGTAATAGTGTTGATTGATTCAGGCAGTACCCATAATTTTATTCATTGTAAGATAGCCAAGGAATTGAATTGCTTCCTATATCCAGCGCCACCGTGCCAAGTGATGGTTGCAAGTGGAGGAACCATAAATTGCTCTGGAAAGTTTCATAATATCAAGCTATCCATGGGATATATGTATTGAATATCCCAATGGGTGGTGCTGATGTTGTACTAGGAGTCTAATGGCAACAATATTTGGGTACGATAACTTTTAATTTTCAAGAACTTTACATGAATTTTTTTCGAAAGGAAAGGAAGTTGAATTAAGGGGTATCGTAGGGAAACTAGGAAAGATAATCAGCTCTAACGGAATGACAAAGCTTCTAAAGAAAGAAAAATGAGGTGTAATTGCACAATTATGTTCGGTAGAGGTTCCCACATTGAAATAATCTATTTCTGCAGATCTCCAAAAAGTATTGGACAATCATTCCAAGGTATTTGAGACTCCCAAATCCCTCCCACCTATTTGTGATCATGATCATGCTATTCATTTGATTCCAGGAAGTGTTCCTCCAAACATCAAGCCTTACAGATATCCCTATGCCCAAAAGAGTGAATTTGAACATATGGTTGCAGAAATGCTAGAGGCCAGTATAATTCAACATAGTCAAAGTTCTTTCTCTGCTCCAATAGTATTGGTGCACAAGAAGGATGGATCATGGCACATGTGTCCGGATTATAGGGAGCTCAACAAGATCACTATTAAATATAACTTTCCCATTCCTGTCATTAATGAATTATTGGATGAATTGAATGGATCGATTTACTTCACCTAGTTGGATCTTCGTTCAGGATATCATCAAATCGGAATGAAGACTGAAGAAATTCCAAAAATAGCATATAGAACTCATGGGGGTCATTATGAATTTTGGGTCATGCCTTTTGGCCTTACCAATGAACCTTCTACATTTCAAGGTTTGATGAATTCCATTTTCAAACCCTTCCTTAGAAAATTTTTGTTAGTGTTTTTTGATGATATACTAGTCTACAACAAGTCTTGTAAGGATCATGTTCAACATGTTGACAGGGTTCTCAAACTATTGGAGGAGAAGCAATTATATGCAAAAAGCTCCAAAGTTTTCTTTGGAGTACAAGAGGTGGAATATCTAGGTCATATTGTATCTCATGAAGGTGTTAAGGTAGACACTAGAAAAATCAAATCCATTAAGGAATGGAAAATCCCCAGATCTATAAAGCATCTGAGAGGATTTCTCGGGTTGACAGGGTATTATCGCAAGTTTGTTAAGAATTATGGGAGAATAACATCACCTCTAACAACATTATTGAAGAAAGATGCATTTTTATGGACTCCAAAAGTAATGAAGGCCTTTGAACATGTTAAAGAGGCAATGTGCCATGCACCGGTCTTAGCTATGCTGAACTTCACAAAAAACTTTATTGTGGAATGTGATGCCTCAAGAAATGGAATTGGTGTTGTTTTAATGCAAGAAGAAAGACCCATTGCTTTCGAATGTCATCCAATCAAAGGAAAGTATTTACACAAAGCTATCTATGAGAAGGAAATGTTGGCAATACTACATGCACTTAAGAAATGGTAACCCTACCTAATGGGAAGACACTTCAAGGTAAAAATGGATCATGATAGTCTTAAATACTTTTTAGAACAAAGATTATCTTCAGAAGAGCAGCAAAAATGGGTCACAAATATGTTGGGTTATGACTTTGAAATCATATACAAAAAAGGGAAGAAAAATGTTGTGGCAGATGCACTCTCAATAAAGGATGAGGATGTGGAAGCATTTCTTTGTGTCATTTCTATTATCCAACTAGATTGGATAAACGAAGCAAGGGATGAATGGAAGAATGACAAAGAAGTGTGGGCACTCATTAAAAATTTACAACAAGATCCCAATACATCTGATACATTTAGCTAGAAAAATGATTCGTTATGGTACAAAGATCACTTATACCTATGTAAGAATTCCCAACTCAAACAAAATATTCTTGTGGAATTGCACACCTCTCCCTTAGGAGGGCACTCAGGATTTTTAAAAACTTACCACAGGGTTAAGAAGGAATTTTTTGGGATGGCCTTAAATCTAATATTTAAAAGTTTGTGGCGAAATGTTTGGTTTTCCAGCAAAATAAAGTTGAAACAATTAAGACCCCAAGTCTATTACAACCTTTATCCATTCCTAGTCAACGTTTGGAGGAAGTTTCAATGTATTTTATCACAAGTTTACCAAAGTCCGAAGGAAAGAGTGTCGTCATGGTGGTAGTTGATAGACTTACCAAGTATGCACACTTTTGTGCATTATCTCATCCATTTAAGGCCAGTACAGTTTCTACTGCATTTATGGAAACAATTCAAAAGATACATGGAAACCTAAAGATTATTGTAAGCGACAAAGATCCCATTTTCACTGGAAAATTTTGGATAGAATTATTTTCTTGTCTTGGTACTCAGTTATCTCATATCTCATCTTATCATCCTCAATCTGATGGGAAAATTGAGATAGTAAACAAAAGTTTATAAGGATATCTTCATTGCTTTGTATCTTATAAACAGACACAATGGTTCAAATGGTTGCCTCCGGCTAAATGGTTGTGTAACACTTCCTTCCATAGTGCAACAAAAATGACCCCATTTATGGCACTTTATGGATATCATCCATTGTCCATCGCATTGTATTTAAGAGAAAATTATAAGGTTCAAGCAGTGGAAAATCACATCGAGCATCAACAACAAGTTCTCCAACTCTTAAAGTATAACCTCACTTTGGCACAAAATAGAATGAAACAATAGGAAAATCAACATCGCAGCGAAAGAAGTTTTGATGTAGGTGACTACGTATTTCTACGGCTACAACCATATAAACAAATGTCCCTCAAGCAAAATAAGAAGGATAATAAATTATTACCAAATTATTATGGTCCATAGAAGGTGTTGCAAAAGATTGGTACTATGGCATACAAATTGGAGCTTCCTGCAGCTTCCTGAGTGCACCCAGTTTTCCATGTTTCATGCTTAAAGAAGGTTATAGGTGACAAGCTCCCAGTTCAAACAATATTGCTAGAACTTGAAGAGGAATGAAAAATCATATTGGAACCTAAAGAAGTCACAGAAACAAGAACTTGACAGCTACGAAATCGATCAATTTCGAAGTATCTCATCAAGTGGAAGAACTTACCTGCTGAAGATTCCACATGGGAGGATGAGAATTTTATACAAAAGCATCCAGAACTACTCAAGCGTTGAGAACAACACTTTTTGGTAGGAGAGGGGCATGTTAGGTCCCTATAATACTAGTGATTCCCCTTTTACTATTGTCATTGTAGCCCTTATTGTTATTTTTGTGCCCCTATTTTCCCCATATTGTTATTATTGTGCCCCATAGAATCCCACTATTGCTATTGTTGTGCCCTTATATTATTATTGTTCTGTCGGATTTGATTATATTGTGATCCCTTAGACTCCTATATATATAAAGGATTTTTTTTCATTTGTATCATCCAATAATTGTTCATTTGTGTAATGTAAAGGAGGTTTCCCCCTTGAACAAGTTTATTTTGAAGTCGTTGATCTATATTTTCTTCTATTTTGTGAGTTGGTTTAATAACACACTCCTCATCATGTCACAAGCATTAAACCATCACAATGAGCCATTATCATGACAATAATTAAACACATGCATAATATTCAAAGTGTAAGAGCTTGAGTAAACACTTATGTTATATTATAAATTGGGCAATTGAGCCTAGCACTTCAACTCTCCACCCAAACTTAGATTGGAATATATTGTGGCCTTTCTTGCTGCCAATCACCCCTGAGCCATATTCCAAAGCTTGAGGAGGTTTTCTCAAGGGATAGAACCAATGTTGCTAGCCAAAATAGGGACTCTAGAGGACCAACCACTTCCACCCACCAATTGAATTCCTACAGTCAACCTTTAACAAGGAATCTAGAGATTTTCCACCTCCACCTTCTAGTTGCTCCATGAAGCTAGTAGCTCTCCAAAACTTAGGTTGAAATAGGAATCCAAAGGCCTCTAGCCTCCACCCACTAGCAAAACAAGGGAATCTAGATGTCCTCCACCTCCCACCTCAATGATACAAGGGAATCCATAAGTCCTCCACCTCCAATCTCAATGATACAAGGGATCCATAGACTTATTTCTCCACCCTCAATTATATAATGGAATCTATAGACTTATGTCTCCATCATCAATTATGCAAGGGAATACAAGGACATGTCTCCATCCTCAAATATACAAGGGAATCCAAAGACTTATGTATCCACCCTTAATTATACAAGGGAATCCAGAGACTTATGTCTCCACCCTCAATTCTACAAGGGAATCCAAAGGCCTGCCTCCACCCTTTAATTCTGCAAGGGAATTGTAACAACCCCAGGTTAAAAATCCATGTATTAAAGTTAATAAAGGAAAAATAAGACCAAGGTCATGGGGCATGTATTCCAAGCTCAATTTTAGGTAAAAACATAGTGACATTGACCACTTGTGATTAATTAATGGCTATGTAAATTGGCAAAGGAAGTGGCAAAGGCAATGGCAAAGGCTTTGGAAAGGCATGAGGCATTTATTGGCATTTTATTTATGAAAATAATGGAAATTAGGAGAAAATGAAGGTGAAAGGTCACAAGTTGCATGTGAGGAAGAAAATGAAGGAAAATAATGGAAAATGAAGAAAGTATAGGCCTCAATGATAAAAATTCTTTTGAGGATCAGTTCATAGCTTTTTGTTAGTTTTAGCTTGGAGCTCTCTCTCTACTCTCTCTCTCACTGTTGCACACTTAAGAGTTTGCTTGGAGAACTCTTGGAGCATTGTGACACACATTGGACTTGGAGCAAGAAGGAAAAGGAAGAGCAAGAAAGTGCAAGGAAACATTGGTATCAGCAGCTACAACAAGTTATTCTTACAAGTACTGAGTTTCATGTATGATTTCCTTGCTAGTTTTGATATGCATTAATCCAAGAGGATCTTGTCAGTCCAACATGAGCAGAGTCTTCAGTGGTTCAAAGGTAGAGTGATCGTCAAATGATCATGGTCGATGAGGTCTTGAACTTTATCAGCTTCGCAAGTTCCATCGTTAGCATTCAGTGTCTAGTATCTTCAGCTTCGACAGTAATGTTATGGTTGTCCAGTGTTGGTTTTCATGATGATATGGTTTTGTACTTGGTCGTCGACATGGGTTTGTCATTTGTTGTGTAGGTTTTGGTGTCAACATGGGTTTGTCGTCATGTGATGTTTGTCGCAAATGTCACATTGTGATGAAGACATGTTGTAAAAGGGTTTTTAGAACAAAGAGTGTAAAAGTCTAAGTCCAAAAACCTAATACATCATGTATTAAAATTTCATAACCCTAACCTATACCTAAAACCTCATGCAAACATTAAAGCCTAAACCTAAGTCTAAACCATATCGGTACATTATATAAACAATACAATACAAACCTAACACATTAACACTTACAATACAAACCAAATGCATTAAAAATGTTGTTTCCTAAGTCTAAAACCCTCTCGGCCCTTCTAAAACATTGCAAAACAGTCCTAAATCATGAGGACTTAACCTTGGAGCTAAACCATGCGGAGAAGGTCATGTGAATAGGGCAAAAGACCACAGTCAGGGGTGTTATCTCCATTGTTTGGATGGACAATACGGTCATGCGGGGTATAACCGTCAGGATTAGATCTGACATGTGAACAAATGTTTAAACATCGTTGAGACCACGAAGTGGGGAGGCAGTTAGACTAACCACAGAGCAAGCTATCACATGTGGGGTAGACAACAGCATCAGTAACTAGAACCGTCGGGGATCAGTTGCCAAGTGGAAGCTTGCGGTTAGACCATGGTTGTTCACATGGAAACCGCTCAACTTCCACGCCATTTATTGACCTTCAGCGGGATATGTTTATCCAAATTTTTATTTTGGGTTTTTATTTGTTGTTTTCAATCTAGAATTAATGTAAACACCATGTGACTAGGCCTAAGATGTCCCTAGTGGATTAGACCGAAACCTAAAATGGTTAATGCTTAAACCAGATGTTATGTTTAGCCATGGGAGCTTGAAAAAGAACTTGAAACCCTATAAATTCACCATTTTGTACATGAAGAAGGCATTAGTGGTTTTGAAGTTTTGTGTGTAGATTCTGGAGGTTATAGGCAGTTTTTGTTTTTAGTGTAACAAGAGCATCTAGAGTCAGAATTGGGAACCGTGATAGGCGTTGGAAAGCTATTTCAGAGATATTTCTTGTGACAGTGACCACAAGTGCCTACATGCATAATCAATCTGGTTAATTTTATGTGTAATTGACCTCCTCGGATTCAATCTTAATAAAGCAAATGCCCATCTTGAAAGTGGACCCGAATACATAGTCGATCAGGGACGAACTCTGTAATCAATCTTGTTGTCTGGTATCGCTGTGTTTTTGCTACTTCTCACTTCTATTTACATCTTGCTTATGTTTCTCATCTGTCGTAAATTCATCCCTTTTCAATCAATTCTCACAGTTAAAGCACTTTAAGTTAACATTCAATTCACTATTGGCATTAATAAATTCTACTTCAGTTTAACATATGATCATTTTAGATCATATAATTTGGTATCAGAGCAGGTTGCATTTGTATAATTTGTCAGTGAATGTTAACCAGGTCAAAGTCACAACGTGGAGAAGGAACCCTCGAGGAGATTGATCCAGAGATTGGAAAGCGAAGAGTCATTCATAAGTCGACCATGGCAGGATCTGATGCAGGTGAAAATCCTGAAACTAAGATGAGCGAGGAACAGTTTCAGCAAGAATTCTTGAGCATGCAGCAGATGTTGGGAGAACTTTACGAAGATAAGAAGGTGAGAGATGCAACTTCTTCTTCAAAGACATCGAAGAAGGACAAAGGTAAAGGCAAGGCTAATAAACCTCCATCATCTCCATCATCATCTTCTTCTTCTTCTTCTTCCAGTGCAGTATCTGAAACAGAAAAGAATCCTAAGAAAACATCTTTTTTGAAACTTTATGTAAAATTTGAGTTACCTATTTATGATGGCGAAATGAATCCTGAAAAGTTAGATAACAGGATTAAGCAGTTAGAAGTGTATTGTTGTATTCAAAACATTTCTGACGATAAAACAAAAATCCAATTAGCTACACATAGAATGGGGGGAAAAAATTTAATCTAGTGGGAAAGTAAAACTCAGATAGATGTAAAATGCAAAAGGTAAAGTCATCTCTTCATGGTCTAAGTTTTTAAAAGCTCTTAGGAAACAATTCTATCCTTTAGGATACATGCAGCAAGTTGTTATTGATTGGTATCATTTGAGGCAAGGTAAAGGGAAGAACGTTCAGGAGTTTACTTAGGAGTTTACTGAGGAGTTTAGAAAGAAAGCATTGGCACTTGGTATTTCATTGGATACACGTGAAACTTTATTAAAATACATCAGCAGTTTACATTCATATTTGCAGCATACATTATTGATGTTCAATCCTGATGATTTTGATGAAGTGTGTGTTCAAGTCATACATATTGAATCAGGTGATAGACCATTCAAGTTTTCACCGCAATCATCCAAAGAGTTGGAAATGAAGGATTCCAATGACAGTAAAGGGAAGAACAATTCGAAGAGAAAGAAATCAGCGACAACTCAGAAGGAAAGACCTACTTGTTCTCATTTCTAGAGAATCAGTCATGATGAATCTAGGTGTTGGAAACTTCATCCCGAACTTAAGCCCAAAAAGTTCCTTAAACAGAAGGATGAAAAGAAAGCAATTGTAGTAGTCCAGCAAGATCTAGGTTTCGATTTAGGTGATGATAGGAGGATAACTGCCATTGTTTCGACAGGTAAAACTTTTGACACTGGTTCAAGTTCGAATACTATTTCATCTTCATCAAACATAAATCCTTCAAATGAGGATAAAAGAGTTGAATTATTTAACATAAGGATAAATTCTAAGCACACAAAGATAGATACAATGTTTGACAGTGGATCACAGGAAAATTTAATATCTGCATATTTAGTTAAGAACTTGGGTTTGGAGACATAGAATCATCCAAGACCTTACCCATTAGGATGGCTAAATAAATCAACTCAGATAAAAGTCACAAAATAGTTTCGATTAAGATTTTCCATTACAACTAATTACATTGATGAAGTGGAATTACATGTGGTTCCAGTAGAAATATGTGGAGTTGTCTTAGGAAGTCCTTATCTTTATGATCGTGATGCAGTGTTTTATAAAAGAGAGCATAAATATCACCTTAAGAAAGATCGGCACATCAAAGTAAAAATCACTTGAATTTAGTTGTTGCTAATCAGATGAAGCGATTAATAAGTTCAAATAAGAGATTTGTACTCATGTGTGTAAAAGAACACATGATGTTTTTTCAGGTTGTAAGTCTCAATTTAAAGATAGTTTGATCGAAGAGATAGAAACTTTTTTAGTTCTATTTAAAGAAACCAAAAATCTTACTCATAAGCAGGGAATACAACATGAGTTACAGTTGATGTCCAAATCTCCTCTTCCTAATGTCAGAATGAATCAATTCAGCCCAAGTTTGGAAGTTACCAGTTACAGGGATGCAGGATAGTATTGGGAAAGTCAATGCTAAATTTCTCTTGTATTGTGTCACCATTTCATGTTTCAAACAATTTGGAAGCCTCTTTTCAAGTGGAGAGGAAGCCCATTTATTTTCATATCAAATCCTTTTCTAAAGAAGTGTCAAAGTATCCAATACATCTAAGGGAAACTTATGCATCGGGGGAAAGTGCTAATCAATGGAAACATCATTTAATGAATGAAGAAACAGCGATTCAAATAAATCATCTGACATTTCAATACTTTCAAAGTCAAACTAAGTTGCAGCACTCTTCACATTACAGTTTGATGGGTTTATTGCAGCAAGTTCACTTAGTACTCAAGAATTAGGAAAGTATATCAAGTCAAGTAGCTGGTATGATGTCAAGAATGTCTTTGAATGTCTCTATCATTCTACAATATAGATTGTTAGTACATATCAATGGTATTGAACAATATCCTATAGAGACTGTTTTCAAAGATGTTTATGAATCACTAATTCATGGTACTTTATGGAAAGAATTCAATTGCCATGTTCATAACAGGTTGTTTGACCATCTTCTCAAGTTATGAATACTACAAATGGATGGAACAGATCACAGATTCAAAATGTGCCATGATCAGTGTCATCAAGGTCATCACTTCCAGATGGTTGATCAAATGTATTGGTACATCATCAGGGTAAGGTGGAGAGTGAGGGAGCTCTACCCTCATTTACTATCTATTTAAGTCAAACTTTTGTGGTCCAAAAGCTTTCAAGTGGAGAGGATTGATTTAGGAGGATCTTGTTAGTCCAGCATGAGCAGAATCTTCAGTGGTTCAAAATCGGAGTGATCGTAAAATGATCATGATCGATGAGGTCTTGAACTTTATCAACTTCGCTAGTTTCGTCGTCAGCATTCAGTGTCCGGTATCTTCAACTTCGATAGTAATGTTATGCCTATATAGTGTTGGTTTTCATGATGATATGGTTTTGTACTTGGTCGTCGACATAGGTTTATCATCCGTTGTGCAGGGTTTGGTGCCAACATGGGTGTGTCGTCATGTGATGTTTGTCGCAAATGTTGCATTGTGACGAAGACATGTTGTAAAAGGGTTTTTAGAACAAAGAGCATAAAAGTCTAAGTCCTAAAACCTAATACATCATGTATTAAAATTTCATAACCCTAACCTATACCTAAAACCTCATGCAAACATTAAAGCCTAAACCTAAGTCTAAACCCTATCAAAACATTGTATAAACAATACAATACAAACCTAACACATTAACCCTTACAATAAAAATCAAATGCATTAAAAATGTTGTTTCCTAAGTCTAAAACTCTCTTGGCCCTTTGAAAACATTGCAAAACAGTCCTAAACCATGAGGACTTAACCTTGGAGCTAAACTACGTGGAAAAGGTCATGTGAACAGGGCAGAAGACCACAGTCAAGGGTGTCATCTCCGTCGTTTGGATGGACAGTCATGGTCGGGCGGGGGATAATTATCGGGGTTAGATCTGACATGTGAACAAATGTTTAAACATCGTCAGGACTGAAAAGTGGGAGGCGGTTAGACTAACCACAAAGCAAGTTGTCACATGCGGGGTAGACAACCACGTCGATAACCGGAACTGTCAGGGATCAAACACTGGGTGGCAGCCTGTGGTTAGACCGCTACTATTCACATGGAAACTGCTCAACTTCCACGTTGTTTACTGACCGTCAACGGGATATGTTTATCCAAAGTTTTCTTTTCGTTTTGTATTTGTTGTTTTTGGTCTAGAACTAATGCAACCACCATGTGACTAGGCCTAAGGTGTCCCTAGTGGATTAGACTGAAACCTAAAATGGTTAATGATTAAACTAAATGCTATGTTTGGCTATGGGAGCTCGAAACAAAACCTGAAACCCTATAAATTCACCATTGTGTTCATGAAGAAGGCATTAATGGTTTTGAAGTTTTGTGTGTAGATTCTAGATGTTATAGGCAATTTTTGTTTTCAGTGTAACAGGAGAATCTGGAATCAAAATTGGGAACCGTGACAGGAGTTGGAAAGCTATTTCAGAGAGCTTTCTTGTGACAATGACCAGAAGTGCCTATGTGCACAATCTGTCTAGTTAATTTTCTATGTAATCGACCTCCTTGGATTCAATCCTAATAAAGTGAACGCCCATCTTGAAAGCAGACCCGAAGACATAGTCCATTAGGGACGAACTCTGTAATCAATCTTGTTGTCTGGTATCGCTGTGTTTTTACTACTTTTCACTTTTTTTTACATCTTTCTTATGTTTCTCATATGTCGTAAAGTCATCCCTTTTCAATCGATTCTCACAGTTAAAGCACTTTAAGTTAACATTTAGTTCACTGTGGACATTAATAATTTCTACTTCAATTTAACATATGACCATTTCAGATCATGCATGGCATATGCATGTGTTTATTTGGTTATGATCTATCATTAGCATGTGAGGATTTCCTGGATTAACAGTGGTTTTCCCTAACCTTGTCATTTCCTAGATAGCCATGGTGTTGTGGGTTTTACCTTTTATTTATGGTTGGTTCCCATGTTCCTTATGGTTGTGGGTTGAGTTATTACTTCCTAGAGCCTTGGTTGGAAAAATTCTCTGGAAACCCTATAATAGCTTGGGTTGAGTTACTAGTCTTGGAATCCTTGGTTGGACAAACGATATGGAGCCTGACGGTCGTTGTGGGTTGAGTTACTAGCCCTAGAAGCTAGGTTGGACTGAACACCCTGGAGCCATGGAAATCTTGGATAGAGACCAATCTAGTGATGTTGGTGATGTCTGAGTGTGAGGTGGAATCACTGGTAAAGAGTTGAGGTGGTTTGGCCTATGAAATCCTTGGTTTGATTTTCTTGGTTTATTCCATGAGATATCACATTCATGCTTGGAATATGGCACGTGGGTAATTCGTTGAAAGAAATATTTGGTTCAGTCTAATCTATGGTAGGGTGGTACATGGAAGTCCCTGACTTGGTTGGATTTTCATATGTTAATACGAGCTCTTTTCCTCTTGTGTTTTGTTAGCCTCATCCTCACATAAAACAATAAATAAGTCCAAAATAATAATTATTCAACTTGGAATAATTCCTACTTGTCATTTATTCTAGAATGATTTTGTTCCTATTAGTTAGAGTTGGTTGAGGTCTAGTTAGTTGAGAATTTCTCTCCAACTAGTTAGGCTCCTAGATTTATGTGTGGTTGAGATATTCACTCAACCAAAGAGATATTGTGTCTAATATAGGTGAACTATCTTGATACGTAATCTTGATGTATATATATTGTATCAGTATCATTATTAATGAATACAATACATTGAGGCTTAATGACTTTTCCACCATGTCTCTATGTCTCTTAATTTAAAAAAAAAAAAAAAAAAAAATTCTCTTTAATTGGTATCAGATCTTGGTGATTGTGAGTTGTGATAGAGTGAATGTATTTGTTATGGAGTCAAAACTACAAATTTTGTTGGTTGCTGGAAGAACTAAACTATTGGACGAATTTAGAACTACTACAAACTGGTGTTGAAATTCATGTGGAGCAGTTACATGTCGATTAATGCTACCAAGTGCAAGAGCTGAGAACAATTGCAAATCACAGAGAGAAACTTGATTGTGGTATGTTGTGATCGTTGAAACAGTTGCATCCATAGGAGATTACAAACTAGTGTGTACGGGAGTATATTTTAAAACTCTGATTGCTAGAAAAGAAGAGCACATTGCGTTGGAATTGGCATCATGTGGGAGTTGAGCTACTCTTTGTAACTACAGCCTTGCATTTGGAGAATCGTATATAATGAGATGAGGCATGCACAAGAGTTGCTTTATAAGGTTCCTCAAGATTATATCACTGGAGCTTAAAAGATGAAGATTGAAATTTGTTCTTGAGGTCTTCTGCAATTTGCGATTTGAACAATCGATCTAGTTGTACATCAAGCTACCTAGAATTGGGAGAGTCTGACATAGCCAGTTCAATTAAAGGAGTTGAGGCTTCAGATTAATTCTAGACATTCGACACTAAATAGAGATTCTACGACAGATGGAGAGGTTGCAACATCTTAATATGCCATCATGCCACAATGACATCCCCATGGATTTCCCACTACTACACCAAGGGTGCTTTTAAGACATTTTTTTAAGACAAAAGAAATCTTTTGTCTTAAAAAATAACTTTTTATTTTAGTTATTTTACATTAAAATTTAATATCAATTGAATTGTCTTAAATATAAACTTTAAGACAAAAATAGTTTGAGACAAAAATAATTTAAGACAAAACTTTATATTTAAGACAAAAGCAGTTTGAGACAAAAATATTTTAAGACAAAACTTTATATTTAAAACAAAAATAATTTAAGACGAAAATATTTTGAGACAAAACTTTATATTTAAGACAAAAGTATTTTGAGACAAACATTTAAAGACAAAACTTTATATTTAATACAAAAACAATTTAAAACAAAATTATTTTAAGACAAAACTTTATATTTAAGACAAAAACAATTTGAGACAAAAATATTTTAAGACAAAACTTTATATTTAAGATAACGGCCACTTTAGATGAAACCTATATAATACAATTAACAATTAAGACACAAACATATCAATTTAAGGCAATATTATCTAACAACGGCAAAATTGACTCTAACAGTGCGCCCTAAGTCCGCCAACTTGCAGGAAACTACTTCCTTGCGCCTATACCGAGTTTGTTATTTTACTTACCATTCACGTTATCTTATATAAAGACAATGATTTGTTGGTCTCTTTGTTTTGTGTGGGTAGTCGACTAAGAAGAACGCGACAACATTTACTGACAAGATTTCTCGAACATCAATTCCTCTTCTGTCCTTTTCATATCTACTGATACGATTAGAGACAACTTGTCTATCGTTGCATTTGGCACTGCTACACAGAGGGGGATTTTAAGACAATTTTTTTAAGAGAAAAGAAATATTTTGTCTTCAAATTTTCAATACAAGGCACTAGTAAAAAAAGGTAAAGGTAAATGATTAGGGGTCCGTCTACTAGCATTCACCAAGTGGTTGGTTTACCATGGTTGTGAAGTGATATTCAACAAAGGAAAAGCATTCTTGAGACACATACCCATGGGACAAGTGAATCAGATCGGGGTTCGTGTGAAGAACCTATATAAGCTAGATGTGGAAGTGTGTTGCATTAAGCACTAAGGCGGAGAAAGTGCAGGTCACAATGCCGATGAACTTTGGCACAAAATACTTGGTCATTTGCATCATGGTACCTCAAATATTATACAACAAAAAACCACTAGCCTCCCTAAAGGAGAACTTAACCAGTAGGATGTATGTTGTGGAAGTACATAAAATCCACATTCCATGATCGGGACAACAAAGAACATGTAGTCCTAGAAAGGATCCATTATGATGTTTATGGACCTTTCTCGACGACCTACATTGTCAGACACAAATATTTTGTCATTTCTATTGATGACTTATCATGGAAGTGTTGAATCTTATTCATGTGGAAGAAAGATGAGACATTCTCCAAGTTCGTAGAATTCAAGACACTTGTTGAAAAAGAAGCTAGCAAGAAGGTGAAGGCTTTGTTGTAGCGACTGCAACAACATCCAAATTTATGGCCTACACTTAAATTTCGGATCCTACTATGGATATTGTGATCGATCGTTCCTTAGTCACTTATTGGTAATTTGATGATCTCAAGCTCCCCTTTTCGATATTAAGAGTCATTCATGCTTTTATCTTTACATAGAATGTGTCATCTTTGGGCATGGGGGTTATCGCTTGTCATGCAAAGGGAGGTTTGTTTTGTTTCAAGGGGAAATCTTTATGAAAATGGGTTGTCCTCACCACATAGACATGTTTCACACTCATTTCACATAGTCTTACACAAGTGTTTCCTTTATCCTCCCAAAATCTATCATCGAAGTGGCACTTGCCGTAAGCTGCCACAAAGGTTGTTGCATTAAGCGAAGTATGTGTTATATGTTCTGGATGGTCTATGTTGTATCACTAATTTTTCAAGTGTGTGATCGTAGTCAAGTTTTATCATTGTTCACATCAGTTCCATTGATCCCACACTTAGCCAAATTTTGGAGTTTCCTTATCAACCTAGCCGCATCCAACTTTCCTGAACTACGCACTTCACATATGTAACCCTCAAGCTTTTCCCTTGCCTATTGGAACTGTGCAATGCACAAAAATCCCAACCTCCCTTAGCATTCAAAACTACCCAGTGGTTTCTTCCAATGTCGTTCCTTCAGCCAGAACCCAATGTCTCCAGAAATTGTGTAGTTTTGTCCCTTTACTAGCCAGTCTGCCTTGCATCCTGAAATTGTGCAGATGTGTCCTCCTAGGGCCGCATCCCATAATAGTGCCTTCATCCAGCTAAAACTGTGTAAATGTGTCCTCCCAGGGCCTCATCCCGCAACAGTTACTGCTCACTAAAACTACACAATTATGTATCTCAAGGGCCACGAAGAAAGATGACATGATAGATGACTCTCAAGGAGCTGAGGAGAAAAATAAGTAGACCAAGGAACCCAAGGTATGATAGAATATCGGGACCACATGAAGACTCCATCTAATGCATAACCCTTTGGAGGCTAGGTATGGAAAATAAAGCACATCTTTTGAAATACACCTCTTATTGTAGCTTAAAAGTTTTCTTATCATTGTCGTATCATTATGTCTTCAATGACATGCATGGTTGCAAGAAATGAAATTCATTCCATGTGTTTCATCTACGTGTATTTCTCCCTTTCACTTGTTTATTACATAGCTTAGAAGATGAAGAGCAATACCACTTGTTTATTTAAGCTACGGAGGTTATGACCAACATGATCTTATGACTAACTAGGCACGATGCAAGGCATCCTAAGTGGGATGAAATATTTTTGATGATATGTATATAGTCAGTACACACCTTTTCATTACTCCTTTGCATTAATCCTTGCTTTGTATCTTTCATGTACCCTCACTGCTTATTAGATTTGGCTACCTGCTGCCAATTGTCTCTTAGCTCTTTCTTGACAAAGCAGGGGAAGGAATTTCCTTCAACCTGATTTCTTCAAGGCTCTTCATAGAAAGTATAGAGCTAAGAGAAGGAGATGTGGAATATCACTATCAAACTCTTGAAAATACTTTGCATGTTCGAATCTATCCAAACGATTAAGCTGCCACTCAACAACATTGTCAATCTTGGAAGACTCAAGAAAGATCACATCTCTAGATATTATAAAATTCTTATTCACTTCATCAGAGAGATGGTATGCTTTGGAGGTATGATTACCCAAAGAAGATACATTTGTGACTCCTTGCACTAATTTTTTTTATCTGTTCCTTAGGTATGAAGGCATAAGAGGAGGAACCAAAAACCCTAAGATGCCTCACCGAAGGAATGTGTCCATACCACATTTCATAGGGAGTCTTTTTTCTAATAGCAAGATATGGACAGGTAAATAATGAATGCAAATATTTAACTAAGTATAGACATAAAAAATGCAAGAACATAGCAAACCAATCAAAACTAAAATTCAACAAATGACACACACACACACACACAAATATATGCATTCAACTATTCAAGGAAAGAAAAAATTCAAGGTACACGAATAAGCGCATATGAAAAAAGCAAGGGACTGATATGACAAAGTCATAAGTGCATTTTTTTAGTGCAGAAAAGGAGACCTTACCCATAAGGAGTATGCAATGCAATCACAAATGGAAACCTTGCTATATACTCAGAAAGTGTGTGAACCTCCAAGCAACAAAACAAACTGTAAAATGCATTGTAGGGGAGGGCTTATATTTATAGCTAGCTCACATGTGTGAGCTCGTTGGGCTTTTGAAGTGCACCCAACACATATTCTTGTGACTAGGGGGGTCGACTAATGTTTATAGATGTGCTTGCACTGATCATGATTGGTGTTGGTTTTGACAAGTGAACTAGATTTCCAAACAAAGGTGCACTATGAAGGGAAAGAGCACGAAGCTTGTGAGTGAAAAGTGTGTTTACACTTAGGGATTTTCATAGAAAACTTGAATGAATTCAAACACTAAGGGGATTTCAAACAAGTTTAGAGTGACCTTGACCACTTAGGCATATCAAGAATATTATCAATAAGGGCTCCAAAAATTATATGAATTCAAAATTTTGGAGGGTGGTTGTAGCAGCTAAAACATATGCATAAAAGCATTCAGTGAAGCATCAAAGGAATACTCGATGAGTGAAAGAATCCCTTTGAGTTGTGCATTCCTAGAATGTCCATATTTTTATAAATATTATTGAAACCACACATGAGAAGTGTAGAAAGGAATCATTTAGAATGCCTCTCTTTGTGTTGTGTGGGTCCATTGTGGCCACACTTTCGATGAGAACCATCCTTGGATCAATGGTATGAAATATATGATATTAAATTCTATATGGGTGAAGGATATTGGCCTTCATACCTACACCATTGATATCCTATAAGATATTTTCCCTTTTCTGGTTGCTTGTTATGTATCGTAGTTGAGACATCACCCATAATGATTGGGCATACTCTAGGTTTAACGAGACTTTAATGGAACTAATGAGTTAGCATCATGAAGGGGAATGACCTTCCTGAACCCACCCTATAATTTTAAGTGAAAAATTCCTCCATGGCTTCATGGTTTAGTGTGGGGGTGGCCAGATGCAAGAATGAATGCAGTGTAGCTAAGACTATGGTGAGGTAGAACATAGCTCACCCTTCATGAGTTGTAGACAACACAAAATATTCATTACATAAGTACCCTTGTGGAATTCAACTTTGGAATGTAAACCATGTTAATAAAAAACAAATTATGATTGATGAAATAAGTATATATATGCACTAATATGTTAAATGGATATTATGGCATATGTGATGTCTATTTATAATGTGAAAAATAGAGTTGGATGCAATGGTTGTATAGCATTCATATGCATTTTAACCAATCTTTAATGTGCATTTATGATGTTCTTTTCATGACTATGAATAGGGATGTAATTGTTCACTTAAGCATGTGATTAATGGACTACTAGTCACAATTATTAATAGTGTTCATAGTCAATTCGTAGAGGGGCCAAAAATTCTCTAAGTTTATTGAACTTATCAAAGAGTCATGTGGATGATATCGACTTTCAGACAAAAATATAAGCCTTGATCTCATCAAATGATACTTAAGGGAAAGAGTATTCTCATAACATCTGGTGGAAAGTATTAAAGTTTTCACTAAAGAACTCTCGAGTTGGTAAACTATACTAAAGAAACTAAAGGAAAGACCTAGAATATGGTAGTGAGATGAAGGAGTATGGATACATTCAAGGATAACAAGGAAGTTTGTAGTTTTGGAAGTCATTTTGGTAGACCCACGCCCTCTAAAAATATCTTCCATCTTTGGAGACAACATGAGGAAATCCATTCTATATGGCTATTTGCCTTGGAGAAATTTAGAGATTGGTTCCCCTTTAGATTTTTGGACTATTTGGAAATTCGGTGTTTGGGGGTCCTAGCCTAAATGCTTGGTAATATTTCCAATAAGGAGGTTATGACCAAGAGCTATCCAAAATGGGTATTAAGAACCAAAGGACATAATATCATTTGTCAGGTATTGGGCTAACGACATAATTAATACCTCTATTACAAGCGAACTCCAACATAGTGTATCAATTGGCCGACATATAGTTTACCAAAGTATTTGGTATCAGAGATTAGGACATGGTATAACAAATACCAATGAGAATAACCTGATACTAATAGATCCCAATGATAACCATCGAATGTTAGGGACATTTCCATTATCTTTCTACGACATCATATCTCGACAACAAGTCATCATACTGATAGGAAAGGTATGGTATTGGGTGATCATGTATCGACTTTGGGGCAATGAAGGGTCACTTATCACCCTTTTGACTCTCCATTTATTAGGATTTCATTTGAGAAAAAATGCAAGATTCGAAGGAAACCTCAATATATAGAACCTAATATGTTATTAGATGGGAGTGGTTTATTATAGATGATAGATGGAGATTGAATATTGGTCATCAAGTGTTTGCTATTGGGAGACCATGACCCAACCATTGGGATTTTTTCTCAATACTGATGAAGCCAAATAAAGTGCATACATGGGCTAGAGGACATGGCATGCTGGAATATTAGACTTGGTAATATAGCACACTAGGTAGTAGCTGATATGCTAAGGTAACTAGTCATGATGATGTGGCACAAGATTAGATTTTTAATGGTGTGGTAGCCAATGTTGTGGGACATTGTGGATCATAATGCACAATGGTGTTAAGATGGTAACTAGGTGGCACCCAAGGTATTAGTGACATGGATGTTAGGATGTCAGAGTATTAGGCATCGGTAGTTGGGGATTTCCTTACATTTCACAGGGCCATGGTATCCTGATGGAAAACTATTGATATATCAACATGTCAAGCTATTGACCTATTGAAATCTTGAGATATCAACCTATCAACATGTCAGGTATCAGTTATCGATAGATTCTCATAATTGAAACAATGAGTTATGCCTAGTGGTTGGTGGCCTAGGGGCCCAATACACAAAATGATGAATGACGAGAAGTGGAGTCTCCATCTAGTGATAATCCAATATCAGATCAGGTTATCAAGTGTTGGGAGGAACAAAAAATGGAATTGTAGTGTGTCCCAGAGGCTTGGGGACTCAGTTGATAGAGTGGTAGGTGATGAAAGGATGATTTTTTTCAACTAATGTCCAATATCTGGATTGGTTAATTGGAAATGGATTAGGAAAATTTGGTGAAGTATTGCTTGGAGGGCTAATAGCTAATAGAACACCAAGCTTCCTAGGTAGGCCATTATTGTAGTTGATATGGCATGGACCAATGTGATGGCGACACATGAATGGGTTTTTCCACATGGATCTATAAGTATATTGATGTGGCCTTTAGGGATAGTATTCAAGTGGGAAAAACTTTGTGCGAATAGGTAGGAATTAAAGTCAAATCTATATCGTTGAAAATATCTCAATGAGTAGAAGGAAATGTTGATTTGACAAAAAAAATTGGGGTGATTAAAGAAATATGAAATTTAGATAAATCCACTACCATAAAGTGGCGGAGGTCAATTTTAGTCACCCTGAAGCCCTAATTAGAAATTGGGGGGTTAGGTACCTTATAGTTTTCTTCCCAGTGGGTTTTCCCACTTTACCTCGCTCTTCTCATATTGTGTCTTGCATAAGTTGTTTCATGAGTACCTAACATGACCAAGAATTATCGAGACTTATTCACTATCATACTTCCTGGTTGAGCTTCAAGGGGGTGTTGGGGAACATTGAACTTAGTAGTTCATTAGGACCTTAGGAGGTCTTGCACTTTAGCCATTATTATACCATCTTCCAATACATTATTAGGAGCACATATAAAAACTTTTCATATAGTACTAGACATTCCATATCATTTGGACATTTTCGATTTTCAAGGTTTTATATTATCAGTGGATCTATTTTTATCAAGGGGAGCCACCTAGGATGACATGTAACATTGAATGACATTGGTTGGAGGATGAAATGGATAATTGTACTCAATTAATATTAATTCCCTCACACATAGGCCTTCCTATTGTGAATGTGTAATTCCTCTAGCAGTTGGGCACCATTTTTCTTTTTCCTTCCCTTGTTAGTTGACTTTTACACCTATTTTGGCATTTAACTATGTTTAATTGATTTTTTTAACATGTGATAACTACTAATAAATTTTAACTAATTCCTATCTCCACCTATTTCCAATTCACTCAATTATTAGATATTTTGTTAACCTTGGGTCTACCAATTCAATGTTGACTTACATTCCAATTAGGGAAAGCGCATTTATAGATAATTGGGTGCATACTCTTGGAATTCCAGTCTAATTTAAATTGGTTCTTACTCTTGAAGAGTATATATACCGTAGTCACATTCAGATTTTTTATTATAAATAATTCAAATTAATTCCTTAATTCATTAGTCAAATTCTCAACAACTTTATTTTTCCTCCTTTATTATTTTACAAGTAATTGCTTTAGTATTTTTTAATTGTGACTAAAATCCAATGGCTCAAATTAACCACAACAATATCTTAAGTTTTCCTAGTCTGTTAAACTAAGGATCACATCATATTTTCTTTACACATCCAGTGCAGAGCAGATTAGAGTATTGTGTATATCTATCGCCCACTACGCTAGTCTTTGCTACCAATTATCACAATGGAGTTTGGAACCATGAATAGGTTTCCCACAGCTAATGTCGTAAGTTTTCCTGGTTTGTTAAATTGAGGATCACATTATATTTTCTTCACACATCCAGTGCAGAGGAGATCAGAGTACTATGTATATCTGTCGCCCATTGCGCTAGTCTTCGCTGCCAATTATCGCAAAGGCATTTGGAACCATGGAGAGGTTTCCCAACAGAAATATGATAAATATGATGAGGGATTTGAAGTTATCAAAGGTTCCTAATCCTGGGAAATTTCTGTATGGAGCCTTCCACTCTAATAGCATAAATTCTGAGGAAAATTTATCGAATGTCCTGCACATGACTTCAGGAAACGGGGACAATAGCTATACCCACAACTCCACCCGACAAGGATTACAACATCAATGCTAGAGGAGTATCATAATTTATAAGCGAAAGGAGGGTCTCATTTTCCCCATTGCAATGGAGGGTTTGTCGAGAAAATGGAGAGACCAACACCAATGTTTGAGAGCCACGAGACGAGGGTTTGATAGCTGCTTAGGCTTTGAGAGCCACAAGATGAGGGTTTGAGAACCACGAGACGAGGGTTTCTCTATCAAGCATTCAAGACAGCAGGCCCAACGATTATACCCCTTATGAGCATTCAGGGAAACAAAGCACACAATCCCTTATTGGTGGGTGGCAGGAGATAGATATTAAGAGACCCTTATTCATAGGAAAAGTGGCAGAGAGGGGCGCTGCCTAAGTGGGAAACAATAGGAAACAGCGGGTTAGGCCAGTTGAAGATGGAAACAAGCTAGCTGAAACCACTAAATTTTTTTTGGTGTAGAAGCCGAAAATCATTTTGGCACCAAATTGTTTTAGTTTTTATATGTTGGGGCTTTCATTTTGATTTTGCAAAGGAACTGGAAGCTGAGCTAGGTGTTTCAAGGAACAAAACAAAGGGTTTATTTTCTAGAGGTATTTTCCTTTCAATTTGATGTATTTTCCAGAGGTATTTTCCTTGCATAGCTGAAGGCATTGGTATTGAGGTTTCCTTTCATTCACTGAGTGTTTTTGTCTTACTGTTCTTTTAATTATTTAATGCCCTAACCTTCCAATTATATTTTCTTCTCATTAGGTATATGGTTGGGTATGAAGGGTTTGCAAGTGTGATGTCTATATGAATTAGAGCACCCAAGGACACACAAAAACATTCACATGTTGAAGATTTGGCTTCATCCTTATCTTTCCTTACTATCTTCATTTCACCTCTCAACTCAATCGTAATCATTCAAATCTCATAGTTTTAATCCTTTCACTTCAAAAATAAATTTGCCTTGATTGAAGGATTCACAACCAATCTTGTTGGAAGTAGTCATGGCATAATGAATGGTGAAGGCATAATGCAAGGGTGCCATGGAGACATTCAAGTGCATTAAAGTCATGAGCCTTAGTTAAAGTTCATAAATAGCTTGCCAGGGTGTGATGGAGACATTCAAATGTATTGAAGTCATGAGCCTTAGTTGACATTCATAGATAGCTTACTCCTCCCATGTGTCTTATAAACAAAAAGCAGAGGAACACAGGGGCTCAACTAAACTTCGTGAGGTTGAGGAAAGTTAAGGAACGTGTCCATTCTTATTTTATGTCAAGTAGAAGTATTAGATATATCATTATTGTCTCCTTGTGATAAATAAAGGACTTGTAGATAGAAAATAGTCTTAGAGGAAGAATGATAAGTATAAAGACGTTAGAATTAGATCCTTATGAGATTAATACTAGCTATTATCCTTATCTTAGAAACTCAATGTCTCTAAGGATCCTTATCTTAGAAACTCAATGTCTCCATATCCTTAGAGTGTTACAAGTAATATGGCCTAGCATAGATTATTAGCTAGTTAAAAGTGATCCACTTTATAATTAATCTTTCCCTCTTACAGGCATGCCCCATTTCCTAGACCTGCTAAGTGCTCCTAAAAGAGGCCTTGTATTTCACTTTTTATTTTCTAAACCACTCCTTAATCGAACAACTACAAACCCAAATTTCAGTACTGAAAGAACATGTATTGCTACCTCTAGCTATAAGAAATCAAAGAAATCGAGATCAAGGGGTAGGATCTATTCTCTTCGAGTGAGGTGGTGAGGTAGGAATCAATTTCTCTTGTTTATTGCCATCATACCTTTTGTTTTCCTTTCTACTCTTCTTTTGGATCCCCAAAAACATATCATAAAACATGTTGGTTCAACATATTTCTCACTGAGAACAAGATCATAATCATAGAGTGGACCTTGTACCGACATAGAAATGCCCTTGTACACCATTGAAACTCTCAATGTGATCTACAAAGATTTCAAATTTAATAGGCTCGGATCAAAATATATGAAAAATTCATAATTACATATTAGAGTGCATTATGGGTGTTGCTAAACATTGTTAGTAACTTGAATGTCCTCTCTAACAAGTGTCATTAAAAAGGGAAAACTCCTCTGATTATAGAATAAAATATAGGAAATCATTACATATTAGTAAGATGATAGGTCAATGGGGTACATCAATTGGTTCAAAGTTACAAAATTGCAGATGGAAATATTTCTGGTTACTCCGATCCATTTAATAATTCCATTATCCTTTGACACCACCATTTTTCTACTTAAACAATCAATAACTAAGAGAAAGAGAAATGGATACATGGAACAACCCTACCTAATTCCTCTATATGCATTGAAAAAATGTGAAGGTGAGCCATTAATAATGATAACAAAATGTGTAATTTTGCAACATGCCAAAATCCATTTAATGTTAAATAGAGGCATACCATATTTTAACAGGACTAAGAAGAGGAATTCCCAGTCAATGTAATCATATGCCTTGTTCAAGTCTACCTTCATAAGGAAATCTCTTTGTTTCTGTGATTTAATATAGTGCATAATCTCCTAGACAATACCAATTACATCTTGTATTTGTCTACCAACTATTCCTCTATAATATGCTTTGACAATACTGTCTTCAACCTACTCACAATCAATTTTGATAACATTTTGTACACCAAGTTGCAAAGAGATATAGGACAATAATATGCAAAGGTTCCTGATTCCACCCTTTTGGGGATTAATTCTATGAAAGTCGCATTTATGGCCCCCAAGATGAACCCATGAATCCTAGATTCTTCAGCTACTGCCAACAAATCTAGGATCATCAAATCAATGAAGTGGATAGAAAATTCAACCACCCACCCATCGGGGCCCAAACTTTTCTCCTTTGCACATTCCTTCAATATCTTTGTCAATTCCTCCCTTATGGCTGGTTGTCCCAATATGTCATTATCCTCGGATGTGAACATGTTTGGAACTTGTTCTATGAAATTCATTTGTGACCATAAAAATGTCTCTTGTGCTGAGAATTTGCCTTTGAAATGTTTGACCATGACCTATTCAATAGATCTTGGTGAACTGAATATGTTTCCAACATCATCTCTTATCCTCTTTATGGTATTGATCTGTTTCCTGACATTGAAATGTGCATGGAAATATCTAGTATTTTTATCTCCAACTTTTATCCATGTCGCCTTTCTCTTCATGTGGATGTATTCTTCCTGTGAACGAAGAATGTACCTTCTCTTACACTCCAATTCAATGATATTGTGTTGGTATTCCTCTGAGAAGAATAATGAGTCCTAGGGATCATTGAAATAACATAGGCAAATGTCAATCTCCCTAAGAGGTTTAGTTTCGCCCTCATTCATCCCCCTAATCCATTCCTGAGTGGACATTTTCAACTCTCTAAGATTTCGGCATATGGATGTCATGTGATTCTATGGAGGAGGAAGCAATGACCGAGACCAAACATTTCAGACCAGATCCCCAAATTCATCCATTTTAAGCCATTTCAGGTTGAATTTGAAGGGTTATGATCTCTTTTGTTCCCCTTCATCCCATGTCAGCATAATGGGAAAGTGATTAGAAATAAATGTTGGAATAATATAAGATCTTATATCTATCAGATGATTAACCATAATTTGATTAACCAGAAACTTTTCCATTCTTTTTTAGATACCCTCCTCACTAGTTCTCCCATTCCTCCGATTGGGGCCAAGAGGATCTGGCATCACATCCAATAGGGAAAAATCCTCCATCAAACCTCTGAAATAAGTAGCCATACTATCAATTCTAGACTTTTGTCCCCAAATCTTTTCCCTCCCCATCGAAAAATTAAGATCCCCCACAATGATCAGGGAACTTAATCGAAGGATTCTAGATTGTGGAACCTAGTCCCAAAATAGTCTACGCCCCACATATGGAGCATATGAATTGACAATTCAGACCTGTTGACAGTTTCCTCGCACACGACATAAATGCATGCATCTCAATAATTTTTGGATCCCACTTAACCCCAAGACCACGAGATAATCCAATAGCATTAGTTGTAACTACATGTCATGTAGGGCACATAGACAACATTTCCTCCCACACCTTATCTTTGCAAACTATCGTTTCTTAGTCAATGATTAGAGAGGGTTTATGAACCCGAACAATACCTCTGAGGGAGCTTAATTTTGGGGTCGCTCCCAAACCCCATATGTTAATGGAAATAATAATCATGGAGGCACCACGTGCACAACTACATACCCTCTAAGGACCCAAACTTCATCAAAATTATAAATAGAGACATTCCCAATAGTAAAATAAGAATCAATACCAAACTAGTTATTGGGAGATGCAAACTCCTCAGCATAACCCAATTCGATATTGTTACAGGCTTAAACCCTTTTATATTTAGGGGGTTTCTTCTTCCTATGTGTGACATCTTTATATGATTGACCTCTAGAATCCACAGGATTATGGAAAAGGGATCTTTTAATAGAAAGGGGAGCCATATTCTTAGATGAGGACAAAATATCCTTTAATTCCTTGTCGGGGGAAAATGTACGAGGGGACGAGACCATATCCAAAGGCCAGAATGATAACCCAGCTACAGGTTAAGTTTGAACAACAGGACCCTCAAGGCTGAATTCATTCGTGTAGTCCATATAGGGATGGGGATAATGTGACATATCATCAAAGAATATGGGATTGACCAATACCAAAGGCTGAAATGGCATCATCGCTTCAAGGGACGACTTGCCATAGGGGCTTCACTTAATTAATTATCATGTTCATTCATAAAGGAGGTTTTAAAATTGTGAAAAATAGAGCCAACATATTATAGATATTGGGGGTGGGGATTTTTGGTAGAGGGTTATAGGTTTTGGAGGTATTAAAATGAGTATTTGGTAAAACTAGGGGATATCCACTAAAATAGGCATGGAGTAGTATTGACTATTTAGTAATAAAAAGAAAATTGTAATCTAAATCGTGAACACACTGATGGTTGTTTATCTCACCACTTGAAAGGATGTTACGAGTTCAAATAGCCACATGAGGGAGAAGATTATACACTACCAATACCTTTTTATAGTGTTTCAAATCATATGTGAATGGAGCGGACTTTGCGAAGTTTTTTTGTGAGGGTCAAGGGTTTCTAGGCTTTGATAGTTTATAAAAATGGTGGCATGAGGAGGCATTTTCCAACGCAATGTGGTCAGATGAGGTGGATTCAGTTGTAGGTTTTGTTGTGGTTAAGATTCCAAAGGTTACGAGGTGCATTCTGGTGGCTGTGAGGACAATGAAAATTGTTCTTTGCTGAGGAAGAGTATGTTAGACTCCTCTTCTTTTGTGGGAGCTATACACAACAAGGGGGCACTCACAAATGAATTTGTGCCTTTCGACACCATCGTCGATGAAATTTTCTCCTCAATGGGTTTTCGTGTTGGTTAGCTGGTACTGGGGCACAATATGATAGAGATAATTAGGGATGAGGTTTGTCGGTGTGAAGGATGTCATGATTCCATGGGACCTATAGTCCTTTTTCTCTACTTATCTACTAGTGCGGGTTGTTGGCTTGCATTGGGGTGGCCATGGTTGGGGCTTCACAATCATTTTGGTTCCTATCAAATCTTCTCTAACTTATTCTATGGCGGCTCTATTGGTGGCCTTGTGCCATTTTCTTCATGGTTATTTTCAAGGACCTAATCCTCCTCAAGTGGAGCACTTCCTTTTGTATTTTGAATGAATAAAATGGGTCCCTATTCCCACTTACCACTTTCTATTTGATGAAATCCTTTTAAAGCATGAATTTAATATTCATCTAAAGGTTTGATTATGTCAACAACCACATGGTATCTCCTCATGCAAAATTTCTTCTAGATATGAATAAAAGGTCTCAAACAATATGTACATTGAGAAATGTAGTGCAAGAAAGAACTTGTACATGTTTTAGAAAAGCGTAAATAAGACAAGATAAAGAGGTATTGCCCACATTGAACAACTAAGAGAAAGAAATGCATAATAAGGATGAACTTATAGGTTTTCAATAGGTTGAAAGGAAATTGTACAAAGAATCAATACAATCATATGGATATGTATGGCCATATGGAGCAATACAACAGTTGTACAACTTCTTCCTTTCTTTTTTGTGTAGATCATATACCTCATTTTGAGATGATTATGATGACCATGCAGTTGTTATTTTAGTAGCTTGTAGAGGTTTCCTTGAGGTATGCAAAGCTGATTTTGAGAAGAAATTACTTATGTATCTACAAAACTCTTTTATTCTTCCACTACTTAAATTTTCAGTTATTGTGTGATTGATGCTATGATTTGAAAGTAATTTCTACATTATATTAAATTTAGCAATTTATCTATTTAACTAGGATCATATGGATAATAGTCACCTAGGGTTGAATTTTTGTAATGTACTTAACCCCAAATACCTCAAAAGGTGAAATATGCCTCCAAATATGTGAAAATGTGTCCTTACCCCCAAACATTTCTACTTGAGGGGGAACACACCTTTAAATACATGGAAGTTCTTCCATTACGATTATTTCTCACCCCTTCTTACCTACAACATCCCCCAACCACCTCCTTGAAGAGGGTGTCCAACCTCAAGACTCAAGTGTGCCTTTGACCAAAACCATGTGTAGCTTAGTGCTACATGACATGATCTCAAGTTGGTGTTCATCTTGTAAAACTCCCTTTTTTCTCAGATCATTCATCCACATGGTCATAGGCCCTAGTTTTAACCTAAGAACAAGGATATCCATCAATGTCATGACAAAATAGAATGTAATACATGTAACCATTCCTCCAATTACATTTAAAACATGCCCAAATGGATCCTCATAGTGAAATGCATCTCTAGAAGAACCTTCATTAAGCCAACCATACATCTTCTATATGCTTGTTCTTCCCTTGGATGATAAAGAGTTCCCAGGCTTGATGGATTTCAAATGTAGAGAACGTCCCAAACTAGTAAAACCTCCCCAACAGTGTGTTTGTCCTTGCACATCATAGCATACCTCTAGAAAAGATGAGTATTTTTATCCCCGCCTTTAACCAAATAACATGGATTTTTAGTCACCATGTCTCCTCATGTAATCTAAGGATGTATCATTTACAAGCCTCTAACTCCTGTAAATCATCAATTTGTGCCTGTGAAAGAAATCCGACATCGAATAAATTGATTTATGTGACCCATCTTTGCCTCAATCTCCTCAAGCTCTTTTTGACATGCAACCATTTTTTCTTGCTCCCATATATTTACCGCCCTCTTGAGGATGTGAAGATTCAAGGAAACTTCCTCCATCAAAGACAATCCATCATCCACAGATAACTGGGACCATGATTCACGAATTATCTTGTAAAAATCCTCATCGGCCAATCAGGTTTTGTAGAACTTGAAGAGAAATCCTTTCCACATCCTATTTACCTTCCACTGTAAAATGATCAGACTGTTGTCAAAGAGAGCTATCGTGGAGACCGAGGATCACATGTACCCCATCCTGTCCATGAGATTTGGTTGAACTAAAAATCAGTCCAACCTTTTTGCAATGTGTTCGATACCAACCTTGCAGTTCCTCCAAGTCAACACAATGGGCCTTGGACATATATCCAACATAGAGCTTGTATATATAATTTTTGTTGTACATATTGAATTAAAAAAATAAATTAAAATAAATTATAAAATATATCAAAGAAAATATCATTTTTATTATATATATAACTTTATGTATTATAAATGTTTTAATAAAATTATATATATATATATATATATATATATATATATATATATATATATATATATATATATATATATATATATATATATATAGTGAGATGTTAAATTTATATGTATTATAAATAATATTACAAAGATTTATCATATATCTATCTTAACTCTAAATCCACAAAGTGTTGAGGGGTCAAATTTATACATGTGTAAATATTTCTCAAGTTATATATTCAAAAAGAAGGGATCAAATTTCTACATGTGTAAACATTTCTTAAGTTATATACTCAAGAAGAAGAGGTTTACATCTTTAGTGATTTGATTTCTTTTGATACTTGGTATATTTATAACTAAAATGGATCTTCACTAGTTTAATAGAAATTAACTTAGATCCATTTTAATCTTAGATATATGAAACATGCAAAAGAATCAAATCTCTAATTAAAATATTTTCTCAAATTTTACACTCAAAAAATAATTTATACCTTTACAAATATGATCACTCTAAATATTTAATAAATTTAACTTTAAAATGAATATAAATTGAATATAAAACTTTTCCATTTAAATATTTAAACCAATACTCTTTCAATTTTTGTTACAACCCCTTTTTTTTCTCTCTTTTTAATAATAATAAAATATTTCTCGAAAATATTAGAAACTTCATTATTTCTTAATTTATTTAAATATATATATATATTCTTTACTATTAAAGATATTATAATAAACTTTAACTTTATATATATATATATATATATATATATATATATATATTCATTCCAAGTTAGAAAAAGTCCAAAGTTCTTTAAATTTACATACCACATAGAGGGAAAAAGCATCTATTTATCTTTTTCTTTAACACGAGATGTACATATATATATATATATATATATATATATTCTTTACTATTAAGATATTATAATAAGTTTTAACTTTATATTTTTAATATATAAAAAATTAAAATAAAATTCCAAGCAGGGAAAAACATTTATTTATCTTTTGCTTTAATATGGATGTGTCTCCGCTTTTAAAAACTTTCACATGTTTCCTCAGAGTGCCAAATTCATGAACGCATTTTCCCTCTGATCCTCTTTGTGTGGAAACCCTTAGCTTCTGCAATTAACCCCGAGCCTCTCAACTCTAGGAAAACTCCAAGTCATGCAATAGATTTCATATAATCTCAGCCACTGAAACACGCCGCTCCCATTGAACCTTTTATATTCATACCATTCTCAACCAGTCTCGCATTCAAATCCCGGCGAGCGAGTGTGCCACTTCCTCTGTGTTATATCCAGCTAAGATGATGCAGATGTTAGGTTTTTGAACCCCGACAAGGTCGAGTAAGTAGAAATAAGTGGATCTCTCTCCAGCAAATCCAACAACTCCCACTGTCGCGGCTCCAACTAGCCCGCCATGCCTTGAGGCTAGTCTACTGCAATGATAAGGGGGCAAGTTTAGAATGTACCCCGAGGCCGTCACCACTCTACAGCTTGTGAAAGGGCCTCTCGGTGTTGTTTATGTCTACGGTCGGGCACGTCAAGGGAAGAGCTTCATTTTAAACTATGTTAGTCGTGAAAATATTTTGTGGAAGATCTTTGTTTTTTTTGGTAAAGACATAGTAATATCTTTCATTAAATATGAAAAATAATAGTGGGTTTACTGTGGCATACTCTGAAGAAATAATAGGCTATGGTGTAGAAGTTAGGTCATTTGAGATGAGTGTAGTTGATGCAAGCTAAAACCCTTTCCTAATTTAATGCCTGAATGCAGAGCCACCGTGGCTCTCAACCTGGCCAAAACCCCTTTCTAATTTAACGCCTGAATGCAGAGTCACTATGACTCTGAACCTAGTCCCTTCAAAGGGGTGTGAAACCTCTGGGGGAATCCTTTATGTCCCGCTCCAACTTACTTCCTAGGGATTTAGCACAGAGTTGTTTGAACCTCCTGCAATCATCTTATTAATGTGAGCAACTCGAAATGGAAGATGGGACTGAGCAGGACCAACGCACAAATTTAAGGCTATAAAAAATGGATTGCTAGAATCTATGTACTTTCGACTCTGATTTCATTTGATTCAAGGTTACAATAGCTACGGATTCGAACTTTCCCAGTGTTTATTCAATGGAAGTAATTTTGAAAATCATTTCGGAAGTTGAATCCTTGTACTTTAGGCTCTTATTTGATTCGATTCAAGGTTGCAATACCTACAGATTTTCACTTTCCCAATGTTTATTTAATGGTGTTTTGAGAGAATTTTTGAAACTCATTTTAGAAATTGAAACCCTGTAGTGAAATGTCACAAGCATTTATGTATGGATCTTGCAAAGGTTGCATGTTATATTAGGGCCTTTACATGTAATATGATAAAGAATTGGGATTATGAGGATTGTTCAAATGGAAGGTGAGTTAAAGAGCCTACGAACGTCAATGTTTACCTCCCTTCTGCCTTTAGCCGCACTACAAACTCGAGATTTGTTATCTCTAGTGTCAAAAATGATCTCCCTTGCAAAGAAATTTGAAGCTGCGCATGGCAAGTATGTATCTTTGTCCACAAGGTCACCATAAGAAGATGAAATAGGAGTGTATCCTAAGAATTTTGGATAATGGACCCTGAGCCCGTCGCCACTCTACAGCTCGGGAAAGGGCCTCTCGATGTTGTTTTTGTCTGCGATCGGGCATGTCAAGGGAAGAGCTTCATTTTAAATTAGGTTAGTCAGGAAAATATTTTGTGGAAGATCTTTGTTTTTTTGCTCGTAAAGACAATAATATCTTTTATTAAATTTGAAAAATAATAGTGTGTTTACTGTGGCATACTCTGGAGAAATAACAGGCTATGGTGTAGAAGTTAGGGCATTTGAGATGAGTGTAGTTGATGCAATCTAAAACCCCTTTCTAATTTAATGCCCGAATGCAAAGCCACTGTGGCTCTGAACCTGGCCAAAACCCCTTTCTAATTTAATGCCCGAATGCAGAGTCACCGTGGCTCTGAACCTGGTCTCCCTTCAAAGGGGTGGGAAACCTCCCAGGGAATCCTTTATGTCCCTCTCCAACTTGCTGCCAAGGGATTTAACATAGTTGTTAGAACCTCCTACAATAATCTTATTTATGTGAGCAACTCGAAATGGAGGATAGGACTGAGCAAAACCAACACACAAATTTAAGGCTATTAAAGATGGATTGCTAGAATCTATGTACTATCGACTCTGATTTCATTTGATTCAAGGTTACAATAGCTACAGATTCGCACTTTCCCAGTGTTTATTCAAAGTAAGAAATTTTGAATATCATTTCAAAAGTTGAATCCTTGTACTTTAGACTCTGATTTGATTCGTTTCAAGGTTGCAATACCTATAGATTTTCACTTTCCCAATGTTTATTTAATGGCGTTTTGAGAGTAATTTTGAAAATCATTTTAGAAATTGAAACCCTATAGTGAAATATCACAAGCATTTATGTATGGATCTTGCAAAGGTTGCATGTTGGACTAGGGCCTTCACATGTAATATGATAAAGAACTGGGATTACGAGGATTGTTCAAATTGAAGGCGAGTTAAAGAGCCTGCGAACATCAATGTTTACCTCCCTTCTACCTTTAGCCGCACTACAAACCCTAGATTTGTTATCTCTAGTGTCAAAAATGATCTCCCTTGCAAAGAAATTTGAAGTTGCGCATGGAAAGTATGTATCTTTGACCACATGGTCACCATAAGAAGATGAAATGGGAGTGTATCCTGAGAATGTTGGAGAATGGACCCTGAGCCCGTCGCCACTCTATAGCTCGTGAAAGGGCCTCTTGATGTTGTTTTTGTCTGCGGTCGGGCACGTTAAGGGAAGAGCTTCATTTTAAATTAGGTTATTCGTGAAAATATTTTGTGGAAGATCTTTGTTTTTTTGTTGGTAAAGATAGTAATATCTTTTATTAAATTTGAAAAATAATAGTGTGTTTACTGTGGCATACTCTGGAGAAATAACAGGCCATGGTGTAGAAGTTAGGGCATTTGAGATGAGTGCAGTTGATGTAAGCTAAAACCCTTTCTAATTTAATGCTCGAATGTAGAGCCACCGTGGCTCTGAACCTGGCCAAAAGCCCTTTCTAATTTAATGCCCGAATGCAAAGTCACCGTGGCTCTGAACCTGGTCTCCCTTCAAAGGGGTGGGAAACCTCCCAGGCAATCCTTTATGTCCCTCTCCAACTTACTGCCAGGGGATTTAACACAGAGTTATTCGAACCTCCTGCAATTATCTTATTAATGTGATCAACTCGAAATAGAAGATGGGACTGAGCAGAACCAACACACAAATTTAAGGCTATAAAAGATGGATTGCTAGAATCTATGTACTTTCGACTCTGATTTTATTTGATTCAAGGTTACAATAGCTACAGATTCGCACTTTCCTAATGTTTATTCAATGGAAGTAATTTTGAAAATCATTTCAGAAGTTGAATCCCTGTACTTTAGGCTCTGATTTGATTTGTTTCAAGTTTGCAATACTTACATATTTGCACTTTCCCAATGTTTATTTAATGGCGTTTTGAGAGCAATTTTGAAAATCATTTTAGAATTTGAAACCCTATAGTGAAATATCACAAGAATTTATGTATGGATCTTGCAAAGGTTACATGTTGGACTAGGGCCTTTACATGTAATATGATAAAAAATTGGGATTAGGGGGATTGTTCAAATTGAAGGCGAGTTAAAGAGCTTGCAAACGTCAATGTTTATCTCCCTTCTGCCTTTAGCCGCACTACAAACCCGAGATTTGTTATCTCTAGTGTCAAAAATGATCTCCCTTGTAAAGAAATTTTAATTTGTGCATGGCAAGTACATATCTTTGTCCACAGGGTCACCATAAGAAGACAAAATAGGAGTGTATCCAGAGAACGCTGGAAAAAAATACGATTTAAAAAAAAAAAAATCAACAATTGTAAGAATTTAAGGAGACTGAACAATCGAAAACCATTGAATGGCTATGATGTGACTCAGAGTAGTATGCATTATGCAGCGTCGATTTCCAGAAAGATCAAAGAAGCAGGTAATGGACGGAAGTGTTGAAAATTTCTAGTGGAAGATAGTGAGATGGTAGGGAGGAGGGCAATCAGAATAGTAGAACAATGACGTTGTCCAACAATTCAGCAAATCGGTCAAATCATGACAGAATTCTCAATGGAACTTTTATGTCCCTCCCCCTCACTCAAAGGCATTTTTACTTATTTCTTTCATATTTAAGATAAACTTAGACCAGGGATGCCTAGATTAGGTGTTGGATGGAAGAACTAGTCAACTTCTCGATTGGTATGTGATGACTAGGCTACTATTTATAATTCCAAATATTTTCAAGGGAAGTGTAATAGAACCGAGGCCTACATTGTGATTAACAACCATAATTTAGATATGTGGGGTTTTAGCTTGATATCAAAAAGCTGGTTTCCAATCAAAGTCCCTTATGATTGGGAAAATTTGGGAATGAAAACCCTAGGCATCAAAGCCGGCTGTGATGGTTTATTTCTAGTGGCCCAATATGACTTGACTTTGTATGTTCTCAATCCTCAAGAAACATGATACAAATGTGAAATGGATATTGTAAGCAGATCCTTGGTTTCACACAAATAACGTTATTTACATAGAGAATAAGGGTAAGCATGTATGTATATAAACAGATAAAAGTATTTTATTTTCATTTACATGAAGAGCTATTATATTCATATTTTTATTTTTAAAATTATATATATAATTTTTGTATTTTGGGTTTTTTGTTTTTTTAAGTGGTTAATAGACTCCGGAGATTTGTCATTGCTATATCCATGAAATATTTGTATCATCTAGATCCACTCAAGGGATCAATTTTTACATGCTCAACCATGACGCCTCACCTAAAAGTGTAGAGAATTGAACCCATAACCTCTCAATAGCAAAAATGCTTTAAACCAATTGAAATTTAAATTAAAATTTATTATATTTACAAACAAATATTTTAATTTTTAACTTTTTATATATTTTTTATTTCACTTAATTTTACTATATAAATTTTTTATTGTAATTAAATAATAAACAATTTATATTTGAATTAAATTTAAAAAAAAAAAAATAGTCCAATTATTTTAACCTATTTAATTCAAACTATATGAAAATGTTTCTTAACAATTTGAATTATTTAAGGTCTTATACCTGCATAACTACTTCAACTTCAATAATTTAAAATGTTACAGTCAAACCTAACACTCAAACTTCAACAATACAATATAATATAATTAAATGACTTTTATCTATTTAATTCAAAAGATACGGAAATATTTCTTAACATCTCAATTATTTATGTCCTTATGCCCACACAGCTATTTCAACTTCAATAATTTTACAACCAAACTTAACTTGGAAATCAACTTAATCTTGGACCTGAAGTGCTCCTCCCTTAGCGTTCGAGTCATCCGCGGAATTTCTTACGAAGTTCGCAACAGGATATGTTGTTCCTGCATTGTTGATGCAAACTTTTCCCTTGTTGCACTTCTTTGTTTTGCTCTCCCTAGATGCCTGAGTTCAGAAATTCCTTAGGATTCATTCCATTAAATTTGAAAGCAAATGATGGACTTTACTGTTAATCTTGAACTTAAATTTTAAATTTTAAATGATACGATGTAAATGAATTTAAATTTTAATGCGATGCTCAGAGCATTTTCAATAAAAACTTTGTAAATGAAATCCTAAGTCGCTTTAATTAGCCTTTGGGTCATCCACGGAATTTCTTACGAAGTTCGCAACAGGATATGTTGTTCCTGCATTGTTGTTGCAAACTCTTCCCTTGCTACACTTCTTTGTTCTTCTCTCCCTAGATGCCTGAGTTCAGAAATCCTTAGGATTCATTACATTAAATTTGAGAGCAAATGATGGACTTTTCTGTTAATCTTGAACTTAAATTTTAAATTTTAAATGATATGACGTAAATGAATTTAAATTTTAATGTGATGCTCTGAGCATTTTCGATAAAAACTTTGTAAATGAAATCCTAAGTCACTTTAATATGTTCCTTTGAGAGAGTAGCAAAACTCATTCCTCTGTGTTGGTGAAATTAATCTATTCTATCATGCCGAAGCGTATTCATAAAATCTAAGGTATGTGTACGTCTTGGTGAAAATAAACTGCTAACTTATGTTAAGTCACTCTTAGTTTTGCTATTTCCTTTTTTATTTTAGCTAACTTTTGTTAGGATTAGATATGCTCTATTTCAAGCTTATTAACATTTCTATTTTTATTGCTTACCCAATTTTCCTTCTGAGGTAGTATATCATGCTTTCTTCTTGTTCTTTATATAGTTTCTCTTTTAAGTAGCCCACTTCATATGAGAGGGAATTCCCCAATGAATTTAACATTGCTAAAAATGTCTTTTTTTTATAGCCAAAATGCTTGATTCTAATGTATTTCTCTTTGGTTCTAAACAATCATAGGGCATACATGGTTTATGTGTTATATTAACAATATTCTACTCCATAATCCATTTGTTTCTTTCAATCAATTGTAGTTTGGATTTTTTACTTATGTTACGTGTTGCCAGGATTTCCTTCATATGAGAGTTGTGTCCTTGGGAACTTTTGGCCTTAGAGAATGGATTCTTGCATCTCCTTTACCTCATTGATAATGATATGCCCGTACATGACCTTTTGCTGTTGTTTTTTGTAGAAACTCATATCAGATTGCTAATAGTATATAAGCAATCAATGAATTCATAAGAATTTATTTGTGCCTCAGTTTGCATCAAAGGCCTTAGGAAAATATACAAATGGATTGAAATTTAGAAAACAATCCTCCTAAGGAAAGGGGCAATTTGTTTTTTTTCACTTGTCCCTTATCTTTTTTGATGCAAAATTGCACTGCACTTTTTCAATTAACATGTTTTTACTATTTTACAAATTGTAGTTAGCTAAACTATTAAAGACACTTCATTATATGGATGGGGTTGCAATCAAATCTACTTAAGTGCATATTGTAAGATTATGCCATATCCTATTTTTTTCATTAGAACCAAATTGATAATGCCTATTCTTATCATTTGTGTGCTCTGTAGAGCTCTTGATATGCCTATTTCTGTTTACGTGATTTTTTCTTGGCCTTGTTCATGCATAAGGTGGGGAATTTTGTACTTGTAAGGATATTTTTTTTTGTTATTAGCTCTCTGATGTAAATGGATTAATCTTTCATAATGTACATGAATTAATCCCTTCTTTTCTATGTATCAAACAGGGAACTATATACAACTCTTTATTAGTGTAAGGCTAAGAGGTAACTCCACAAATTGAATTGTGATTTTTCATTAAGGCTGATCATATTGGATCTGCATGTGTGGGTGAGTTCACTTCTTTTGGGCTGAATTTAGTGTGTGTGTATATATATATAGATATTATCTAGCAAAAGATACACCAAAATTATGAGATTTAAAATCTCTCGAAATTAAGTTATTGGCATGTTTGTGTTGCAAGGGTTTTCATTGTTTTATTATTTTGGGTCCTACTTTAATGTAAATCCAACTGTGGTGTTTTCAACCATTCCATTTAAGAGTATCATTTTCAATATACTGAGATTTGTCACTGCTTTTGTAAAGTTCTTTTATTAAATTTATTTGGAGAGTGATTTTGATATAATTTCAGTTGTTGTGATTTTAATTTGGATGTATTTTAATTTTTACTATTAATTCAAAATTTGTGTTGTAATTAATAATAAAATAAAATTAATCAAAATTGCAAGTTATTGATTTTTTATTTTAATTTTAATTGTTTTATTATTTTGTTTAACGAAATTTTTTTTAATCGCTAATATTTTTATTGCCATTTTTATTGTGAATCTAAATACAGTTTCATTAACTGTAAAAATAGAATTATTTTTAAAATTGATTGGCCAATTAGTCTTGGAAAAAAAATTAAAAACAATTTCTTTGATGGCAAGCACTGAAGTGGTTCCTAATGCTTAATGATCAAAATGTTTGCTTTCTTCAACTTTCATTCCAAATTCCCCTACTCCTATCTTCTTTCCTTTGCACCTCTTCGTGCAATTGCTAGTTAGCTTGTTGTGTGAGTCATGCTACATGGGTATGACATTAGCGATAGACATATAAGTATACTCTGGAATTACTAGAAGAACAATCATAAGATTTATCTTGTCAAACAGAATGGTTGTTTTGTGTTGGGCATCGGATTCCCCCACAACATGTTTTGGCGCTCAAAGCCCAGGTTTTGGTTAAAAATATTATAAGACTCTGCGAATTGCGGGCGCAGAGCACGAAGTATAGGTTGAGTCATAGAGTTGTCCACCCTAAGTTTTGTAATGTAATGTAATGTCATGTCAGCCTACCCATGGTTCGCGGACCATGGGATTGTATAAATAGAGTGAGGCTCTAAGTTGTAAAGATAGACCATGGGATTGTATAAATAGAGTGAGGCTCTAAGTTGTAAATATAGCTAAGGAATAAGAGATAGAGGAATACGAATGGTTCGAGTATAGAGGAAGAGTCTAAGTGTATTGGGTCATAGTAGTAGGAAGAGGCTCTACAGCTGAGTGTGGAGAGGTCTAGTAGAGTCCGTAGACCCCTATAGCTGAGTGCACAAGGCAGTGTTGAGTCTGTAACCTTGAACAAAGAATAATAAAGAGAAGTTGATTCCAAATTCGGTGCATCTGCTTGTGTATTTCATTCTTTACATTTATACTATTTTGTTTATCGCGCGCACTTATATGATTGCTAGATATACTATTAATTATCACTAGTCTTACATAGATAAGTTAAGAAATCGGGTAATAACATATTAAATAGTAAGGAACTTGGGTGTAACACAGATCGTGCCCCGAGTAGGGTTGCGTGAAGGCAGCATCATAGGTTGCGAGGGACTAATAGATGCATGTAGCGACGTGCGCGCAGGGTAAAACTATGGACCGCCAGAACCTCATCAGACATCCCTAGGGTGTGGAAACCTAGTTCTAACACCCTCCCATACTACTTTGGCTTAGACCTCAGTCCGCGCTCCATGGACTATTGCAGAAAGGGCTAGTAGTATTAGGATTTGTTTGGCTAAATCACCTCTGAACCTAGGTCAAGCCCATACAAGCCAACAAATGGTTCCGTTGTTGGGACCGAGATCTACATAAGAGATGTCTGATGTCGTGCCACTGGAATCCAACAAAGAAAGAAATTGAAGAGTGGTTGGACAAGAAGATTCATGAGTTCACGGCGCAGGAAAACAGAAATTTGCGAGTATCTAAGGAACAGTGATTGGAGCGCTACTTGTATATGGAAATCCACGGAATTTTCTTTGCATCCTTTCCTTTTGAGTTGTATGAGTGGATCACGAAGCTAGCAGATAGTCAGGAAAGGTGTAGGCTCAACAAACCAATCGTGTGGACTCCAGAATTAGTGCACAGACTAG
This sequence comes from Pinus tabuliformis, assembly GCA_031772625.1. Lineage (NCBI taxonomy): Eukaryota > Viridiplantae > Streptophyta > Pinopsida > Pinales > Pinaceae > Pinus > Pinus tabuliformis. The sequence goes on along the minus strand of CM062805.1, from coordinate 621,044,186 downwards.
AAGCATCAGGAGATAAGATCACGTGAGCTATGGCCCATTGGCTCGACCAAATTATAGGAGGATTTATCACTGAGTTTGCAGTAGATATGACCGTCAGCTACAGTGATGCGGAGCGACGCTTCCTCAAAGAACCAAGAGGTAAGTATATTAAATCTTTGAACACTTGGATTAAGATGCTATTGTGTGAAAAGTGGGTGATGCGAATAAATTAATGTTTGGAGCGACGCAAAGTGGGAAGATATACAGAAGCAGAGGTAGTGAAGAATTAGAAACCAGTCCTTTAATTTCAGCCTCGCGGGAAAGCGAGGAAGAGCTCGCAAAAGTTTCTCCGAGAAGCGCGGTCAGTTTGATAAGGCAACGAATTCCGCACTTACAACCTCCAACTACACCACCACTCATCTCACCCCCATCACCTCCATCTCCACCCACCCCACCTTTTCCACCACCACAATTTAGTATGGCGAGTGCGATCAAAATATCGGTGTTGAGAGGAGTAGGGAATGAAGATCCGCACCAGTTCTGGTTCATAGTAAGGGTGGTATGGGAAGCACAAGGAGTCGTGGATGACAATATCAAAAAGGCTACGTTGGTTAGCGTGATGTAGGATTGCGTGTTAACATGGTACATCAAGCATTATAATGATCATCGAAATGCAGGAATCGCAGAAATCCAGACCACGCTGAACAGGGAATTTAGCAGGCCAAAGTCAGAGACACAATCAATTATTGGGTTTAAGGAGATCGCGATGCTCCCAGGCGAGACTCCCTGGGATCTGGACCAAAGAATGAAGTGTATGATGCGCGAAGCCAATATGACTTTGATGGATGGACAACATTGCGCATGGTTTGTAGCAACACTAACGCCGCACTTAAGGACGGCGCTATCACAACAAAAACTTTCCACCTAGGCCGAAGATTTGGAGATGGCAATGAGATTGCATGATACCCCTATACAAGACCCTGGACTGGGAGTCCAACAAGTCCACGCGCAACTGCAAAATCTGTGTTTGGAGATGCAGAGTTTGAAACAAGACAGGACACCTCGGCCGGAGGCACGCGAGGAGGTATGGCGCATAAAATGAAAAGGCCAAGAGCATGACAAGGACCACTGTCCAGTGTTCGCAAATTACTTGGCAAGAGGAGGGCCGATGCCGTTAAGACCTAAGGCACAGGCAGGACCAAGCGCAGCTCCTGCATTATGGTGCACAATCTGTTAGATAGGAGGAAAGCACACTACAGATAATTGTCATTTATTATAAAAGTATACGTAGACGTCCCAACAATTGTTTTGTAATTTCTGCAGGTCGGTAGGCCATGATGAACGCACCTGCAGAAGCTACGAACTAATGATGGATCAGACTCCTGCCTAGAGGATGCAGACCGAAACGCGAACCCTCGACCCAAATGGAGGAATGGCGTGCGTTGGATTTCAGGGGTGCGGTTGAGGTCGAGGTGGAATGGGACCAGGAAGGGGTCATGGACAACTAATTTGTTACAATTGCATAGGGCTAGAGCACTATGCCCGCGATTGTACAAACCCAACAAGGATGCGCGGAAAAGGGATACTCCAGCCCCCTCCGACTCAGAATTTGTAGATGATGAGGTCTGAGCCACGCGAAGAAGACTCGAATGTAAACATGATGCTCAAGAGCGGTATGACCATTGGCGATGATAAAGGGAAGTAGTCAGAAGAAAGTGCGTGGGTTCGTAAGGCTCCTACATAGGAACCTGAATTTGATTTAGAACACGCGAAGGAGACATTCATGGAAGCTAAAAAGAGCTTCACGAAGGCCTCCACTTCAAGTAGTAAGGATCAACTAGAACCAGGGATGGATCCTTCAGTGCTCACTACCTTTCTAGAGACATGCATGAAAATTCTACACGACAACAAGGTAGTAAAAGGACTACAAAAACTTATGACTAGGTGTGCGAGGTTAGGAGAACCGCGCGTGGTCTGGAAACTTGGAAAGCATGCATTACGGACAAGAAGGGAAATGAGGTTGACTGCGCAAATTAGCTAGTATGAAATGGATCAGGTAATCCTGGATCTCGGATCCCACATTAATGTACTACCAAAACAAACATGGGAACACATGGGCAGACCCGCGCTCTAGTGGTCTCCTATTTAGTTATGAGTGGCAAACCAACAGAAGATCTTGCCCATGGGAAGATTGCAAGGGGTAGCAGTAGATATTGAAGGTGCAAGCACGTAGGTGGATTTTGAAGTGATAGAGATTGTCGATGACAATAATCCCTATCCCATGCTACTAGGGATAGACTAGGCCACCGATATGAATGGAGTCATAAATCTGAAGAAGCGCAAAAAGATCTTTGAAAGAAAGTCACTTTGCATAGTAGTACCACTAGATCCAGCTGAAGGAGCGCGATACACTGAACTGGTACATGGCGATGATAGTGATGACGATCTCGATTATATTTACAAGATAACTGTGTGAGAACAGGATTGGATGAATCCGACTACAGATGGAATAATTTCGTGGGAGTGTGAAAGCTCCTGCACTTCAAATTCAGACGAAGAAGTAGAGTGATGGCAGAATTGGCTGCATGAAGTAACAACGCTTAATTGCAACATGATGGTTCGATCATTGCGCTGCGTGAAAACAGAGGCAAGGGATCTGCCTACATATGATGGGTTGATAGCGATGGATGAATTCTTGAACGAATTTGAAAGCACGGTACCAGAACAATAGCGGTTCAATGCTCTGAAGTGGGCACTGCACGCAACGCCCACACGATGGTAGGGTACGCATCAAGGATGTTTTGAGGACTGGCGCGGATGTAAAAGGATGATGCGCCTATGCTTTGGAGAACCCCAACTCAAAACGAGAGCCAGTCACCAGAGATTGAACAACTTGCGCACCCACCTTTCTCGATGGATACAGACATATGTTGTACATCCCGCACAAGTACACACCACTCCCATAATAGAGAATTAGAACAAAACGCAGCAACAAGAAATGTGACGTGCGATACCAATTATTCACGGAGAAGCATTCGATAGGGTGTGCGAAGTACTAAACATGGTTCACTAGGCAAAACACACTGATTGGGACCTGTGTGTACCAATGGCTCGATGGGCCTATAAGACCATGTGCAAAACCCTGACCACGGAAATGATTCCAAAGGTGCGGAACAGAGTAGAGACCATAATTTCTAAAGAGAATGCAAAGAGGAATCCACACGTAATAGCTCCCGCAGATGTGACAATGCACGAAGACCAGGACAAAGAAATCACACAGCTACGCGAGGTCAAACACATAAGGATTTAGGAAGCCATTCAACGAGGGAACCTTAGACTTCACGAACTCGAAAAAGACTCGGTACGACTGAGGAATAAAAGCATTTTGATAGATGCAGAGGTCAAAAGGCTGGAAAACGAGATCAAGCAAGCATGTCTCGTCAATAAACCAAGGTTGACAAGGCAAGGTGCGGAAGATCATACCACTGAATTAGAAGACTGTCGCTGAGAATTTATGACTCTGCTGCCCACCAAATGTAGCAATTAGGGGAGCGCACTACATACGATAGAATGCGCAGTGCGGGCTGTCGCGAGGGCAATTCAAGTTTTTCCGTGGACTTTACTGGAAGGCAAGTTGAAGTTTCGCACAGGTGGTGCGACCACCTGACTAACCGTAGGAAGCATAGTCTCAGCGTTCCAGGTAGTTGAAAGAGAGTGCGGGACTATAAAAGAGTCTGTTTGGGAGCTGTGCGATAAGGGAGGTGCGCACAGAATCAACATGTCACAAGGCTCGCATCCGTGCACGGGGGGATGCACTGCTGCATGGATAGGTTAGGAAGTGGCTGTTGGTGTCACTATTCATGACGAGATGTCTGATTTAAGGCCAAATGTAGTGGGTGATGGGAATTTAAGATGCGAATTAAGGGCAAGATTTGGGACAATCTGCCGCCAAGAAAGCATTGATGGCCCAGAATTAGGGGGAACGATCGAATTTGAATTCATAAGTCGCTATAAAACTCCAGGGGCTAGCCACAAGACAACATTTGTTCACGTGAGATTTGAGCAGTTGATTGGAGCCCAGAGTGTTGAGCATCGAGCGATATTTTAGCCTCGAAGTTCGTGAACAACTACATACAGTTCAAACAAGATGGCAGCTACTAGGAGAGGTTTGGGAATTGTAGAAGGAACTGTCGACGAGGCTACGTAGAACCCCATGGTACACAATGTTCCCAAAGATACTGGGGACGTTCCAGAAATCTCGAAATCACCTCAGACGCCGAGACCCAAAAAGTATAAGCAGGTAGCGGGACCAATCCGCATATCCCCTAGGAATCTGTGGTTCAGTAAGCTCTCAATGGAAGAAAAGGGCAAGAATGTCACCATTGAGTCAGATGACGAGGAGGAGGACTTACAGGCTCTGATTGCCGAGGTTGAAGAGGAAGAAGAAGTGGAGGCAGACATCCAACCAATGCGCTCTACAGCAAAATTGCTCGAGTATGTCCCTCCACGAAAGGCGAAAGTGAAGGTACCAAAGGATCTGGATGCAACGAAGAGTGCAATCCAAACCCTGCTCCTCCTCGACAGAATTATCTTTGAAGGTCTGCTCCTAGGATGTGTACCTAGCCTAAAATTCAAATATTGGGACCTCATGGACAATGAGAAGTTCCCACACTTAGAGAGAGAGAGAGCCTAATGAAACAGACTACGGAGGGGTCGGTGATCACATTACAGCTGCGAAAATGGTTGCATGGTGTGGAGAAGGCCAGGTTGCTGCATCTACTGTGGATACCACACTTTCACCGCACGCCCATCACCATTTTTGTCATAAGGCAGCTACTTTTCCTGGTGTATGATGGGTACTTATGGCTGGAGGAGCCTATTCCCATCACGGTGGATCTCATCCACAGAATTTCTCGGCTTCCTTGTAAGGGAAAGGACCCTGCGATGATAACAGGAAAAAGCGACAATTTGGCTCACACGGAAGCCATGAAGAAAAAATATAAGCTCGAGAAGAAAAAGAGGGGTTACGCCATCAACAGTATCAAAGATAAAGGGGTGTGCGTAGCCACCCAACTCTTGGCCGGGAAGGTAATGAGAAAATGTCATGGAGATGAAGTACCAGCGTCGGTAGTTGCGTTGGCCAAGCAATGCGCAGAGGGGGTCCAATTCAACTGGGTTGAGTTCCTCTGCGAGGAATTCTTGAACAACTGCAAAGAAGCCCAGGAGTAGAGCAAGACCTTCCACTATGCGTGGTTGCTCTTATCCATTTTGCTGGTAACGGGAGAACTGCCAGAGGACAATCAGTTCCTGAGCATTGAGCATGACATATTAGAGGCCGCAAAGTACACATCGCTCTAGGGTACCAAGGACGCAAAGCAAATTTGCGATACAAATATTTTCTGGGTGCTCATGGAGGCGAGCGTCTAGATGTGGATTAATAGGAGGTTGCGCCTGTCCCCCACAGTTTACAACAGTCTGCGGAGCTTTGCAGGCTTCAAGGCAGACATGAACAATGTTTACATCAAGGCACGAAAGGATCCGCTGCAGTAGTGGACCAAGCTCCCCTTCATCGCCACTAATGAAGCAATTTTCACAGTGTTAGAATCATGGCCTCCCGAGTGGCACGCACCAGATTTGGCGGAGTTGGACAGAACAATAGCACAGAAAAGAAAGGATGAGGCCAAGCTATGCATCACACAACTGGCCGAGAAGAGGCGCAGTAAACAAGCGGCATTAGAGGTAAGGGCAGTCCGCGAGGCATCACAGGCAGCCGCGGAGCAGGCAAAGGCCGCCGAAGTAGCAGCAGCAACACAGACAATAGGGGCCATAACAATGTAGGAATAGGAGGGCCAGGAATTGTCTACAGGATAGGAGGTAGAGGACAGAGACCTTTCTGAAGAAGGCACAGACACAGGCACAACTTCCACCCAACTCGAAAGGTCACGTGTCACAGAGAGATCGGGTCCATGGAAAAAGGTCAAGGCCTCCAAATTGACCATCGACCTGATCACGTTAATGGAAGTTGACCTCTATGACATCGACGAGACGGTTCGCGATGTCACCAAGGAAGCGCTCGAAGAAGTCATGTCGGAGTAGCAGACTGTGTTGGGGGCCCTAAGGGCGCAACTGCAGGAACTACAGGTGCGACCCCCACAGGAAAGATCCGTAGCCACCTATGTCACAACAGACACATCAATAGTAGAGCAGATGCTACGTGCAAGGATGGCCAATACCATAGTACTACCGAAAGGGGCGGTAGCAGTAGAGAATGAGATAGACAGAGCCACGGTTGGCAGGATTAAGGGACTTGGCCTCAATTTGGCTGCCCTTCACGAGACGCGCTATACCAACTGCAGGATGGAATAACAATAGAGCTCCGCACCAGGGAGGGCCATGCGATTCAAGTGATGAGTGAGCAAAATATCAAAATTGAACAACTCAGCCTACAACGTGACGAACTGGTGTCACAAAACCAGTAGTTAGTACAGATAGTGGATGAAGTGTGCTGACATTTCCTAGAGTTGTCCATCGCCATGGACCTGTGAACAGAAGTGCGGATCCACTGTTTGGCAAGTGAAGTCTGAAACACGTGCGAGGAAACAACGCGAGTGTAGTTGGAGCCGAATCTCCAGATTACCGAGTTGTGACTGAAGGCGCAACCTTCCACTCCCCTGGAAGTTCGAGAGCAACGTGTTAGCACTATCCAAATAGGGTTGGAATAAATTAGACGGGCAGTGCAAGAGTATACCAGTATGTTGGACCAAGCCTTTGGCATCCTCACATCCTTGCAGGAGGACCCCAACATACAATGCATGGAAACAGAGGCGTGCGAACTTCAGGGGTAGTACGATAGTGACCGAGGAACTGCGCAAATAGTCGTCTTCACTCAACAGCTCGCAAAGATGCAGCAAGCAAGGGCACTGAAAGAGCAGGTGGATGCCGAAAGACAGAAAGAGGCACTTCTCAAAGTGCGCATCCAGCCATGGATAGAGGAGGCCTTCACCATTACGGCAGATATCGATGGCAAGCTCGCACGGATGCAGGATCTCTACGCACTAAGGCAGGGATTTGATCCTCACAAAGAAGCATCGAAAGAGCACATGTAGCAGGTCCAGCAAACCGCAGAGCAATGTGTAGCGGACCTCCGAGCAGTGCGAGACCAGTTGGAGGGACTCCATGCCAAGATCTCTGTGTCGACAGAGTGACTCGAGGGCGAGTCACGATGTTTGTGTTGGGGGCTTGTTGGGCATCGGATCCTCCCACAACATGTTTTAGGGCTCAAATCCCAGGTTTTGGTCAAAAGTATTGTAAGACTCTGCGAATTGCGGGCGCAGAGTGCGAAGTATAGGTTGAGTCATAGGGTTATCCGCTCTAAGTTTTGTGATGTCATGTCAGCCTACCTATGGTCCGCGGACTATGGCATTGTATAAATAGAGTGAGGCTCTAAGTTGTAAAGATAGTTAAGGAATAAGATATGGAGGAATACGAATGGTTCGAGCATAGAGGAAGAGTCTAAGTGTATTGGGTCGTAGTAGTAGGAAGAGGCTCTGCAGCTGAGTGTGTAGAGGCCTAGTAGAGTCCGCAGCTGAGTGCGCAGACCCCTACAGCTGAGTGCGTAGAGGACTAGTAGAGTCCGCAGCTGAGTGCGCAGACCCCTGCAGCTGAATGTGTAGGGCGGTGTCGAGTCTGTAACCTTGAACAAAGAATAATAAAAAGAATTTGATTCCAAATTCGATGCATCCGCTTGTGTATTGCATTTTTTACATTTATACTGTTTTGTTTATTGCGCGCACTTATATGATTGCTGGATATACTATTAATTATCATTAGTCTTACACAGATAAGTTAAGCAATCGGGTAATAACATATTAAATAGTAAGGAACTTGGGTTTAACACGGATCATGCCCCGAGTAGGGCTACGCGAAGGTAGCATCACAGGTTGTGAGGGACTAATAGATGCGCGTAGCGACGTGCGTGTAAGGTCAAACCGTGGACTATCAGAACCTCATCAGACATCCCCAAGGTGCAGAAACCTGGTTCTAGCACCCTCCCATACTACTTCGGGTGAGATCTCAGTTCGTGTTCCGCGGACTGTTGCCGAAAGGGCCAGTAGTACCGAGATTTGCTTAGCTAAATCACCTCTAAACCTGGGTCAGGCCCATACAAGCCAACATTTGGCCTTGTTTCAAGTAAAATTATCTTTGTTATTCATAGACTCAGTAGATAAAGAAAAGACTGTGTGTGAGCCTGTATATAGGGTAAATGCAAATAGTTATTTGATGTTATTTCATAGACTCAGTGGATAAAGAGAAGACTGTGTGTGACCCTGTAGATAGGGTAAATGCAAACTGTTATTTGTTGTTATTTCATAGACCCAGTGGATAAAGAGAAGACTGTGTGTGACCCTGTAGATAGGATGAATGCGAATAGTTACTTCTGTTATTTCATAAACTTAGAAGATAAGTATAGACCATGTGTAACCCTGAAGATTGGGTAAGATGTGAGTAGTTGTTTTCTGTTTCTGAACAAGAATCTTAAAAACCTCAGTAGGGAAAAATAAAGACCGTGAGTAAACTTCGAAAGGTAGCCTGTAGAAAAGAAACAGGTAGGCTCGAAGACATTAAGAATTTAAATCACCCTATAATAGGGCAAAGCTGAAATAACATTCTACAGAACATTATACTCATTAAACTAAGTAAACTAAGGTGCATGGAAATTCTACTTTAACAATCCACGGTGCATAAATCGAACAGACGTGAATAACTTTGTATAGAAATATCAATGTATAACACTGGATGCTAGGATGTTGCAAGTCAACAAAAAAAAACGCCATAGTAAAAGTCCTAAACCGAAATTGTCGTTAGAGAATTCTAGAATTCCAAAACAATAGTGGAATACGGTTACGAATCCCAAGCAAAGGAAAACCTTGAGCATACAAGCATAGTTGTAGTCAATATTCAGAAAGGAAATAACTATATATATATATATATGAAAATTGATGAACAATCAAGTTTATATCCGAAAACACAAGCACAACCCAGAACCTCCAAATCGAGGGTTTCTTCATATGTCATTAAACTTACAATGCCTAACCCCCAAATCTTACATTAAACACTTTATAAGTAAAAGCAGGAAATTACAAGCTAGAACATAAACAATGCGGGCCACAACCTCTTAGTTACAAAAATCTGGCTCTGGGCCCTTAAATATTTACACAGTCCAAGTAACTGCTATTGAAATTACACAGTCTGAATTCATTTAACAGAGGATAAATCTAAAAACCCTTTTCCAGAATTAACCTAAATCCCTCCGTAACTGCTCATGCATACCCGATGATTCCTTGCTTATAGATTGTGGGGTCCGGTAGATTGGGCAAGGGCTCCAAAAGCTTCAACAAATGAGCATGAAAAGCCCTGGCGAAACCTAGAGAGGCAAAGCAACAAAAATTAAGTATTAAGCTTAAAAATTAAAGGAAAAAGGGAAAGAGGAAGACGAATTGCAGAGAACTGTAGCTAGCTAAGGGAGCGGAAACACATACCTGACCGAGCGATAATAACCCACCAACAGCACCCGAAAGCAAGAACATCAACGATGGATGATCTACGGAACAGAGGAAGGCCCTCAGACTCCATGGCAAAGTAACTAAGATCCAGAAATAAACGTGACACAGAGGGAAGGCATGAACAGACAAAGTCATTCACCTGAGAGGCATCTCAACAGAGAGCCGAAGCCTAACCCTCTGCGTGGAAAATAAAATGATTTTCTTTGGGTGGTTTAAAGTTATTAGGTTTAATAAAATTTTGAAATAACATAGTTTAATTTATAAATAAAATGATTTTTTTAAATATTTTTTATTAATTTTGTTTAAATTTAAATAACAAAAAATGATAATCTCGTTCAAAATAATATCATTTTATTTTTAAGAAAAACAATATTTTATTTTTTTAGTTAGATTATATCTTTCAAATTTACAATCAGCATAAAAATAACACAGATGGATAAGCTAGGGACACGCAAAAAGAAAAAAGAGAAAAAATTCATCTTTACTGGACCTTGAGGTTATTTAAATTATATAAATTAGACTCGTGGATATATGAATAATAAAAAAATTTATATTCCCCGGAGAAAATGCATGTTATGATTCATCTCAATTTTAAAGGCAAATATTAAAGTAGAGTTACTAGCATTGATGCTCATACTAAATCTTAATCTTTCTAGTCTATTCTTTTTTGGATGTTTGGATGAGCTATGTTATGATTGATCCCAATTTTAAAAGCAAGTCATAATGCAGAGTTATTAACATTGATACTAATACTAAATCTTATTATCTTTCTCATTTATTTTTTTTAGATAACCCAAATGGGTGAAGCGTAATCTTGGGTGCAAGCAGAAGAAAAAGAAATAGAAATAATTCTGAAATTGGAATTTTTTTTTTTCAATTCTATTTTTGCCAAAATATCTAAAAAAAAAAACAAAAACAACAACCAGAAAGAAGAAAAGAAGAGAATTTATGAAAATGACTTGATTTTTAATAAAAATTATTGATTTTTCTTTCTATAAATTATCAATTTTCTATATGTATCAATTTTTCTTTTTATAAAATATCAATTTCCTATATATCAATTTTCTTTTTATAAAATATCAATTTCCTATATATCAATTTTTCCTTTTTATAAAATATCAATTTCCTATATGTGCATTTATGTAGTAGGAAAAGATTTTACATAAATAAATTTTGAAATTATTTTAGATTTAAATTTAAAAATAACATTTTGAAATTATTTTAAATTTAAATTTAAAAATAACATAATTTTTAAGAAGAAGAAATGAGTGTAGATTTTTTTGAGAGAATTTTATAGCGAAAGTTTTTAATTATTCAGAAAAAATAAAGCAAAGATGGAAAAAAATGTTTACCGTATATTATCCAAAACAATATCTACAAAACTTTTTATATGAAATTCGAATTGGGTAACTATGTAATTAAGAAGCCATTGCTAGATGACTGCGATTTTTATGGCATCAGTGTTACGAGGTAATATGAGCATCACATGCACCTAAATTTTCAGAAGAGTACAGTGATACTGAGATATATAAAGTGGTTATGAATCGTAGACAAGAGAGTATCGATTCATTTATTTAATTCATACTAGCGTATGGCAAACAACACCAGAGAAACTGGTCGCCAACATATATTCTACTTCTTCCTATCGGTACTGACCCAACATTCTTCAAAGCTTATTTATATATAAATATAAATATATAAATATATATATATATATATATATATATATTTTTGATCGGTCACTTGTCGCTGCTACGATTCTTCTGGGCTTCATTCAGCAATTTTACAAGTTCCTGCAGCGATATTCCAGTTGTCCCCATGTCCGTGGTAGTCGAAGACTTCATACAAAGGAAAGGCAACCAAAGTCAGTTACAGTGCAGAAAAATAAATTGGCGATGATTTTCAATTTAAATCACAAGACTGTGTACTAATAATAGACATGATGGTAGTAAATTAATAATGGGTTAAAGTGATTTTTAATACATGATGGTAGTAAATTAGTAATGGGTTAAAGTGATTTTTAATAGATAATTGTGTTTAGAGGTGTATTTTGCAGTTTTGTATGTTGGTGTTGGTGTTGTGTAAGTACTTTGTATTTTTAATAAAATTATTAAAATAATAAAATTTAATGCTTATTTAAAATAAAAATGAAAATAACTATATAAATAAAAAAATCTACAATAAAATTGAATACAAAAAGTTTAAAATCTTTCTCCAAAATCTTTTAATTTCTTTTTATTAAATATTTATAAAATAAATCTTTAAAAGGAAAAACCATATAATATAGATGTATAAAAATATTTAATGACATAAATGTTTCCACGTCAAAGTTGTAATATTTGAAAATATTAATTTTGTTATAAAACTATGTAAGAAAAATCTAATATTAACATTAGAAGATTAATATCAATACAAGCTTATGTCTATAATTTTGTTATCATGCTATGTAAAAAAACATCTAATATTAATATTAAAAAATTAATATAAATACAAGCTTATATCCATCTTTACGAGGATCTATCGAGAGGGATCAAATATCTTGAAATACAAATCTCAGTTATTATGAAAATAGACTTGATTCCTCTTAAAACTTGATAGATCTAAAGTTAAAATAAATCTATGTTAGTAAATAAAATAGAAAATTAGTAAATTAATTATTAGATTTACATGACCCTACATAACTAATAATTAATTATAAGATTAAAAAATAATAATAATAAATTATTAATTAATTAATTTATTACATGATGCTTTTAATATTTAACGGGATATATACTTACTTTACGCTCTGCTTTGAAGACTGCATTTAGAGCTGTGTTGTGAACCATGGCAGCTTTTAGCAGGCCTGTCACCTGTACCCAAATATTAACACAAAAATGGTTATTTGTTTTAAGGTACCTAATACCAATCTGTGAGTGCCATGAGTGAGAAAAGGTGCTATAACAAAATTGAATACCTCGTTGGGGCCAACTGTGACATTCTGCTCTTCCAGTTCCGTCGGCTCCTTCACATCGAGTTTATTCCACAACTGAACTATTGTGGCAGTGGAACCAGATGGAATTACACTTAAGTCGTCTGTGATGAAAAAGTGGACAGTCTTCTTCACATATCCCGTAGGACGTACTGAATCTTTGGTGGCTGCGAGTGGGTTGTCCTCCAACTTCACTTCACGGCTTATCCTATTGCCGCAGGAGGAACAGTTTACAGTCCCACTTTGGGTGCTGAGACCGTGTGTACCGCCGTAATTCGTTGTAGAGGGGCACACATAATACTTGGAAGCTGGAGCTGGAGTAGAAGATTTAATGTTCAATGTGTCACTGGTGTAGGTTGCGGAGAAAACCTTTGGGTCTAACAAAACCGCTTTGTCACCTTTCATGAACGACGGAGAGAGACTCTCCACGCTCTTATAAAGATTTGTGATGCAGCAAACTTTTGTGTCATCCTTCTCCTTATTATCCTTGGACACCAGCGCCTGCTTGGCAATGGCCCCAGTTGGCAGTACGAGAAAACTGAATAGCAGATCAACAAAATCCTTCCCTGCTTCTGCGTACATTATCTTGCCACTTCTCTTACTGACCATCAGTTTTATGGTGATGGAATTAGCAGCCTTAGGCTTGGCCGTAGTTGCAGACTGGTCAGCTGCCATGGCAATTCTCTGCTGCTTCTATGCTGCTGTCTGATGATATCTGTGACGATGTTAAAACTGCAATTAGTCATGAATTTAAAGAAGAAGCCCACCAAAAGCAGAATAAAGTTTCCAATCGGCACGTCAAATTATTACAGTTATTCGTTACCCATAATGATCGGCATATAAATCGAACAATCGAACGTGCCTTCACGGAAATTTATATTGCATCGACTTAGCAGCCTTACGACCCGCCGTGACAAGAATATTGTTTCTGATCAGCAAATCAGTTTAGTAGGTTACCCCAGCTTTTTTTTTGGTTTATCAAGTTGTCTGTGATCTACCAAATTTGACTTGTGGTTTGAGGAGCGACATTTAATATGTTGAAGTTATTATTTGGGATTTCATTTTGACTGGATATTTAATATGTTTGGTTCTCTTAACACACGGCACAACCACCACAAGATTGTAATAATAAGACTTACACCAAATTATAAAAGTTATTTGGTAGGTATATAGTACTTTTTTCGCTAGAATATATTTAGTATCAAATTTACTTTAAATTAAATAGGAAAATAAGAATTTATTGAAAGTGTATTTTATATCAAATTTACTTAAAATTAAATAGGAAAATAAGAATTTATTGAAAGTATATATATATATATATATATATATATATATATATATATATATATATATATATATATATATATATATATATATATATATATATATATATTCCAGTGGGAAACTACCATAATTTAGTTGTCAAAGCAGTGAAGACAACTATTAAGGAGTAGTCTTTAAGTGAGATTTTATGGAGTTTCTAACTGATTTCTAGATAGAATCCCATTAAATTTATGATTTCAATAAATCCTTGCGGCATTGTAGGAAATAAAAGAGAAAACTTTCCAAAAAGTTATTACTAGTTATTACTAGTTGAAGTTATTATTTGGGATTTCATTTTGACTGGATATTTAATATGTTTGGTTCTCTTAACACACGGCACAACCACCACAAGATTGTAATAATAAGACTTACACCAAATTATAAAAGTTATTTGGTAGGTATATAGTACTTTTTTCGCTAGAATATATTTAATATCAAATTTACTTGAAATTAAATAGGAAAATAGGAATTTATTGAAAGTGTATTTTATATCAAATTTACTTAAAATTAAATAGGAAAATAAGAATTTATTGAAAGTATATATATATATATATATATATATATATATATATATATATATATATATATATATATATTCCAGTGGGAAACTACCATAATTTAGTTGTCAAAGCAGTGAAGACAACTATTAAGGAGTAGTCTTTAAGTGAGATTTTTTGGAGTTTCTAACTGATTTCTAGATAGAATCCCGTTAAATTTATGATTTCAATAAATCCTTGCGGCATTGTAGGAAATAAAAGGGAAAACTTTCCAAAAAGTTATTACTAGTTATTCACAACTATTACTAGTTATTGGCCAATATAACATGACTAATCACTCTTATTTAAGAAAAATCATGCCACCTGAAATGACCCTTAAGATATATGTTTGAATGATATGATTTCAATGTTTAAAAAAGAAATCAGCGTTTGTTAGATAGTGGGAAACCTATCATAACTTAGTTGGTTTGTGGGCACAACGATCACTTGCTAATATCCACCAATGCAAGCTTACTCATCACTCTTATTCAAGAAAAACCATGCCACATGGAATAACCTGCTAGTGGCCCTGATCTTAGACCATTAACATATTACATTATATTTAGAAAACACAAACCCTTAATTAAAAAAAATAATTTTAAAACATACTCCATACCATTTTTTCAAAAATTTTAAAATAAACATTTATTTATATATTTAAAATTTAGTTTAAATAATAAGAAGTGAAATTTCATTAATAACTCTGGAAAACAATTAAAGTGGGCAGAGAGACATATCAAGTGGACAATCCTGATAGGAATTTATCCATTGTTACTTCTGAATTAAGTTTCGAACCTGGTTCTGTCCTTTTGATTGTACGATATTCCTACTGCTGAATCTCCACGCCACACCCTAAGGTGTTTCCGGTGCTTCGGGGATACACGAGAAGTGTGTCGAGCGCGCAATTTTAAGTGCTAATGAATGAGGTTCGGAAGAGGCTGGCTTTTGGGATAGGTGACCTTCTGGGAAGTCCTGGTTACCGGGTGCAAGCCCCGGAAGTGATGATTGATGCTATGTGATTCGTTCTCCACATTTCACTAGTTTCAATCCCACTTCTTCACCCCTGTGAGCATCACCCGATGCAATGAGTGCTAAGTGAACTATTCAAAAATCATGAGAAATTAGTCAGTTACGACTACCTCTCATGGAAATGGTCATACGTTTGAATGACTTACTTAACGCAGTTGAATCCCAAAAATGATATCTAGAATAATATCTATAAAATAATAAAGTTGGAAAAAATTAATATTATTATTAATTTAATTGCTAACTTTATTAACATAAATATTATAATATATTAATTTTTTAAAATATTAATAAAAAAAAGTTGAAAAGAGAGAATTTATCAATATTTTATTTAATATTTTGATCGAATTAAAAATATGTTAAAAAAATGATATCTTTTTTGTTAATCTATATGGTTAATATTATTAAATTATTAACATTTCATATTATGTGTGAGAATTAAAGTTTTCTCAATCATTTTATATTATTTGTAAAAATTAAAGTTAAGTACAAAGGATTCTATTCCTTCTTCTTAATCATATATATAAGAGAATAATAATAATCATATAGAATAGCTATATCTATATCTATATATATATATAAAAGAATAATAATAAATGAGATGAATATTTCATATATTATCTATTCTATATATATGAATAATAATAAATGAGATGAGCATTTCATATATTATTTTTTAATTAAAAATGTATTTTTATTAAAAACTGTGTTAGAAAGTTTATTCTACTTTTTTGTGTTGTTTATCTTATTAGAACAAGTATCACACTTTTTGAATATTTTCTTTATTTTAAATGCGAATGAATGAGTTTAAGAAGATATGGACATCCTGAATATTTATGGTGTTTTAGTTAAATTAAAAAAAAAATTGTTTTATAGATGAGAGAGATTTTAAAGAGATTGATGATTTTTGTTAGTTTATCTTATAGTATTATGATGTACTGGAGATTGTTTTCTGTGGTTTTCTTTTTTTTTTAATGCTAATGAATGAGGTTAAGAAGATATGGACATCTGAATAATATTTTATTTGGTGTTTTAGTTAAATTAAAAAAAAATGTTCGATTAATGATAAAAATTTTAAAGAGGTTGATGATTGTTGTTAGTTTATCTTATAGTATTATGATCTACTTGAAATTTCTTTTTGTGATTAAGACATCTTTTAATTAATTATTTTTTTATATAAATACTATAATCTACTTGAAACTTTTTTTTGTGATTAAAACATCTTTAATTAATTATTTTTCCATATTAAAAAATATTAATATTACAAAAATATTTTTAAAATATATAAAATTTAGAATTATTTAAGTTAATAACAAGTATTTAATAATGAGTATTTGTAGAAAAGTATTTAAAAGGAATATTATAAAATTTATTAGTAAAAGAAAGAAAACAAAATATAAAATATATAGTTTTTTTATAAATTTTGAATTTTATATATAAATAAAAGAGACTAACTCTATTTTATAATTTTTAATTATAAAATTTACTTTTGTTTAAAATTTCTATATTTTATATAAATATAGTTTTATACAAATTTTAATGATTAATTAACTTTTGTATATCTACTAAAAAGAATCAAGTTTTATTGATTATGAGTAGTTTGATCATTTAATGTTTTTATTAAAGAACTATTTCATACATTAAAAAGAATGAATTTTGATTAATAAAATACATCTATTAGATAATTGTATCATACATTAACAAAATTTAATTCTAATTCATTCACTTGAAAAATTAATTAATAAAATAAATGGATATAAAAAAGAAATAAAATTATATTATTCATATAATCTCAATTTTTTTATTTGTATTTGTGTTTTGTTTATGAATAACTAAAGCAATTTAATTGCTTAAAGATTTAAAGGTTTTGAGAATGATGAACTATGATAGCAACACATTAGTGCACATTCCTCACACTTATCATTATATTCATTGAAGCGATTAATGTGAATTGTGAGGAATTTAAAATCAAACTCATGGAAGAATTATTTATACTATTTGGACAAGGGGATATTATTAAAGGTTTTTGGATTCTCTTTTCAATAGTTTGGTAAATTAGGAGTAAGAAATAAAAATTGTAAATTATCTGATTTTGACATTTCATCGATTTAATGTAATGTAATTGTGTTTACATGTCATTACATGAACCTTGAGAGATTTGATTTTTCTATCTACACTGGATGCTTTGATGGGTGCATAGGGGACATATGGTGTTTGGAGTTGAGTATGTTAGAGTGCTTTATTAGGTATTTTATCTTTTTGATAGACAAAATAATGATGAATTAGCTAGATCTGAAGTGGGATATATTTTATTGGGTTTCCCCCTCTCCTCTTCCAATTTTCGTTTCCCATTTGTGGAGTAAGAACTAGATTAGTGAATGTAATACATCAAATATTATTGAGGCCTAGGAGTTAGTGAGGAGGCTTAATATGGTCATTGCTTCTTGTACACAATTTAAATATGATCTCTTCTTTGTGATAAGGATACACACCTAGTGCTCTTCACTTGTTACAATGATGAAAACTTAGTGCTTATTGAAATTCTTGAATACAAAGTGTTTGATGAAATGCTTGACATCGAGAAAACTACTAGGGTGGCCTTTATCCAAGAGGGTTTTAATAATAGTGGTGTTAATGATCCCGTGGAGGCCTTTAAATTAGTCATTAGGTCATATGAAAGTAAGACTATCCTATTATAGATACAATTGTTAGAATATGTTGCATCCATTCAGCTAAAACTACAAAAAAGAAGGGGGTCTCAATGGCCTGTTAAACACACATGGGAGCAAGAACAATATGAATGATAAATCATGAGAGTACAATTTTTATTAACAAGAGATATACATTTATAGTACAATATGTGACCATTGGGTTTCACATCCCAAGGTCTCTTGGACTCCTTTTGTCCATTCGGCTTCCACACTAACCCATTGAGGATTAGGTGTCCAACATTCCCCCCCTTAATCTGAAGGGTTATGTATGAGTCCAAGAAGAGAGCTGTAATACAAAATGTGCAAAAATGCATGGCAGCACAAGGCTGAATGTGCTCTCTGAAATGTTGGTATAAAGGGTGGTGGTTTAAGGATGACCACCAACACTGGAACGCTTAGTGCAGTTCCCGGAACTCTTCCAAAACTGGCAAGAAGCTGAAGTCTTCTGCTAGAGGAAGTGCTCCTATTGTTTTGAAGAGGGAAACCTTCAACCAATAAAGGGAGGTCTCACCCCTCATAAAAGGGAGAACTTCAACCTGAAAATGGAAGTCTCAACCTGTGATGGTTTAAGGGTGACCAACAACTCTGATATGCATAATGCAATTCCTGGAACCCTTCCGAAACTGGAAAGAAGCTAGAGTCTTCTGCTAGAGGAAGTGTTCTCAATTTTTGTTTCTGGAATTCTTCCGAAACTGGCAAGAAGCTGAAGTCTTCTACTATAGGAAGTGTCCCAGATTGCCAACCGAAGGCCTATTCACGGGCATCTTTGTCTCTGGCTACAACTCTGAAACTGGTGTGGCAGGTTGTGGCTCAGGCTCGCTTGATGTGGCTTTGAAGCTTGTAGATGACCATCATTTCCCCCCCTGGCAGATACAAGGTGAGAGGATGGAGAAAACTCAACTACAAGACTGTTCAATATTCTGGAACAAGTTCTGACATGTGTTTGGAATATCTTCTTGGCTGTTGATGCCCATTGCCAAGAAGCGATCCATCCAAGATGAATCTTTGTTCTTGCAGGACGTTTGTTTCTAAAGCATCTGTGTGAAGAATGACTGGTTTTATGACAGTGCTTACATGGATGAAGATCAAAACAATGATCTTTCAAATGGCCAACTCGGTCACAGTGTTGGCATTTCACGATCTGTTGTTGTTGTTGTTGTGGAAGAGAGGCAGAGTCTGGAACAGCTGGAGGTGAACTGTCATGAGGAGCAGGTGAACTGTCATGAATGAATCCAGCACTCTGAAACTGAATGGGCTTGGCGTAGTCTGGAATATGAAATGACAAGTCCTTGTCATATCCAAGACCAGTTATGTGCTTGTTGTGGACAAGTTGTTCCAAGGTCTGATGATGGGCTTGGGAAGTGAAGACTGAGTTTCTGCATCTGCATGTACAACTGTTGCTTTATCTGAATGAACTGTAACATTATTGACTTGCTGTTTATGGGAGTCTGTTTCATTGTTCTGAACAGAAACAGGTTCAGAATGATGATTCCTCTGTTTTAATTCTTCTTGCTGTAGCTGAGATTCAAGCTGCAAAAAATCAATCTTTTCCTTTGCATTTTGTAGACATGTCTGAATTTCTGAGAGAGATCCTATGCTGATTTGTAATGTGTCATCAACAGTAGATTGTATAAGAGTTTTCATGAACTCTAATACTTCACTAATTCTGGCCATTTTTCTTCAATGTCAGATTTACACCTTAAAAATTGATCACAATTATTACTTAATGCAGAAAAGTAATATCCACTTACAATACACAGCAATATCTTGTACAAATGTGCAGCAAATGAATCAGGGAATCAATGCATATATATGTAGACAGAAACTATATGGGTTTTAAATACAATGCCACAATTGGGGCAGCAGCAACTGCAAACTTGCTTGGATCCTTCAAGTACTCCTTCACTTTCAAATCAGAAATGATGGCTATCAAAAATTCAATAATTATAACACCGTGTCATGGGCATTGGAATGAATCTCTAGTATGCTAAAACAGCAGTGATAGACCTCCTTACATGTCCAAATACTTAGCAAACTGTATAGTGCTAGTCATATATACCATAGTATTTTACCATGACCTTTCAATAGCCTTCCAACTATGCACAGTTTCAGGAAAACCTCCAGTTGATTAGAGAATACTCGCCCCTGCTTTAGATGTATATGCAGCCAATTATTAAGGAGATTTGACTCTTTGACAGTGATAAAATCTGCCCACAAAGGACAACTCAAACACAAACTGATAGAACTTGATTTGAAGATGCTTTTAAAACATTTGATTTTAATAATATATCGGCCTGCAATGTATATTATTTTTCATATAATACCAAGAAGTCTTCTAAAAAATGCAGAGCATACACTGTCTAGTACCACAATCCAACAGAAGCTTGGGCTTGGATTTGGGCAGACATTGAATAAGTGGGGTGGTAGTGTTGTGCCGCCTGTCAATTGGGCTGAATGTATTCAACAAGAGCTCGCCAAGCAGGTCGTTCAAAGCAAAGACAGTAATGTTACTTTCAATGAATTCCCATATTATCTTAGTGATCAAACAAGGGTGCTATTGACTAATGCTTCTTATCTTCATTTTAATCAAGCTGAAATTTCCAAACACACAAGAAACTTGTCTCCAGCTAGTCGTGTGATTTTGTTGTCAGGGCCTGCAGAACCATACCTACAAATGCTTGCAAAGGCATTAGCACACTATTTTGAGGCTAAATCGTTGTTGCTGGATATTACAGACTTTTCATTAAAAGGTGCAAAGCAAATATGGAGGAGGTGTAGACACTCTTTCAAAATCCATGTCTACATCTGCACTGGATCGTGTGATTGAATTATTGGGAAATTTATCAATCCTTCCTTCAAGAGAGGACTCCAAGCCCAAAGAATCAGGTTTACTTTGGAGACAGAACAGCAGTGTTGAAACAAAATCAAAGGAAGCGGGAGATTTTAGTAACTTTCATAAACTCAGAAGAAACTCAGCATCGGCAGCCGACTTATCAAGGGTTGCTGCATCAGCAACAAGTTCCCGAATCGGAAAAACAAATGGATCTCAAATCATCACATTCAAGATCATTTTCTGCAAGAATCTTTGGAATGTGCTCGTCACCATTCATATATTCTCAACACGAAACGCATGGACTCTTCTCAACACTCTTACTACTTCAGTCACCATTCATATACCACATAATTTTTATTATTCATGTATTTCAATACGACCATTAAAAAATCACCAACGCATATGCAAGTCATTCAGGCCATTCAACACTAGTATTGAGGTATTCTTCAATTCAATGCACCACCATTTAAAAACAACTCGCAACATAATGAAACAATTCTAGTGCACAATTCAAGGCATCCAAAATTGATGTAGGTTTATATGGCTTCAACGGCTTCAAGCTTTGAACATCTATGATTTGAAGCGATTCAAATGTTATTATTCAAACGCATTCAACATAGATACCATGTCAAGCACATGACATATAAAATTTGAACAATGCATATACCAAGTGAATGCAAGCGTTGTTACAGATTTTCATTGAGGGACTAAAGATGTTTGGAAACATGATCACAAATCTGTTTTTAAGCAGTCATATCACCTCCCAGATCAAAACTTGCTCAAATATCGATGTGTTACTCAAAATTCCCTTTTCAAACATGCGCTGGAACTACAAAGGATCGTCTGTCTGACAATGGTTCATAACAGCATATGATCTGAAAACCCTTTTATTCTCCCTCAGCGTAGGTGCACTAATCCATTCTTGATAGATCCTGAATATCTCTTCTTCCAGGTTTATGTCTGCATGCTTCCACTAACAAAATATAGGTCAGCCTTAAGATAGGTCGGCCCTCCCTTATGAATTAGATCAACAAATATGAATCTCCAGATTTTCTTGTCTTAAGGTGAATCCTGAGTGCAGGATTACATAATCGTCATGCATATTATGAATCTTAGTGACAAACCTACACCAATATCAGGCAGAGAGACCAGAGATCTTAGAGAGGTCAGTTATGCATAGAATAATAGCAGAGAATAATAGAGAATCACAGGTGAATAATAGACAGAGAGGAGCGTTTTGTATGCAGAGAGCAGCGTTTTGTATGCAGGTGGAGCAGCTACAGGAGCAGCGTTCAGGCCAGTGGAAGCGTCAGAGCAGGAGAATAATGATGCGTTCAAATGATTCAGCCATAATCAATGAAATATGCATTCAAACTTCGAACATAACCAAACATTGATACCAAAACGCATTCAACTTCATAACACATTCAAACTTGAATCATACGCATACCATTCAACAACGCATACCAGGAGCTGGACCTTCATCGATGGTGACGTGTCAGCCTCAGCGCTAAAACTGGAAAAGAAAGTGCTATGATTTAATATACAGTAGCATTAAGACAATGCTCATACCAGCGTTAAATTATCAGCATGTCAGGCCAGTTCAACGCACAGCATTAATATTCAAACGCATTCAACTGTTATGGGACAGCGTTAATATGATATGGACAGATGTGCAGCGCTGGCAGAGGCAAGTTATCTCAGGTCTGAGGGGAATAAGACAGAGTCAGAGGTCAGGTAACGCAGAACTGACATATATATAGAGACCACAAAACAAGTGGCTCAAATTGGAGCAGGACCAGCAATCGCCCGCTCTGATACCATGTTAAACACACATGGGAGCAAGAACAATATGAATGATAAATCATGAGAGTACAATTTTTATTAACAAGAGATATACATTTATAGTACATTATGTGACCGTTGGGTTTCACATCTCAAGGTCTCTTGGTCTCCTTTTGTCCATTCAGCTTCCACACTAACCCATTGAGGATTAGGTGTCCAATAATCCAAGAGGGTTTTAATAATAGTGGTGTTAATGATCCCGTGGAGGCCTTTAAATTAGTCATTAGGTTATATGAAAGTAAGACTATCCTATTATAGATACAATTGTTAGAATATGTTGCATCCATTCATCTAAAACTACAAAAAAGAAGGGGGTCTCAATGGCCTGAAAACACCTTTTATACGCTGGTAGGTAGTGGTACGATCATTTTTTCTTTCACATTAGGAAATTGGTAAGGATTTGATGTTATTATTGGTTCTTCATCTTCAATGATATATGAAAACTCATTAGGGTACCATCTTAACCATTTTTTATTTTTATAATTGCATACAACAATGTAACCAAATCTAAAATCATCATAGTATATATAAATAAATCCACCAAGAATACAATATAAGAGAGCATGCCATGAATCCATAAATCATACACAAATACACCATGAAATCAAGATAATCATCAATGCATAAATAAATCATACAAGAAAAATACTTGTAACTCTAAGCTAATTAGATTCCAAGAGCTAATCCAATGGTGCTCCAACTCCCACTAACCAATCATCTACCAATGGTTGGGGGATGTTGGGGGTTGAGGGATCACACCACAAGGGATTCACTAGGGCAACAATACTATACCATGGGCATTCATATTGGGGGATATATAATGATGAAAAAATGACATAATATATTGAGCATATAATAGGGGGTAAATGGTTTTTATATTGAAAGGTATAAAAAATGAAGCTGAAAATTATTGAAAAAATTTAAAGGGGTATAAAAAATGTTAATGAAAAAATAGGTACCTACAATATCTAGTGAAAGTAAGGGCTTTTTAAATTAGGAAGGAGTATTGGGTTCATATTGGTAGGGGGTTAAATAATTTGATTTTTAGAGGTATTTTCTAATATGTACTCAAATTAAGGGTATTGTTTAGTATGCCACAAACTCATGTAATATGTCAGAGGTTCATTGAGTGAATCCCCCATGGATCGCACTAAGGGTCGATTTCCTTGCAACCCATGCAAATACCTTCACAATTGTTACCCCTTGAGTAGGGATCTTAGCTTATGAGGTAAGGGAGGTAAGGGAGGTAAGGGCATATAATAAATATCTATAAATAACTTATTCCCATAATAATTTGTTATGGGTGTAGGGATCTTGCTACCATTCAAGCATTGCATGCATACTCATGGTTGGTTATGTAACATACTTAGTAGTGGCACCCTCAAAAAATAACCTACACAATTTACAAGAAATATTACACATTACATTATTAGCTAATTAGTTTTAGTGTGGTGAAGATGATCCTCAACTTGTAGCACTCCCAACCTCATGAGGTTATAGTGTGTAGGGATATTACTATTACACCCAAACCCTAGTGATTGAACCACACTTTAAAATGCCATCTTGTAACAGGCCCAAAAGAATGGCACAAGGAGATAGGAATAATATGAGCATAAGTAATCATAGTTGGTTAAGTATACTCCTAACCCTTATTCCACAAAAACTAGATTATAATAACTAATAATATGCTCTACCGAGTATAAAATTTCAAATCACACTTTCTCACATAACAATGAGACATTCCCATAACATTTTGTCAAGAGTCATACAACCCCTTATGTAAGGCAAGAAACTCCTTATATATTCTTTCCCAATGTAACATCTTCTCATGTTTTGGCTCTTATCCTTTCCCCTTCTCATGCAAGGGTGAAATTGGACCTACAAGTGAATTTACACATGTCAAGAATGTGATACAAGAAAGTTAGAACACCTTCAACTTTTTCCTTTTTACTTGAGTGAAATTTGAGTTTAGTTTTATAATGTTTTTCCTTTTCCCAATGTTTACTAAGCTCTAGTGGTGAGCGCTAGTATTGCAAAAAGAATGTTGCAACTCCTAGACTACCAACTTTACTTTTATCAACCCGGTAGTTTGTAACAAACTTGGAAGCGTCAGTGTTATATGCACAAGTACTAGTTCTCACTGCAGGTTGTCACTTGGTCAACCGACGCGAGATCACTAGGAGCTTAAGCCAACTTCTATAGATTTCAGAAGAAGCTCTATGTGTGATGAAAGGAAAGAAAGATTACTCTACATATGTTATTCTGACTGTAGAAAGGAGAAAGACTGGAATGTAAAGCAAAACCTAGTAAACCCTAATTAACAAGCTAATTATACTTTTGCCAAAAACACTATGAAAACCATGAAAGAAATGCCATTACCTACTCAAGGAAGTAAACAACATCTAACCATGCTATTTCTGGAAGTAAATAAGCAAAAAACATATTTTTGGATTTTTATGTGTTTTTATGTGAATTTATCTTGCATCTAATTTATTGTGTGTGAGTGTGGCATCGAACAGGTGGTGTTAGAGGCTGGTTTTGGAGCTTGGGAGGATGTAGGATGGTGTGAATGAGTCCTAGGAGGTCTTAGGTGGACTTCTAGAGGCTTTTCCCACACTCGGTCTTCAAAAGAAATCCTACAGGAAAAACTACAGGAGGACACAGGAAAACTACAGGAGGAAAACAAGGAAACTATAGGAGGCCTACAGGAGGAGGCCAAGAGCAATTTTCGTTGTTTTGAGGGTGTGAGAGTGGGTGGAAAAGGTGGATGAAGGTTGGAATGAGGTGTTAGGGCACCTAAGGTCTACCATGAATCACTAGGAGAGAGAAAGATAATTGGGTTTTCTCAAGGAGAGAGGAAGAAGTTCTATGAAAAATGAAGGAAACTAGGGCAGAATTGAGGTGAGGTTTGGGAGACCTATAAGGCATGGATTAGATGGAGGGTGCGATTGCTGGTAAGCTGGCCTACTGCTGGAAGAGGTATGCTGCATAGAAACTGATAATCAACCAAGAAAATCAAGAAACCAATGAAATGAGTGCATCCTAGGAAAAATAGAGTTTTGCATTAAAAGGGCCTAAACTATGATGTATAGAAGGAAATGCTGGGAAATGCTGTAAGAAAGGAAAGCATTCAAAAATACTATTGCAAATCAGGAAGTGAACATGATAAAGAAGATATAAGCAAAGGAAAACTGGACTATCAACCTACTAGAGAGCTGCAAACACTAGAAGTCCTAGGAATCAAGAAAATCCATGTTTTTGGGGCAGCAAGAGAGTCTTTGCCTCAAATCATGGTCCCAGATGAAGGAAGAGAGGCCAAGGCACTGTTTCTAGCCTTTTGAATCTTCTCTGGTCACTGCTTAACCTACTACAGAAAGCAAAAATGGAAGCAAGCTACTAAATCATCAAAAGCAACCTATTCTTAACCATAAGAGAAATACATCTAACAACGAACTGAAGTAAAGCATACAAATACAAGTAAAGAGAAGCTTGGATTCTTGGATTGGGCCCTAACCAAAGAGCTTCAGCCCTCTGCGGTAACTACTAGCTCAAAAAGGATTCCATCTTCATTATCAAAAAATAGCAAGATTACATAAAACTGTCATAAAATAGTAAGCTCGAAATTTGAGCAGAGTTTACCCAAGCAAAAAAGTCGACCCTAGTGAGGCCCTAGGCCTCTCTACTTATACATCTGAAGCTACCAATAGCTTCCTTAAAATCAGGGAGGCTTGGCTCCCAAAACTCGATATAACTATCAATCATCTTCCACTTGCTCGGCTGCCTTCTAGTGCATGATTCGACTGCTTGTACTTCGAGATGAATGAAGGGGAATTCAAAGTGAGGAGAAATAAATGAGGGGTATTCCCTCCTATAAGTCCTCTCCTTTGTCTACTTCGAGTTATTGTTGTAGTTTGACCACTAGATCCTTGACTTTGACCTTGAAATCCATCAATAATCTGCATTAAATACATGTTAGACAACATGGCATAATAACTAACTCAACTCACCCTATAAGCATAAATATAATCATAAAATCATACAATAAGCTAAGAGAATTGTTGATTTGACTAGGTTAGGAGGTAAAATGAGCCCATATAATTACCCATTTATGAGGCTCATCATCACCCCCCTACTGAAGGTGTTGCTCATCCTCTGAGCAACCTAGTCAATCTCTTGGTCTTTCATGGCCCTAGTGGCCTCCCTAGCATTCCAGGCTTCTGATGTTGTCTGCTTATGTTCTCCATAAAATCATTCCTTTCTGTCTATGTCCTTCCACTACTCATTCTCTTCTTCTTCTCTTCTGCCTTCCAACATGCCAAATATGAGTGGACTCAATTTGAGGCCAATCTAGTTGACATTCAACCTTTGCATGGAGCGCTTGTACATTGGCACTCTTTTCAATGCCTCCTTCATCCTCATGGGGGAATGGTATTCTCTGATCTACAAGCTGTGGGGTAGGGTATTCCATCTTCTCATGTATGCATGCACATAGTCATCCCCAAGTAGCCTAAGCATATCTTCAAAGTGTGCAATGGCTTGTTCCTGATTGGCTAGATATTTAGGGGCAATCTGAGGGTCATTGGCAAGCAAGTTGTGTGTGTTGATGAGTGCCATAGGATCTGATGGCTCAACTCTTATCATCAATGGTTCATTCTGCTCTTTTATTAACAATCTTTTCATTTCTACTGCCCTCAATTCTTCATGGTTCATCCATGATGCCATGGCCATTAATTAGAGATCCCCTAGCTTGGGATTGGGGTCCCACATATTTAGGTATGTGAGGGCCATGTTGTGTAGATAGAACTCTGCCATCTTTGTTTTTTCCTCAGAGGTGCTTTGGTCACACAAATCCATGAACTACTTGTAGTCTTGGCAAGGCATTATGCCTCTTCGTGCCAAAGTTTTTATTTGGAATTGAAGCCATTGATCCTTCAGATAGAGGCCATAAGATTTGGCTGGTGTTATGCATTGTAATGCTTCTATGGATAAGTTGGCCATGTACGCCAAATGAGTCTCTTTCTCCTGCAGCTGCCTCCTCAGTAATTGATTCTCATTCTCAAGGTGGCTTCTTGTAATGGCTTCTCTGTCTCTGAGAGCACTCAATTCCCTGCCCATTTCCCTGAGTTTGTCTTCCATGTGGCCAATATCCTCAACTCCTTTGGACTTGGCTATTTGCATCCACCTATGCGTTCTCACCCTCTCTTTTTCCAATTCGAAAAACAGTGGAATTGCAAATTTCTGTGGGATTATCTTGCCTCCCTCAAGTAGTCTATAATAGGAGTCAAGATTAGGCTGGGAGTCAGGTTGTTGTAGCTCTTGTGTTTCCTCTTTCACCTCTGGTTGTCCACCTATCTTTTCCTCAAGTTTTTGTGTCTCCTGTAGTTTAAACAGTGTCTCCTATAGGACTGTTTTAGCCTCCTGTAGGTCTGGTTTGGGGTCCTGTAGAATTACCTTTCCCTTCCATGTAGAAGATCTTGTAGTCCTCCTTTCATAGGTTATGGGTGTCTTGGAAGGAGATTCTTTCACCTTGGCAGATGGTGAATCTTCAATGTTAATGGGAGTCTTTGATGAGGGCTGAGGTTTGCTTGTTTTAATTCTAGTACTCTTCCTTGCCCTGAAATACATGGAGGTTTTTCTTTTCCTCTTTTTCTTCTGCTTGATTGGTGTACTAAGGGCAGTGAGGGCAGTTGTTGCTTCTCTTTCCAAAGTTTCAGGGGACTCTTCTCTTTGCTCTGCCCTCTCTGCCTCCTTTTCTCCCTCTTCTATTTCTTTTTCCTCCTCCTACTCTGTCTCTTTTTCTACCTCCTGTTCTGTCTCTTCAACTCTCCCCTCCTCTATTTCTTTTCTTTCCTCCTTCCTCTCTTGCTCTGCTATGTCACCACTGGCTTCATCTTCTCCTCCTTGTTGTTCTCCCTCCTCACTGACAACAGGACTGACATCATAGGTTAATGCCTTGATGTCATCCTCAGCTGTCATATTTCTGAAAACTTCCCATGCTATAGGGATTGTAAGGGTATGGAGGGCTTCTTCTACTAGGATCTTGATTAGGCCATGGTGAGTTAGCTACTATGAATTTCCTTCTTGTACCTTGGTGCTGGAGTCAATGAGGAACTCAAGGAGAAAGTAAGGAATACTGAGCTTTTGATGTGCTGGGGTATCCATGCCATATCTCAATTCTTGGAGGATTCTGAA
The DNA here is from genome assembly GCA_031772625.1 of Pinus tabuliformis. NCBI lineage: Eukaryota > Viridiplantae > Streptophyta > Pinopsida > Pinales > Pinaceae > Pinus > Pinus tabuliformis. The sequence goes on along the minus strand of CM062805.1, from coordinate 621,015,207 downwards.
ATGATATCCATAAACAATGTTGTGCTTCCCCTCACAAGAAATGTATTTGATCACTTGGTAGCTAACCTCATCCCAGGGATATGGTACACTATCCCTCCTAATTCCATTTTTGTCTTCAATAGGGGTTTCATTATCTTGGAAAAATTTCCTCTTTGCAGCCTGGTCAATTATTTTCTCATCTTTACTCCAAGGTAGCCCAAGAGGAAGGGTAGTGACCCTACTGATGAATTCAGGATTTATTTCAATGGAGAGGCCTCTAATGGTTATAGTAGCACGAGTTCTTGTGTGAGGGACCAGAGAGAGAGCAAATTCATGGGCAATTTCATCATCAAACCCTCTAAACTTCTCAAAGAAATTCATCCAGCTTGACATTGTTATATTTCCACCACTTGAGGATGTGCATGGAGTCTAGTGGAGTTAGTGGGCTCTTTTCTCGTAAACCCCCCTATCATACTACTTTTACTTCTTTTGAAAAACCAAATATGGAGGTGGAGACAAAGAATTTTGAGTGAAATAGAAAAACAGAGGGGACTGTGTTTTTTTTTTTTTTTTTTTTAAACAATTTTTTTATATGTATTTCTACCCTCTTAAAGACTCATTTTATCTTCAATTTGAGACCAACTCTTTCACATTTTGATATTCAATAGAGGGAATTCGTGAACCCTACCTCTTCAGACTGAAATTCCTGCCAAAAATCACGTTTCTTCCCTTGAAAATGACTCACTGCCCCTCCTGTAGAAGCCCATTGTCCCTCCTATAGATTTCCTATAGGTGCTCCTGTAGAAAACATGTAGGACTCCTGTAGAAGATGCCGAGAGCAAAAATATGGAGGAAATCGATGGAGTATGGTGGATACGAGCCTATGGGGGCATAAGAAGATTGCTGTGTGGCTGAGTTATGAGGAGAAACTGAAGAAAAGGTGGTGAGAATGCGCGGGGAGGAGTGCTCATTACCTTTTATGGTTGTTTTTTGTTATGAGTGTTGAGCTGGCAAGGTGTACGTTGCCCAGATTAGTATCGTTGGTCCCCACCTGCTTGGTCATCATGACCCCCTTTGTAATCATCCCCTCATTACTACATCAGAGTTAACTCTTCCTCCCACTACCTGTCCTTCGCATATTTTGCTTGAGTTGACTGTGTGCACGTGTGGGTGATATCTCGGTTAAGTGGAGTCAACTAAATGAAGGTGGCCAAGTTAACTGGCCTCCTTTCCCTCTTTTGATTTCAACCATCTCATTGCCTTTGTATGATTCCTAATTACACAAACGTAGATATAGGAGTGACTTAGCCACTTACGTGTAATCCGAGTGTATTTGCTGCCATCAACTGCGAGGTGTTGTGGCTTTCTCTGCTGCATGCCTTCATTTTCCTTCATGCATGTTGTCTCTGCTTGTTGATGTGTTGTTGTGTGTTTTTGCAGGTTCTTCTTTTGCTGGAGCTGAGCTGCATGTGCCTTTTCAACCTTCAGATATGCTGTCCCTTGCTGCTGGTGCTGGACTTCTATGGGATCAGCTACTACAGGAATTCCTACAGGAGCTCTTGTAGCTGCTTCTCCCCTTGAAACTTCAGCTATTTCCCTGTGCTTGGAGCTCAAGAATGATGCCAGAGGTGGAGATGAATGATGGAGGGATAGTAGGTAAGCTTCAGGTAAAGTTAATGGTGCCTTTTCCTCCTTTTATTTTTGTTTTTTTTTTCAAAACTGAAAAACTGTTTTTCTGTGTTTTTTCTTGGAAAGGAAAAAAAATAATAATGATGCTTGGAGTGTGATGCAGGCTTGGAAATGATGGCAAGGAGGTTTGAAGATGGTAAGAGGGATTATAGGTTCCTCATGAAGCTTTTCTTTTCCCTCAAACTACCTCTTGTAGACACTATTGGTTCTCTGTAATTCCTATAGGAGCCTCCTGTAGAAAAATAGAGCCTCCTGTAGAAAACATAGTTTTGGAAGAAGAGGTACAATGGGGTGAAAGAGATGCCAAAAATGATGGAGGAAGGTGTGGAGAAGATGAGATGGATGCTAGTATGAATGTCAGGGTCCCCTTGGCACCTTCTTCTGCTCCCTGTAGTCCTCCTACAAACCTGCAATGCAATAAAAATTCATTTTTTCTTTCTCTCTCTCTCTCTCTCTTTTTGTGAAAACAACTAGGGCGCCTCAGAGAGGTTTTCACCTTAATTGCCTACCCTGGGCGCCTCCAAGGGAGGTTTTCAACCAGGGATCTTATTCTTTTCCCCCTTTTTTTAACATCAATGGGCCACCTCAGAAGAGGTTTTCAACCCAATGATGGGACTCAAGCACCTCATGGAGGTTTTCACTTGCGTCCTTATTTTTTCTCTTTTTTCTTCAGTGAGTGGGTGAAGTGGAAGCTAAGACATGCTCCACTACCATCACTGTTTTATTCAAATCTTCAATAAACTCTCACTTGGAGAGGGGTTTCTTGTAGACTTTCAACTGATGTCCATTGACAAGCATGGGGATGAATTCATCATCAATGGTTCTGATCAGAATTGAACCATTGTCATTGGATTTCTCCATAGTGTAGGGCCCTAACCATCTTGTCCTCAGCTTTCCTTTGAAATCCTTGTATCTTGAATCATAGAGTAGTGCCCAATCTCCCTCTTGGAATTGCTTTTCCTTGGTATTTCTATCATGCCATATCTTTCTCTGAAGCTGAACTACCTCTGTATGGAGAAGGGCTTGCAATCTGTATTCATCCAATCCATTGAGCTGAAGTAATCTCTCCTTCTGTGCATGGCTAAGGTCTAGGTCCAGCTGAGCTGCCATCCTTAGGGTATTGAATTCAAACTCTATTGACAACAAAGCCTTCTTCCCATATAGACCAATTCATAGGGTGTGAACCCGGTGGTGGTCTTCCATGTTGTGTTGTAGGCGCAAGTGGCCTCAACTAATCTATCCGCCCAGTCTTTTATGTTGCTACTCACTGCCTTGGTTAGGATCCCTTCCAATGCTCTGTTAGTGAGCTCCACTTGCCCATTGGCTTGTGGATGGTAAGGGGTGGAAGTCCTGTGCTTGATCTTATGATGTGTGAGCAGGTCTTCAATCAGGTTGTAAGTGAACTGAATGCCTTGGTCTATGACATACTCTCTTGGATACCCGAACTTGTAGAATATGTTTTCCCTCAAAAACTCAGCTACTTTTTCCTCTGTCGCTGCTTTGATTGCTTTTGTCTCCAGAGGAATGTTTTCTTCTTCTTCTCCCCCTATAGGTTCTTCAAATATGTCTGGATGTTCATCTAAGGGTTCTTCTTGATTGCAGGCACTAAAGAAGAGATAAGGTTGGCTGTGTGAAGTAGTGGGGGTGTTGGGAAAAAAATTTCCTAAGTTATCTCTACTCCTACGAGGCATGAAAGGAAATATTTTTGGTTGGTTTTTTGTTTCCTATTCCCCACACTAAAAGTACCTGCAGAAACCGAAATTCTGATTGAACAAAACAAATTGCAACTAGCTGAAATCAACTTGCTAAATGGAAATTTGTAGAATTGAAAAGGAAAGCAAGCAAATGTAGAACTGAAAGAAAAGAAATGACTAGTCTACTTTTGCCGAAATAAACTATTAGCAGAATGTTGCAATAAGAAATAGAAGAAAGCAGTAATCAGAGAATACTCTGACGCTTCCCCGGCAACGGCGCCAAAAAGTGGTGAGCACCAGTATTGCAACAAGAATTATGCAACTCTTGGGCTACCAACTTTACTTTTATCAACTCGATAATTCGTAACAAACTTGGAAGCGTTGGTGCTATATGCACAAGTACTAGTTCTCACTACAAGTTGTCACTTGGTCAACCGACGTGAGATCACTAGGAGCTTAAGCAAACTTCTATAGATTTCAGAAGAAGCTCTATGTGTGATGAAAGGAAAGAAATATTACTCTACAAATGCTATTCTGAATATAGAAAGGAGAAAGACTGGAATGTAAAGCAAAACCTAGTAAACCCTAACTAACAAGCTAATTCTACTTTTGCCAAAAACACTATGAAAACCATGAAAGAAATTCCATTACCTACTCAAGGAAGTAAACAACATCTAACCATGCTATTTCTGGAAGTAAATAAGCAAAAAACATATTTTTGGATTTTTATGTGTTTTTATGTGAATTTATCTTGCATCTAATTTATTGTGTGTGAGTGTGGCAGCGAACAGGTGGCGTTAGAGGGTGGTTTTGGAGCTTGGGAGGATTTAGGATGGTGTGGATGGGTCCTAGGAGGTCTTAGGTGGCCTTCTAGAGGCTTTTCCCACATTCGGCCTTCAAAAAAAAGCCTACAGGAAAAACTACAGGAGGACACAGGAAAACTACAGGAGGAAAACAGGGAAACTACAGGAGGCCTATAGGAGGAGGCCGAGAGAAATTTTCATTGTTTTGAGGGTGTGAGAGTGGGTGGAAAAGGTAGATGAAGGTTGGAATGAGGTGTTAGGGTTCCTAAGGTCTACCATGAATCACCAGGAGAGAGAAAGATGATTGGGTTTGCGCAAGGAGAGAGGAAGAAGTTTTATGAAAAATGAAGGAAACTAGGGAAAAATTGAGGTGAGGTTTGGGAGACCTATAGGGCATGGATCAAATGGAGGGTGTGATTGCTGGTAAACTAGCCTACTGCTAGAAGAGATCTGCTGTATAGAAACTGACAATCAACCAAGAAAATCAAGCAACCAATGAAATGAGTGCATCCTAGGAAAAACAAAGTTTTGCATTAAAATGGCCTAAACTATGATGTATAGAAGGAAATGCTGGGAAATGCTATAAGAAAGGAAAGCATGCAAAAATAATATTGTAAATAAAGAAGTGAACATGAAAAAGAAGATCTAAAGCAAAGAAAAACTGGACTATCAACCTACTAGAGAGCTGCAAACACTAGAAGTCCTAGGAATTAGGAAAATCTGTGTTTTTGGGGCAGCAAGAGAGTCTTTGCCTCAAATCATGGTCCCAGAGGGAGGAAGAGAGGCCAAGGCACTGTTGCTAGCCTTTTGAATCTTCTTTGATCACTACTTAACCTGCTACAGAAAGCACAAATGGAAGCAAGCTACTAAATCATCAAAAGCAACCTATTCTTAACCATAAGAGAAATACATCTAACAGGAAGCTAATATACAAACTGAATTAAAGCATAATAATACAAGTAAAGAGAAGCTTGGCTACTTGGATTGGGCCCTAACCCAAGAGCTTCAGCCCTTTGAGGTAACTCAGTGCTAGCTCAAAAAGGATTCCATCTTCATTATCAAAAAAAAGCAAGATTACATAAAATTGTCATAAAATAGTAAGCTCGAAATTTGAGCAGAGTTTACGCAAGAAAAAAAGTCAACCCTAGTGAGGCCATAGGCCTCTCTACTTATACATCTGAAGCTACCAGCAGCTTCCTTAAAATAAAGGAGGCTTGGCTCCCAAAACACGAGATAACTATCAATCATCTTCCACTTGCTCAGCTGCCTTCTAGTGCATGATTCGGCTGCTTGTACTTTGAGCTGAATGAAGGGGAATTCGAAGTGAGGAGCAATAAATGAGGGGGATTCCCTCCTATAAGTCCTCTCCTCTGTCTACTTTGAGTTATTGTTGCATTTGATGACTAGATCCTTGACTTTGACCTCGAAATCCATCAATAATCTGCATTAAATACATGTTAGAACACATGGCATAATAACTAACTCAACTCACCCTATAAGCATAAATATAATCAGAAAATCATACAATAAGCTAAGAGAATGGTTGATTTGACTAGGTTAGGAGGTAAAATGAGCCCATATAATTACCCATTTATGAGGCTCATCATCTAGGACATGACAACCATCCTCAATGAGTTATGAACCTTTCTCTTGAATGTATTTCTCCATACTATCCACCAATGTGTAAACCAGGAATAGACTAGTCCTTCCATGATAACAATGCATGCATGCATACTCACATACATACATTGGTATCGTGGAAGGTAACAATGGCTTTTAATTACCTTTTCAATTGTTTGGAGAGAAAACCAAAAGATTGTTCATTTAATTGTGAACCTAGAGTTCATAGGGGAACTTGTGAATCATTGTGCATTGTATATGCTAGTACAATCATGTATGTTTCTTGAAGTTTTAGTAAGTAAATGATTATCATAGTTCAATATATACTGATGCTTTTACAATTTGCCAAGTAATCTAAGCCACACCTTCAATCCAATCCACACTTGTATGAATGTAAAGCACACTGTCTGATCTATGTTGCAAGAAAGTAAATCACTCTTGCAGGAAAAGTATATCACACTAGCATCTAAAGGAGACTTGCACAAGTGATGGGAATAATCTTTATTTTTGCAATTAATATGTAATTTCATGTGCAACATAAATGCATTCAATTACAAACCATTAACTCACAATTCTTATAAAGAAATTGAAATTGTAATCCAAGTGCATAAAATAACTAATCCAAAAAGAAAACATAAATGTTAATATTATGGAATCAAAATAATGTTAACAATAAAAAAAAAATTACAACAACAAAATAGAACTGTTAAGATTCTAGAAATATAGTAACGTTAACACTACAACAAAGTTACAACTATGGGAGCTGCAGAAAAAAACCATAAATCATGCGATGATACAATTCCTTCAAGAAATCAATTAGTGAGTGAATAAATATAACATTAATGCCTAAGTTATAGTAGCACACCTATAGTTTAGAGTTACAACAATGTAATTTATCGAAGTTGCAAACAATAGTAATTTATCAAAGCAGCAACAATTAACAATTAGATTTGCAACAATATGAAAAATAAAGTACATACAAAAATTAATATTGAATAGAAATTAGAACTACAACCACGTTATGGATATAGATCGTACCTAACTAAGGATGGGCCATACATCCTTAGAAGAGGGAATGGTTAGAAAATAAATAAAATGCAATTTCTCAACACACCATTACTCAAACTAGAGAAATTGAATTGTAGAAACAAAATCCTTAGTTCTGATTACAAGCTACTAATTTCAAGCTTACAGGTTCTCTACAAATCAAGGATAATAGGGGTTTTTATACTAAATAGCTTCTATCTAAAATAAACCAAACAGGTGGATGGACATCCATGAAAACTAGGTTGTTCATCTTATTATATTTATTTCTTTAGAAAATGGTAAAAACATACATATACTGACTCAATTTAGCTGTGCAATAGGTGGTGGATAAATTAGATCATTTTCTTGGCCATCCACTTGTTTTTATCATTTTCCTACATTATAAAATGTTTTTTAACCCATCTGAATGGTCCAAAATTAATAGTTCAATAGTTGAATATCACATTAGCATAATAGACACAGATTTGTAACACTATTACCAAGGCTGCAACAATGAGAAAAACAAAGAGTTGAAACAATCACACCATAGGGTTAGCACAAGTTGCAAAAATGATGTTATGAATAGCATGAGTCACAATAGTGAAAAATGCACCCTAGAGTTGAAACAACAATGAGGAGTTTCATAACAGTGAATAGTTGCATCAACAATGAGGAGTTTCAACAACAGTGGGGCAACAACAATGAGGAGTTTCATAAAAGTGAAGAGTTGCAACAACAATGAGGGATTGCAACAACATTGCAGAGTTGCAACAATAGTGGATAGTTGCAACAAATTTAAAAACTTGGAGAAACAATGGAGAATTGCAACAACCGTGGTCACATCTTGGAGTTTCAACCATTGAACCTTGCCTAAGTAGAGAGATTTACAACACCTACAAGGAAATGCGACACTTATGCGGAGTTTCAACTAATATCAAAATCCTACGTTGAGTATTACTTGTGTTGTCCTTGAATCTTGTATGCCACTATTAATATGGAAAGACAAAAATTCTCTAAAAATGTGCCCTACAATGTGTGATGGTTACTTGTCTATTCTTACCTTTAAAATCTGCCTGTTAGGTAGAGCAAGCCCAATTCTTATGAATGTTAATGACTTGTAAAGATATGCACTAATTCCCCCTAACCTAAAAATTACTAGAATAACTATGTTGTGTAATTATATGGGTTTCTACCCAATCAACATGGTTATTAATTTAAGACATAAATGCTCTCAACTTTACATCCCCCACAAAGCGATTGGGGTTCCAAATAGAATCATGAAATAACAAGACACTATGTTGATAGAGCTCACATAAGAGGTTCTTCTCCTCATTGCTACAAGCATAGTAAGCCTCCAGAAATGTGGGTGGGCTTGTGATTTCAAATGGCTTACTAGTCATGATGGATTTTCTATGTAACATTGTGAATTTTTCTATAAAAAACATGTTCAATAGTTGAATATCACATTAGAATAATAGACACATATTTGTAACACTATTACCAAGGCTGCAACAACGAGAAAAACAAAGAGTTACAACAATCACAACATAGGGGTAGCACAAGTTGCAAAAATGATGTTAAGAATAACATGAGTCACAATAGTGAAAAATGAACCCTAGATTTGCAACAACAATGAGGAGTTGCATAACAGTGAAGAGTTTCATCAACAATGAGGGGTTACAACAACACTAAGGCAACAACAATGAGGAGTTGCATAACAGTGAAGAGTTGCAACAACAATGAGGGGTTGCAACAACATTGAGGAGTTGCATCAATAGTGGATAGTTGCAACAACTTTAAATACTTGGAGAAACAATGGATAATTTCAACAACCATGGTCACATCTTGGAGTTTCAACTATTGAACCTTGCCTAATTAGAGAGATTTGCAACACCTACAAGGAAATGCGACACTTATGCAGAGTTACAACTAATATCAAAATCCTACATTGAGTAGTACTTGTGTTGTCCTTGAATATTGTATGCCACTATTAATATAGAAAGACAACAATTATCTAAAAATGTGCCCTACGATGTGTGATGGTTACCTGTCTATTCTTAGCTTTAAAATCTGCATGTTAGGTAGAGCATGCCCAATGCTTATGAATTTTAATGACCTGTAAAGGTATGTGCTATTTCTCCCTAACCTAGAAATTACTAGAATAACTATGTTGTGTAATTATATGGGTTGCTACCCAATCAACATGGTTATTAATGTAAGACATAAATTCTCTCAACTTTACATCCCCTAGAAAGCGATTGGGGTTCCAAATAGAACCATGAAATAACAAGACACTATGTTGATAGAGCTCACATAAGAGGATCCTCTCCTCATTGCTACAAGCATAGTAAATCTCCAGAAATGTGGTTGGGCTTGTGATTTCAAATGGCTTACTAGTCATGATCGATTTTCTATGTAACATTGTGAATTTATCTATAAAAAACATGTTGTAACATGGATAAGGGGGCTTGCAACTAATGACAAATTCTACTAGTAGGCTAAGTTGTATTTTCTCTATTTCCAAACTATTGACATGCTTATCCAACTAAAAAAACTTCATATTATATTCTTTTTCTTCCTCCCATATATTCATGTGTGTTTCATAGAAAATGACCCACTTTTCTCTCATACTTTTGAAAATTTGGTGATGATCCTTAAATGGCATCACTCCCTCCTCATATGAAGCCAACAATTGGTTTAATTTTACTTCCATTGCATTCACTAATGCATACATACATACATACATATATACATTGGTATCATGGATGGTAACAATGGATTTTAATTACCTTTTCATTTCCTTGGAAATACAACTAAAAGAATGTTCATTTAATTGTCAACCTGGGGTTCGTAGGAGAACTTGCGAATTGTTGTGAATCATATATGCTAGTATAATCATGTATGTGTCTTGAAGTTGTAGTAAGTAAATGATTGTCATAGTTCAATACATAATTATTATTTTATAAGTTTCCAAGTAATATAACCCACACCTTCAATCCAATCCATATTTCTAGGAATGTAAAGCACACTATTTAATGTATGTTGCAGGAAAGTGAATTGCAAGAAAGTAAATCACACCAACATCTAAAGTTAACTTGCACACGTGATAAGAATAATATTGATTTTTTGTAATTAATTTGATGTAATTTCATGTGCAAAGGAAACATGTTCAATTACAAACCATTAACTCACACTTGCTTATAAAGAAAGTGAAATTGTAATCCAAATGCATAAAATAACTAATCCAAATTGTTCAGGAAAACATTTACGTTAGTATTATGGAAACATAGTAATGCTGACACTACAACCAAGTTACAACAACAAAATAGAATTGTTAAGATTCTAGAAATATAGTAATGTTAACAATACAACAAAGTTAAACAACATGAGTTGCAACAACAACCCTGACTTATGTGATGCTATAATTCCTTCAAGATATCAATTAGTGAGTGAATAAAGACAACATTAACATCTAAGTTTTAGTAGCACACCTATAGTTTAGAGTTACAACAATGTAATCTATTGAAGTTGCAACAATTAGTAATTTATCAAAGCTGCAACAATTAATAATTCAAAGTTGTAGCAATACTAAAAGTAGAGTACATACAAAAATGAATAGAAATAGAAATTATAAGTACAACTACATTATGGGTATAGACACTACTTAACTAAGGATGGGGCCCTACCTCCTTAAAAGAGGCAATGGTTAGAAAAGAAATAAGATGTGATTTCTCAACACACCATTACTCAAATTAGAGAAATTGAATTGTAAAAACAAAATCGTTAGTTTTGATTAGAAGCTACAAGTTTTAAGATTGCATGTTCTGACATTGGGAAAATGAATTTTATTAATAAAACAAGTAAATTATCTAAAACAAAAATTATAAACTAGGGTAAATCTTCTTATTTCAAGGTTATCATGCAAAGTATATCCAGACATCATTTACTAGTTGGAATTAGCTAATGCCTAATGCTACACTTTCTTATATAAGAACTAACACACAATCAAATAATAGTTGTCACTCTTCACACTTTTAGGAATGAAAATCAATCTCACTGTCAAACCCTCATTTTAATAAAAAATATTTTGCACACAATGTTGGAAATGAAATCACACTTGCAGAATAAAATAACACTCATTCATCAAGACGACCCTAATAGTAACAACAATTGAACAATGATAAAAACACATAGTTAGTAGGATCACTAGCGGAGTAAATATGTTTAAAAAGAAGCAATCTACATTAGTATTCTGCAAGTTAAATTAACCAACAATAGAAATAATGTATTAACAAGAATATTTAATAGTCATAATTTAAATTATAATAAGAACTGAATTAACATAACCTGCAAATAAATTAATATGAAACAACTATCTACCTATAATAAATACTATAGCATTCAAAGAATTCTGCACCTAAAATCACACTTAGTCATTCATCAAGAGTAACAACAATTGATAATGATAAAAACACATCACTCAAGAATATTATGCAAGTTAAATTAATAACAACAATGTATTAGCAAGAATATGTAATAGTGATAATTGAAATTATAATAAGTGAAACAATCAAAGCTCTCAAACTAGCAATTCAAAGATAAGCCATGAACTTGCAAATTTTGCAACTTATAACACTAGATATACAACTAATTAATCTGGATTATAGCAGCTATGGACATATACAAAATATTGAAATCTTGGTTGCATAAAAAATAAATATCAAATTAAATTGGATTACTATACCATAGAATCATCTTAGAATTAGATGGAGATATTTTAGTTGATAACTGGTTGCTCTATTTGGGATGTAGTCTATCAATGACCACAACAAGAAATATTCTCTTGAAATAATCACACTTTGTGCCAAATACACAATTTTTTTTTAGAAAATGCTTGCAATTGACCTTATTGATGATGTTATGAGAAAAACCCATGTTGCAAATTTCTAGGATTCACCTTAGTTTGTCTACAAACAATGTCTGAATTTGGTCATTGATTATGCCTAATGTGAGCTCTTTGAACTATAGGTCATGAGTTGAAGCCTAATGTAGTTGACCTAGGTAATTTAGTTAACACAAATCAATGTCAACATCCCTAGGAATAAACCCATGTTCTGGAATTTCTCATGGAGCTCTGTATATATGCCAACCATGGAGGATAGTTACACTACAACAAAATAGGCCATTCACGCTGCAAATAGTGTTGGAATCTAGTGTTTATGAGCAGACGAATTGGCTTCAAGCGATATTGCAAAATCTGACAAAAAATTGAACATTCACATGGGAATCTTGATTTGACCTGGGAATAATGCCTGGTATAGCACCGGGAATAACAACGAGAATAGCGCCAGAAATAGTTTCTTCCATTCTTACTTCCACTATTGTGTCCATTTGTACTTCTAAATTTTCTACTATTTGTGCTTCCTATTTTGCATCTGGTATTGCATCAAAAATAACTTCTTTTTTGGCTTCCTAATTAACATACGCTTCCATCATAACGTCAAGTTTCACTTCCAATATGGTGCTTCTTATTTCATCTAGCTTTGCTTCCATTATGGCATCTTCTTTAGCTTCTAATATGGCTTCCATTATAGTGTCTTTTGTTGCTTCTAATATTTCTTCCATTATGGCATATTGGTTTTCTACCTAAATGCCTTCTTTATTTTCTTCTTAGGAAACACCAAGTTTGATTTCTAATATTTCTTCCATTATTACTTCTTTGTTGGCTACCTGAATTTCTTATGTTTTTGTTTCTCAGGTAATGCCAAGTTTTTCTTCCATAATTACTTCTTTTTTCAGTACTTGAATTTCTCTTGTTTTTTCTTCTTAGGTAATGCCAAGTTTGGTTGCTAGTATTGATTCCATTATTAATTCTTGGTTTGCTACCTAAATTTCTTCTCTTTTTGCTTCTAAGGTAATGCCAAGTTTTGCTTCCAAGATTGCTTTTGGTGTGCTTCTAGTTTGACTTCCATTGTTGCTTCCTATTTTTCTTCCAAAATTGCTTCCTTGTTAGCCTTATGGTTTACTTCCTTTTAGCTAGAAGGTTTGCTTCCTGTTTAGTGCCCGGGTTTGATTCTTTTTTAGGTCCATGGTTTTCTTCCTTTTAGTCTTGGGATTTGCTTTCAAATTAGCCTCCAATTTTACTTCCTATTAAGCAACCAATTTAACTTCCTGTTTAGAGCCAATAATAAATCCAAATATGGCTTCCAATTTCATGTTGAATTTTACTTCCATTTTAGAGCATTCTGCTTCCATTTTAACAACTCATGATGCTTCATTTGTAGCTTCCATTTACTAATTTAATGTTTTTTATTTCAATTAAATTATTTAAGTATATCATACCCCTTAAATAAATTATATGATTATAGAGTAAGTCATATTGAATTTGAAATATTTTATAGCATACCAATTATAAAGAATTTTTAGGGAAATGGACATCCATACAAACTAACATTATTTTTTTTTAACTATAGTTGGTATTTGTATATTATTAATAATAATAAAAAAATTGGTGATGACTAGCTACATATAATGTAGGCCCAAATTCACTTCATAAAGATTTCCAGAGCATAGTTCTTTTAGGTTTCTTATAGTTACATGCCACACCACAACATTGGAATAAAATAACAGGATATGTTTTTTTAACTATAACTTATATTTTTATATTATTAATAAAAAATGTCATTGGTCTGTGACCGGCTACACATAATGCATGCCCATATAATACATGTGCAAATGATATAAGTCAAAATGATACATGTAAAAATGATACAACTTAATATGGTATTGTAGGTGAAAATGATACATATGATAATAAACATGAAAGAGGCATCATAATGATTTATCAACAATGATCCATTATGGAGTCTATATGATCAATGTCACTGGCTACTACCAAAAGTTTTCTATCATCATCATCACGTCTATAATGATCATCAATATCATGATAATCATCACTGTCATCATCATCGTCATATTTTGTCTCCTCTCCATATACCTCTTGGTCATTGTCTCGAATGTCTGAACCAAACCCAACATAATTTGGATCGATTTCAGATTCAACTGGATCTTCTGGAAGACTTGTGTTCTGCAAAAAAAAAAAACATTCAAAATGGAAAGCTATTATTTATTTCATGCAATAATTAATATTTCTATTATATTTCCAATATTACAACATATGAAAAAAAAGCATATTCTTATTACATCATATCAAAGTGCACATATATACCATAATAAATTTCAATAAAGTTACAACTAAGATGTCATTCCAATGATGTAAAACATGCAACAATTCTAATAAACATTAGTAAATTGTGGAATGACACCATACCTTTTTATTGAATGGATTGTGTGATGTGTAGTGTATTAGTCCCTATTAGGAAGGAAGGACCCTCCTTACTAGGGATCACTAATTAGGATGGTACTGTCGCTGTTTTATTTATTTCCCATCACTTATAATTTATGTGTGATTACTACTACTATTATTATTAGTCTTGTTGATGCTTTAATGATTGTAGAATCCTAACCTCTATATTGTTTAACAACATAGGTCTTGGACTAATCCCTTTGTTAGTGTGATAGTTATTTAATTCCTATTACAGTTTGATGGTGTGCTCATTTCATTTGAATGTGTGTTTCAACATTTGTTGTGATAATCGTTTCCAGGAGTGCTATTCTTTTATGAATAACAGTGACAATGTGGTTTTATTCTCCATTGTGTGTTTATTTCTTGAGAGTGTGAACAAGGTTTGAGAGTGTAAAATCTAAAGTGTTGAATTGTTGAGAGTGTGATTACAATGATTGAGTTTGAGATTCATTAGAACTAGTCATCATTTTCCCTTGCATATATTTTGCGTAATAGCATTGCAATAAAAAAACCTATCCAGATTGAAAATTAATGTGAAGGGTTGGAACTTTGCTTTAAATTAAAAGGACATTTTTTCTACCCAATAGTAAGGTAAAGAAAAACCTATGCACAAATTTCACATAATGCAAGTTGAAGCAAAACTTGGAATGTTGTATGAAATCTGAAGAAAAATTATTTAAGGGTCAAAGGAAACATATAATAATTCAAAAGTGTGTAAAATAATTAAATAAACACTCTACAATTTGAATCAATTAGATTGGCCAATAAATGAAATATGGGTGTGTATTTTAGTGAAGCAAGGTAATTTTGGCCTATTTGAAAAAAGTGCATGCCCGACCTTCATTTCAAGGCCAAATTGAATGACTCAACTTTGAGAGTACTTTTTTTACTCATAATTAAAATTATTTTTTCACATAGAAATTTCTATTGTGCAAGAATATACCAAATTGGATCGATTTCATAAGGTTAAAGTCAAGATTTGTGTGCCTAAAATAAATGTAAACCAAAACCTATACTTAATTGACTGTGTGATAATGATCATTCCAACCTAAATATAAAACTATTTTATGCAACATATCATAGTCATTTTCATAAAGGAAATGTTATACACTGAAATCCAAGTCTGTCGAAATAACAATTGATCATATCTGGAAATGATTACAGTTAGAAAAAATATGCACTCCTAGGCCAAACCAATTACACTCTTGGTAATGAAATTTGAAATGGGAAATGATTGGATATTTCCTAGCCTTCGGATATAACCTTGCATCATGTGTAACAAATATCCTACATAACTATGTTTCCCACTTATAAACAACTTCCAAATAAGGCAAGTCGAAGCAAAACTTAGAATGTTGTATGAAATATGAAGTATAAATATTTAAGTTCATAGTAAAGATATAACAACAAAAAAGTGTGTAAAATAATAAAATAAACAATCTACAATTTGAATCAATCAGATTAGCCAATAAATGAATCTCGATTTTGCATTGTAGTGAAGCAACGTAATTTTAGTCTACTTCACAAAAATGCACGCCCAACCTTCTTTTCAAGGCCAATATTTTCTCCTATGAGGATATTTTCTCTTGAATTTATAAAGCAAAGTCTCATTGTTGAACAAGTACATTTTGTTCCTACACAAAAAGGATATATTTTCAACCTAGAGAGGACTGTAGGGCCATTTATTGTTAACAACAAACAAGTCCTTACACAGATGGAAGTGAAGATGGAGTTTGGTTTTGAGAAAGGAGAAAAGTGGCAATATGATCCTCATTTTATAATTTATAATAAAAGGGTGTAAATTAGTTTTGTACCTTATATGCACGAAAGTAGACCATAAATTGAGAAAATGGAAAATTAAGAAACTTGATCATCTGGCAGGGTGCAACAAAGAATGTTTGTTGAAACCCCTATGGTAAAAGAGAAGAGTTTGAAGAGGAATTCTCCCAAACAAATAGATGTTGAGACGAAGGATTTCCAGTCACATAAGAGGACTAAAATTCAAACATAAGATGAAGAAGACATAAAAATCAAACTAACAGAAGGACCTTCAAATGAGCCTGGATTTCAAATGCAGTTGGGAAATCCAGGGCACACTAATTTCTCTTCTATCTTCACTGATTTGGAAACATTCACAATATAATAGTCTCTTTCATTTGAAAATTTGTAGAAGAATTATCAACAAATTAAAGAAAGGAGTTATAAACTGAGAATTAGTATGGAAACACAACATCAAGACCCTGTTGTAGAACAAAAAACATGAGGTGTTATCATTAAGGAAGAAGTTAATCATTCCTAGGAATGAGCATGCTCAAACAACTGAGTCGGCTCAAGTTAGAAAAGAAAAAGAGCTATTAATAGGAGAATTAGTTGAAAGAGATAAAGAGGTTGTTATTTTGCAGGAACAAGTGCAGAGTCTACAACAATCAATAAAAAATCATGTTTGCACCATTCTGGTTTCAAATAAATTATATGACCCATCAGAGAAATTGACAAAGGCCATGGCAGAGTTCAAAATTTCAGAAGTTGAACTAAAGAAAACCCAAGGTGATTTGGCTATAGTAAGGGAGTAGATGAATGTAAAGGAGAGGCAACTAAACATAACAATTGAAAATAACAATAAACTTACGAGTAAGTTTAAGGTAACTCAAGCTAAAATTAAAGAGTTACAAACCAGGTTGAAAGGTATTATTCCTTTAATTCAGGCTAGATAAAATGTTTGGGATGACATTTTTCAAGAAGTTTGTTCTATATGGGAATATATTAATATAATTTCATAACAAAAGATTATGACAAGGGGCAGAAATGAGCATTGAAATATGTAAAAAACAAGTACAAAAAGAAGCACTCAAGGCCAAGAATATACTTAAGTATTTGAATGAAAAATATTCAACAAAATTAAGGGCAGGAGTCATAATCTTTTGGACTAGGCGCACTAGTGACGACATACTTTAACACATGAAGGCTCATAAACTTAGGTGAAGGTCAAGACCACATGATGGGAGCTACACAAAATTATTCATTCCCTACATCATAATCTTCATTGAAGCGAAAGAAAGTGGTTGGGTGGATTGTTGAATCAAATTTTTATTGCAGAAAAGAGCATGTGAGTTGTCAAATTAAACCATGGAATTTTGAGGCAATGAACACTAATGAGGCTAATACCGAGGTAAAAAGATAAAATAAGTTGAGACTGGCTAGGGTGAGACAGGTAGGACACATGAATCATCATATTGAGTTGATCCGAAGGAAGATTGTAAACCAGGTTTTTGTAGACTCAGTGTGATTTAGATCATAAAACCATAATGGTGGAGTCAGGGTCACAAGCAACGATGATGGAGTGGGAAGTGTTAAATGCTATAAAATATTACCCAAGGGAAGATTTAGGAACAAAATAATTTGTGAAAGGAAGTATTTGAGTAATAGAGGATTAAAGGAGACAATGGCATTTAAAGTTGGAACTAGGAGAAGGAGTGCAAGAGTGGCGCCAAAATGAATGAGTATGAAGGAGCTCATAGAGGGAAGTAAATGAGTATTGAAGGATATGGAGGAAATGATGAGAGAAGGGGCCTTAATGAGTGGCCATGGCAAGGTGACACGATTATGGAAGAAGAAGCTACGTCAAAAGAGTCAGAAGTGATAGATACAGAAAAGGAGATTTCATCCATGGGAAGTGGTTAAATTGTGATGGGTGGACAAGACTAGGGAGGGGCACCTCTTCTCATAGAGATGGTTCACACATCATGCTATAGTTTCACTAGTAAGTTTATCCCAACACCCCTTGAAGGAAGGATTTGTGAGTCCATATGGCAGAATGGTGTTGGTAAAATTCCTACTCTAGGAGCTATAGCAATAGGATGGGATTATGGACCCTTGATTAATGGTAGGAAAGGGGGAGTTACCCCTAAATGTTACTTGAAATCAGGCTGAATTTTTGTTTTGGGGGGTAGAAGGAGCTATAATCACTTTTAGGAAACGCGATGGCTAGTTGAAAAAATTTGAGCGACCCCACTTTAGTAACCCTCAGAGCATATTGAAGAAGGAAGGAAGACCAAATATTTTCCACTACTCTCCAAAGGAAGGAGTAGGTACAATATGGACAGGAGAGCAATGGTTATAGATAGGCATGAAACCCAAACTTGGAGAAAAGGTGGTGGTCATATTTCTCTTTCTGAGAGCACAACTGTGGGGAGGGGGAATTTAGCTAACCCCTCCTAGTATGTTCGAAGAGCTCTAAGGAAACCATGTTCCCTATCTACCCTTGTGCATGTTGTACCAAGACAACGAAGACAACCTTAGTAAGGAAAAATGTTCCAAATCCATGGGGATAGTTGAAGGACTAAGTGGCTCAAGGACGAGCCACATTTTGTGTTGCGATGTAACAAAACAACAATTTTTTTTTATGTTTTGTCTTCTCTTCAAGGTCTATCTATCAGTGGCTCAGTACCATATTAGAACAAGGGTTATGAATTTTGTAATTTTGAGCTAAAACACTATTTTTATGATGCATTGCAAAAGACTTGATTTGCAAATTTTTGAAAGGTTCTCTGCTTTCTCTCTCCAAGGGAAAATAACCTTGATGGGTGACTGGTGAAGACCCCCCAAGATTGTTTTCATGTACTCTATCTATGTTTCCATCTTAATATGTGAATTTTTCAAAAAAAAAAGCACTCTAATGGGCCTTAGTATTGTGGTGTAACAATTCCCTAATGGGCCTTAGTTCTTGGGTTTGACATCAACTTATTTGGGCCTTATTATCTATGATTTGAGAAAATACTATGATAGAGATATGAAGGAGATATTTTGAGCCCTATGACATAAATATCATGATAGAACTATGATAGAGATATCATGACAAACCTATGACTGTTTCACTGCATCATTATTTCTATTTTTCTCTCTACATAATTTCTTATGATGATATTGGGTGAATGCAATGTGAAAATGTTTTAAAATGCAATTATTTACAACAGAGACTTCTAGCCCTAAGAAAATTAAAACTATTACTACTCCATTGTTTAGTAAAGATATAACAATGGAAAAGTGTGAAATAATAAAATGAATAATCTACAATTTGAATCAATCAGATTGGTCAAGAAATGAAGCCTAGGTGTGCATTTTAGTGAAGCAAGGCAATTTTGGCTTGCTTCACAAAAATGCATGCCCAACCTTCATTTCAAGGCCAAATTGAATGATTCAACTTGGAGAGTATTTATTTACTCATAGGTAACATTAATACAATTAAATATTTTTAATTTTTCACATATATATTTTTATTGTTCAAGAATACTCCAAATTTCATGGATTTCATAGGGTAAAAGGCAGGGTTTGTGTGCCTCAAATAAATGTGCATTAGGACCTATAATTAATTGGAAGTGTATAATGTTAATTCCATCATATGGGTCTACAAAATTGTACCTCATTATTGTGGTGTAGCAATGCCCTAATGGGCCTCAGTCTTGTGGTGTAACAATGTCCTAATAGGCCTCAGTTCTTGGGTATGGTAGTGGCCTCTTTGGGCCTTATTATTTGTGATATGAGAAAATATTATGATAGAGATATGAAGGAGGTATGATGAGACCTATGATAGAGATATCTTGAAGGACGTATGACAGAGATATGATGACAAACCTATGACCATTCCATTGCATTGTTATTTTTAATGTTCTTTGTACATAATTGCTTATGATGATATGGGGTGAATGCAATGTGAAAATGTTGAAAGTGTTTTAAAATGAAATTATCTACAATAGAGATGTCTAGCCCTAAGAAAATTAAAATTGTTATTACTCTACTGTTTAGTAAAGATATAAAAATGTAAAAGTGTGTAAACTAGTAAAATAAAAAAACTACAATTTGAATCAAACAAATTAGCCAAGAAATGAAGCCTGGGCATGCAGTTTAGTGTAGTAAGACAATTTTGGCCTGCTTCACAAAAATGCATGACCAACCTTCATTTCAAGGTAAAATTGAATGATTCAATTTGGAGAGTATTTCTTTACTCATAAGTAACATTAATACAATTAAATATTTTTAATGTTTCACATATATATTTATGTTGTTCAATAATACTCCATATTGCATGGATTTTGTAGGGTAAAAGGTCTGTTTTGTGTGCCTCAAATAAATGCACACCAGGACCTGTAATTAATTGACAGTGATATAAGGATCATTCCATCCTATGGGTCTATGAAATTGTACCTCAGTTTTGTGGGGTAAAAACTCCCTAATGGGCCTCATTCTTGTGGTGTAGCAATGCCCTAATGGCCTCAGTTCTTGGGTATGACAATGACTTCTTTGGGCCTTCTTATATGTGATATGAGATATGACAAAGATACGAAGGAGATATGCTGAGAACTATGACAAAGATATCATGGCAGACCTATGATAGAGATATCATGACAGACCTATGACAAAGATATCATGACAAACCTATGACTATTCCACCACATTGGTATTACTAATGTTTTTTGTACATAATTTCTTATAATGATATGGTGTGAATGCAATGTGAAAATGTTGAAAATGTTTTAAAATGCAATTATCTACAGCAGAGACTTCTAACGCTAAGAAAATTAACATTATTAATACTCTACTTGTTAGTCAAGATATAACAATTTAAAAGAGTTTAAAATAGTAAAATAAACAATCTGCAATTTGAATCAATCAAATTGGCCAGGAAATGAATCTTGGGCATGCATTTTAGTGAAGAAAGATAATTTTGGCCTGCTTCACAAAAATGCACACACAACCTTCATTTCAAGGCCAAATTGAATGATTCAACTTGGAGAGTATTACTTATAAGTAACATTAATATAATTAAATATTTTTAATTTTCCACATATATATTTATGTTGTTCAAGAATACTCCAAATTGCATGGATTTCATAGGGTAAAAGGTAGGTTTTGTGTACCTCAAATAAATGTAGACTAGGACCAATAATTAATTGGCAATGATATAATGATCATTCCATACTATGGGTATCTAAAATTGTACGTCAGTATTTCAGTGTAACAAAACCCTATTGGGCCTCAGTCTTGTGGTGTAATAACGCCCTAATGAGCATCACTTCTTAGGTATGAAAATGACCTCTTTGGGCCTTCTTATATGTGATATGAAAAAATATTATGACAGAGATATGAAAGAGAAATGTTGAGCCCTATGATAGAGATATCATGACATACCTATGACAGAGATATCATGACAAACCTATAATTGTTCTGATGCACAATTATTACTAATGTTCTCTGTACATAATTTCTTATGATGATATGGGGTGTATGCAATGTGAAAATGTTGAAAATGTTTTAAAATGCAATTATCTACAAAAAAGAACTTCTAGCCCTAAGAAAATTAACACTACTACTACTTGTTGGGACGGAGTCCCCTAGGTCTGATTCTGACCAAGTCTTGTAAAAGCCTCCACATTTTAAGGAGTGGAGCACGCAACGCGCAATTCATTAGGAGTCAAGGGGTTTAGGAAGGTCAAAGGCCCTTATTTTTTTATTTTTTTGAGCTCCGGCCATGGTTTGTGGACCATGGTATTGTAATAGGAAAACATATATAAAGGGATGTCTTAGCTTGTCTAAGGCAATATAAGATAATGTTATGAAGGATACTTGTCTTTAGAGTTTGTAATCTTCTGTATTTGAGCGAAGGGGAACGATCATGCTACTGTGTGCACAGAGACCTTAGTAAGTCTGCAACTTTGTGCGCAGGCCCCTGCAGCTAAGTGCACAGGGTCAGAAGACTGTATTATTGAAGAACTGAAGTAATAAAAGAGAATTTTGAAGCATATTTGTGTTCTTCTATCTACTTTACAGTTTATGTATTTATGTATATTTCTGTTTCGCTATAGATTATCTTATATGTAATTGCATCACAAAGACCTAAATGTGTTTCTTACATTGAATAAGGCATGGTGAAGTAATTAAGTGCAACTTATAGATTATTAAGTAAGGGAACTGTTTACGACTATGTTTATACAAGTTACTGTTTCACGAAGGTCGGATTGAGCCCTAGATCAGGAGAAACCCTATAACCACACTCATAACCCTCTAGGTTCAAAAACCTGGTTATAGCACCCGCCCATATTACCTCGGGTGAGATTACGATATGCCTTGTGCAGGTTGTTTCCAAAAGGGCCGGTAATATAGGGTTTTTTTGGTTAGCACAACCTAACTCCGAACCTGGGTCAAAGCCCTCGAAGCCAACAAATGGTATCGTTTTAGGGACCAGGATCTGTTTGAGGGATGTGGATGTGGCATCCGACTAAGAAGGAAGTTCAAAATTGGGTTGAGAAAAAGGAGAGCGTGCTTGAAGTACAAGAACAAATAAATTTGCGCTTATCGACAGAAGCTTGGTTACATAGGTACTTTTACACAAAGCAACACGAGATCTTTTTATGTTCTTTTCCTGACGAATTGTATGAGTGGCTTGCAAAATTATTTGATAGTCAGCCTCGTTGGAAGCATGATAAGAATGTTGTTTGGACCCCATAATTAGTAAATAAGCTCAAACAGACTGGTACTAAGATCACAATAGCTGTAGACTTCTGGATCGATAGCATTCTTGGAGGATTCATCATAGAGATTGCAATTAACACGTCAGTATCATATAGAGAAGCTGAGCAAAGATTCTTCAAAAGTCCATGCGGTAAGTGTTTGAATTCATTAAAGCTCTATATTAAAATTCTATTGTGTGGAAAAGGTGTATGTGAGCGAATTTATGTTTAAGAAAAGCCAGCTTGGGACTACGCGAAGCGGGAAAATATATGGATCTGAAACATGTTACAACCCTCTATTAGGTGATTCATACAGTGATGAAGAAAGGAGTAACCCTATTTCACCTATAGGAGCATTGCAGTCAGGAAATCAGGGTACGTTTGGGATTCCCCATCCATCCACTCTACCTCCACCTCAACCTCCATTGCATACACCCACACCTCCACCTCCACCTCCATAATTTAATTTGGAAAATAAAGTGAAAATTCTTGTGTTCAGGGGTATGGGATCAGAAGACCCTGAAAAATTCTTGTTTGTCATAGAAGTTGTGTGAAAAGCACAATAGATTAATGATGATGATCTGAAAAAGGCCCAACTTATCACAACACTGTAGGATAGAGCATTGTCCTAGTACATAAAGTATAGCACAACGAATCCCACTGTTACAATGGCTAAGACAAAGGCAATTTTAAATTCAGAATTTATAAATCCGAAATCACAATCGCAGTGCTGTATAGAGATGAAGGAAATTAAGCAAGCATCTAACGAAAGTGTATGGGAATTGGACTAAAATATCATGTGTCTAATCAGTCAAGGGGATTTTCAGATTACTGACGAAGTACTTAAAGAATGATACATTGTTACGTTGTTTCCACATATAAGACTGTCATTATCACAACAGAATATCAACACCCAAGCTGAAGCCTTAGAGATCGCGATGAAGTTAGAAGCATCTCCAGTCCATGATACACATGTAGGAGTCCAACAGATTTAGCTGCAACTCACAAGTTTTCATATGGAGATCCAAGGGTTAAAGAAGGGAAAATATGTTCAATCAGACATATGCTCAGAAGTATGGTGTTTGAAATGTAAGGCTGAAGGTCATTATAAAGATCAATGTGCCCTGTATCCTGATTATTTAGTGGTTGGAGGTCCTAATCCTCTAAAGTAAGAAATAAGTACAGGACAAGGTGCTGGATCAAGTGTATGGTGTAGCATCCGTAGATTCTTAGGCCAACATCCCACAAATTGTTGTCACTTGTTGCAACCGTATGTGCACACACCTAAGCAGCTATTTTGCAATTTTTTTCAATCAATGGGACACGATGAGAGTAATTGTTGTAGCTATGCCTTACTAATGGAGCAGACTGTGTCATATAGAATGCAAGCTAAAAGTCGCGCACAAGAAAATCAAGGTATGCCTGCAAGTCATGGGGGATTCTAGGGCCAAGGACATGGTCAAGGAGGAGGCGCAAGACGAGGATGGGGTCAAATCATATGTTATAACTATGGCGAAGTAGGACATTTTGCGTGAGACTGTTAGAACCCCACATTTTCATCTTGTAAGTATTGTAGAAAATTTGATCATGTGATTGAATATTTTCTCATTTTAATGCTTAAGATGCAGGAAAAGAAGAGCCAACAACCTGCGTAGAACTTGCAGATGACGAGATCAGAACTATGTGAGGATGATCCTAGTATAAGCATGGTGAGAACACGAAGTAGCGCAACTAAAAAAGCTGACAAAGCAAAAGGAGAACAACCTGAGGTGGATACCTAGGTTAGGAAAGCCAGAATTAAGAACAATGGGTTCAATATGCAGAGGGAAAAGGAAAATTTCATGGGAGGGAAGAAATTTTCCTGGATCCAGGAGCATCAACGTTGAAACAACTAGTGTAGTTAATTCCACCTAAGAACCAACCTAACACAGTGACAAAAAATCCTAATTCGACTGTTTTGAAGTCCTTTCTACAGACATGCATGAAGTTGTTAAGAGACCAGAAATTGGTGGAAGGGTTACAAGAGTTGATTGAAAACTGTGTTGGAAAACAAAATCCTCAAATGGAACAACACACAATAAATAAGATCTATGGAAACAAAAAGAGAACTAGTTGTGAAATGAGACTAACTGCGCAGATCAGAGAATTTGAAATGGATCAAGTAATCTTGGATTTAAGTTCAGATGCAAATGTCCTACCTAAGCAGACATGGGAGCGGATGGGCCAGCCAAAGTTACAATGGTCACCAATCCAGCTGCACATGGCAAACCAACAAAAGATTGTTCCAATGGGTCGACTACATGGGGTTGTTGTAGATATTGAGGGAGTCAGCGTAATAGCAGATTTTGAAGTCATTGGGATCATCGATGATAGTAATCCATACCCAACTTTACTAGGAATTGATTGGGCATTTGATATGGATGTTATAATTAAATTGAAACGATAGAGCATGGTATTTGAGAAGAATGGAATGAGGGTTGTTGTTCCTTTAGATCCCTCTGAAGGAGCGTGATACATTAAACCGATCCACAAATATTATGACAATGAGAATATTGAGCACATCTACAAGTTAAATGCACGGAATGAAGATTGGATTAATCCCATTACAGATGGAAGAATTCACTGGGAGAAGGACAGTTCCTGCTTTTCAGATTCTGACAAGGAAATGGAGCATTGGCAGAACCAATTACATGAAGTCTCTACGCTGCGTTGTAATAGACTAACGAAGTCTCTTCACTGTATCTCATCAGAGGTTTGTAACCTACCATACTATGATGGAATAGGGGATTCCAATATCCTTTTAGATGAATTTGAAAGAGATGTCCAAGAGGAAGAAAGGTTCCAAGCTCTGGATATAGATCTGCTATCTACACCTACTCAATGGTGGGGCACACAAAAACATAATATAGCAGATTGGAAGAAAGAATTTCATGTCCACGTAGATGCCTCATGCATAAATTTGGGCGATGTATTGACTCAACCAGGTGATGGAAACATTGACCACCCAATTTCATTTTCTAGTCAAAAATTGTCGAAGGCGAAGAAAAATTATTCTACAACTGAGCGCGAAGGGTTGGCTATGGTATTTGAGTTACAAAAATTCAAACATTATCTATTAGGTGCGCATTTTAATATGTTCACAAATCATTCTGCATTAAAGTACCTGGTCAACAAGCCTGTGTTGGGGGGAAATATTTTTCGATGGCTACTGCTCTTTCGGGAGTATGATTTTGATATAATCTTCAAGCTAGGTAGATTGGATGTTGGACCAGACCATCTATCAAGGATTGAGAATGGCAAAGAACCTACAAATATCAAGGAAGGATTGCTTGATGCACAACTCTCCGCAGTAAGAATAGCTGATGATCACTTCACTGACATCATTTCGTTTTTGGCTACTGGCGTAGATCCCGCAGCATATACATCACAGCAAAAGAAAGAACTGGTAGTCCCAGTTGCAAACTTTTCCTTGATCGTAGGACAATTATAAAAAATGGGCTTGAATGAGATATTGTGTAGATATTTCCTTGAATATGAAATACATAGTATTCTAGATGAGGCACATGGTGGTATCGTGAGAGGCCATTATGCAGGGAAAGCCACCGCGCAAAAGATCTTAAGAGCAGGGTTGTGGTGGCCCACTGCACATGAAGATTCGAAGGAGTATTGCAGTAACTGTGATGTTTACCAGAGGACTAGTAGACCATCAAAGCGGGATGAATTTCCATTAAATCCACATCTCACTCTACAAGCTTTTGAAAAATGGGTGATTGATTTTGTAGGACCAATCAACCTGCTAGGTAAGAAGACGAGTGCACAATATATTATTACTGCTACATAATATCTAATGAGGTGGGCTAAGACGAAGCCAATAAAATATTGCAGCATGGATACTGCTGTGTAGTTCATGTTTGAGTACATTTTGTCAAGATTCGACTGTCCGAAGATCCTGATGAGTGATATAGGATTGCATTTTTTACATGACATAATTGAAGCATTGATGACAGCGTTCCAGGTACATCATCAGAAAAGTATGCCTTATCATCCACAGCTAAATGACACTGTGGAAGATTTCAACAAGATTTTGGAAAACGCTCTGATGAAGGTATGTAATGTCAATGAAAATGACTGGGATGTGCACATACCAATAGTGCTTTGGGCTTATAGCACAACCTGCAAGAAACTGACGGGACAAACTCCAATCAGATTAGTTTATGGGCAGGAAGCTATCATGCCTATGGAATACATAGTGCCAAGTATCAGAATTGTCGTAGTCACAAACATGGTAGACAATGACATTATGGAGGAACGATTGGAACAACTGGTTGCACTGGAAGAAGATCACTTCATCACAGGGTTCCATCAACAAGTACAAAAGGCTAAGGAAAGAGAATGGCATGATCGACATATCAAGCAACAAACCTTTAAGAATGGTGATTTGATTTTATTATATGATAGTAAGTTCGCGAAGTTCCTAGGTGTTATCACAAAACTAGACCCTGATAGGCTGCTGATCAGGAAGACTTTGAGTAACTATTTCAAACCAATCTTTTGGCTAAGGCTTAGCCTCCTCAACCTGAGAGGGCTCTCTCACTGGGTTAAAGATTTCAATTAAGGATTAGATGGCTAACTCTATGGAAAAAAACAAGTGAAAAGGTATAAATGGTTGAACACAATCAACAAACATCCATTGGGCTTATGGAGTCAGCATATGTTTCAGTATCACAATAATATTAGCTTAACATGGAAGTCAGGGCATCAAGAGTTCAATATATCAGTAACATATAAGAACATGTAGGAAACACAGTCTACAAATGCATGAAGGAAGTTAGAGCATTATCGATGGGTTCTAAGTAACATAAATTCATACCACTGTAAATGAGGAAATGAGGACAATCGTAAGACAATCAAGCATTGAACTCTCTTCTGAATCCTAAGAAGTAAAGACAAACTCTGTATTACATAAAAAATAGTCTTCTACAATGACAGAATATGAGTGTTTTCTCAGGAAATTTCCAACCCTTGGTGCATTACATCTCTTGTCATATATAGAGTTTCATTACAAGCTTAGATTCCTTCCTCCAGCATAAGGGGAATTCGAATTTCACTTGACCTAACACCTATTGATCTCTAAACAAACTATTAATTACAACTAGCTGTTAACTAGGAGTCCTAGAGACCTAATACAACTAGGAGTGTAATTCCTTATTATGCTAGCAACAACCTATGATGTGGAATAAATTTGGTTTTCGATAGCTTCTCCTTCTTAACTTCGAACTTGGTGATGTCCATAACCCCCAGCTGGCCTCCAATAGCTTCTCCTTCATCTGCCCTAAAAACTAAGAAATTGTCCCCTGCTCTATTCTGGCTGAAAAATAGGTGTTGGGACAGAGCTTTTTTCTCCTCATCAAAAATTTATTTTACAAAAATGAAGGAAGAATTTGTAGATCACTCGGTGCTGAACAAAAACCTCTCTTGGTTTTTTGCAATACCTTTCCTACTGCCTAGAAACTATCTTTGAATATCAGGTGTAAACTGGAAATTGTGATTTCTGAAAAACTGCTCCTACAGCAGTTTCGTAGCACAAGTTGAGTCATCAACTTCTCCCAGATCATAATTAATTTGAAGAAACTAAAAGAGGTTTTTGTAGTTAAGTATGTTAGGAATAAAAACCTCTTTAACTTTTCCAAAATATGCTTTCTTTTGCTCAAAAAACCTCCTGGAAGTTGACTACTTAAAGCAACTTTTCTGCTGAAAAAGCCTACTTTAGTGATTTCGTAGCGCATGTAGTGCAAACTCTGGGTTTTGTGTTAAGAAAACTCCTAACTACGAATTCCCGATTTCATAGTGCATATAGTGCATTTTCTAAGTTTTGTGCTATGAAAACTCCTAGGC
Organism: Pinus tabuliformis; assembly: GCA_031772625.1. Classification (NCBI taxonomy): domain Eukaryota; kingdom Viridiplantae; phylum Streptophyta; class Pinopsida; order Pinales; family Pinaceae; genus Pinus; species Pinus tabuliformis. Next base: position 620,986,631 of record CM062805.1, on the reverse strand, counting down.
AATTTCATAGCGCATGTCAATTTTGAAACAACCTAACACATGACACTTTTGAAATAATGTGGGATATATGATAGGAGAAATAAGGTTGTTGACCTTTATTTAATAATGGAAACAAGACTCCAACTCTATGATTTGGACTCTAAAACAAAAACAATAAAATGACTTGAACAAGACTAACATAAAACTTTGGAACCATACCAGTTGTCCAAAATTTTACAACTTTTTACAGTGATAACACCAAGTAAGTTCAAAATGCATTGGTTGGGACCCTACGTTGTAAAGAATAACCCTAATGGTGGTGCAGTTCAGCTCACGAAGATGAATGAAGAACTATTCCCTAGATGTGTGAATGGAAGTTACTTGAAGATAGTTCCTTAGACTGTGCAATGACTGTATGGATGCAGAAAAGTCTCAGTGCTACAGGAAGTTGAAAGGAAGCATGGGACTCTAAAAAACTCTGCCGAAATACTATTGTGTCGAAGTCTGGAAGCTAAGGAATGTTTCAAAGCTTGGCGCAACTAGAGGAAGCTGCGACGTAGAGAAAGTGGCTGCACAGCAAGGATGGGTATTGCGTAGCCTATCCAGAATATGACTGTTGGTAGTGCTATAGTTGATTTGACAAGGAATTTTCCTTTAAAAGGATTGGGGAAATTCCATTGACAATCCATGCAATTCATCCAATAATTCATCAATGAAAGGAATGGGGAATTTATCTTTAGTAGTGATCTTATTGAGCTCCCTATAATCCAAACACATGCACCTTGATACATCCTTCATGTGCACCAATACTACTGGAACAAAGAAAGAACTTTGATTAGGTTGAATTATACCAGCCTCTAGCATTTCTACAACCATACGTTCAATTTCACTCTTTTGGGATATGAGCTAACTGAGTAGGATTAGCGATAGGCATATAAGTATACTCTGGAATTACTAGAAGAATAATCATAAGATTTATCTTGTCAAATAGAATGACTGTTTTGTGTTGGGCATCAGATTCCGCCACAACATGTTTTGGGGCTCAAAGCCCAGGTTTTGGTTAAAAGTATTATAATACTCTGCAAATTGCAGGCGCAGAGCGCGAAGTATAGGATTCCTCTAACTCTTATTCCTTAGCTATCTTTACAACTTAGAGCCTCACTCTATTTATACAATCCCATGGTCTATCTTTACAACTTAGAGCCTCACTCTATTTATACAATCCCATGGTTCGCAAACCATGGGTAGGCTGACATGACATTACATTACATTACAAAACTTAGGGTGGACAACTCTATGACAAAAACCTATACTTCACACTCTGCGCCCGCAATTCGCAAAGTCTTATAATACTTTTAACCAAAACTTGGGCTTTGAGCCCCAAAACATGTTGTGGGGGAATCCGATGCCCAACACAAAACAGTCATTCTGTTTGAAAAGATAAATCTTATGATTATTCTTCTAATAATTCCATAGTATACTTATATGTCTATCGCTAATTCTACTCAGTTAGCTCATATCTCATCTTATCATCCTCAATATGATGGGGAAATTGAGATAGTAAACAAAAGTTTATAAGGATATCTTCGTTGCTTTGTATCTTATAAACAGACACAATGGTTCAAATGGTTGCCTCCGGCTAAATGGTGGTATAACACTTCCTTCCATAGTGCAACAAAAATGACCCCATTTATGGCACTTTATGGATATCATCCATTGTCCATCACATCATATTTAAGAGAAAATTCTAAGGTTCAAGCAGTGGAAAATCACATCGAGCATCAACAACAAGTTCTCCAACTCTTAAAGTATAACCTCACTTTGGCACAAAATAGAATGAAACAATAGGCAAATCAACATCGCAGCGAAAGAAGTTTTGATGTAGGTGACTATGTATTTCTATAGCTACAACCATATAAACAAATTTCCCTCAAGCAAAATAAGAAGGATGATAAATTATCACCAAATTATTATGGTCCATAGAAGGTGTTGCAAAAGATTGGTACTATGGCATACAAATTGGAGCTTCCTGCAGCTTCCTGAGTGCACCCAGTTTTCCATGTTTCATGCTTAAAGAAGGTTATAGGTGACAAGCTCCCAGTTCAAACAATATTGCTAGAACTTGAAGAGGAAGGAAAAATCATATTGGAACCTAAAGAAGTCACATAAACAAGAACTCGACAGCTACGAAATCAATCAATTTCGGAGTATCTCATCAAGTGGAAGAACTTACGTGCTGAAGATTCCACATGGGAGGATGAGAATTTTATACAAAAGCATCCAGAACCACTCAAGCGTTGAGAACAAAACTTTTTGGTAGGAGAGGGGCATGTTAGGTCCCTATAATACTAGTGATTCCCCTTTTACTATTGTCATTGTAGCCCTTATTTTTATTTTTGTGCCCCTATTGTCCCCATATTGTTATTATTGTGCCCCATAGAATCCCATTATTGCTATTGTTGTGCCCTTATATTATTATTGTTATGTCGGATTTGATTATATTTTGATCCCTTAGACTCCTATGTATATAAAGGAGGTTTTTTCATTTGTATCATCCAATAATTGTTCATTTGTGTAATGTAAAGGAGGTTTCCCCCTTGAACAAGTTGATTTTGAATTCGTTGATCTATAAAGGAGGTTTTTTCATTTGTATCATCCAATAATTTTTCATTTGTGTAATGTAAAGGAGGTTTCCCCCTTGAACAAGTTGATTTTGAAGTCGTTGATCTATATTTTCTTCTATTTGTGAGTTGGTTTAATAACACACTCCTCATCATATCAAAAGCATTAAACCATCACAATGAGCCATTATCATCACAATAATTAAACACATGCATAATATTCAAAGTGTAAGAGCTTGAGTAAACACTTATGTTATATTATAAATTGCGCAATTGAGCCTAGCACTTCAACTCTCCACCCAAACTTAGATTGGAATATATTGTGGCCTTTCTTGCAGCCAATCACCCCTGAGCCATATTCCAAAGCGTGAGGAGGTTTTCTCAAGGGATAGAACCAATGTTGCTAGCCAAAATAGGGACTCTAGAGGACCAACCACTTCCACCCACCAATTGAATTCCTACAGTCAACCTTTAACAAGGAATCTAGAGATTTTCCACCTCCACCTTCTAGTTGCTCCATGAAGCCAATAGCTCTCCAAAACTTACGTTGAAATAGGAATCCAAAGGCCTCTAGCCTCCACCCACTAGCAAAACAATGGAATCTAGATGTCCTCCACCTCCCACCTCAATGATACAAGGGAATCCATAAGTCCTCCACCTCAGACCTCAATGATACAAGGGATCCATAGACTTATTTCTCCACCCTCAATTATATAATGGAATCCATAGACTTATGTCTCCACCATCAATTATGCAAGGGAATACAAAGACATGTCTCCATCCTAAAATATACAAGGGAATCCAAAGACTTATGTATCCACCCTTAATTATACAAGGGAATCCAGAGACTTATGTCTCCACCCTCAATTGTACAAGGGAATTCAAAGGCCTACCTCCACCCTTTAATTCTGCAAGGGAATTGTAATAGCCCCAGGTTAAAAATCCATGTGTTAAAGTTAATAAAGGAAAAATAAGACCAAGGTCATGGGCCATGTATTCCAAGCTCAATTTTAGGTAAAAACATAGTGACGTGGACCACTTGTGATTAATTAATGGCTATGTAAATTGGCAAAGGAAGTGGAAAAGGCAATGGCAAAGGCTTTGGAAAGGCATAAGGCATTTGTTGGCATTTTATTTATGAAAATAATGGAAATTAGGAGAAAATGAAGGTGAAAGGTCACAGGTTGCATGTGAGGAGGAAAATGAAGGAAAATAATGGAAAATGAAGAAAATATAGGCCTCAATGACAAAAATGCTTTTGAGGATAAGTTCATAGCTTTTTGTTAGTTTTAGCTTGGAGCTCTCTCTCTACTCTCTCTCACTATTGCACACTTAAGAGTTTTCTTGGAGAACTCTTGGAGCATTGTGACACACATTGGACTTGGAGCAAGAAGGAAAAGGAAGAGCAAGAAAGTGCAAGGAAACATTGGTATCAGTAGCTACAACAAGTTATTCTTGTGGGTACTGAGTTTCATGTATGATTTCCTTGCTAGTTTTGATGTGCATTAATCCAATAGGATCTTGTCAGTCCAACATGAACAGAGTCTTCAGTGGTTCAAAGGCAGAGTGATCGTCAAATGATCATGGTCGATGAGGTCTTGAACTTTATCAGCTTCACAAGTTTCATCGTTAGCATTCAGTGTCTAGTATCTTCAGCTTCGACGGTAATGTTATGGTTGTCCAGTGTTGGTTTTCATGATGATATGGTTTTGTACTTGGTCGTCGACATGGGTTTTTCATCTGTTGTGTAGGGTTTGGTGTCGACATGGGTTTGTCGTCATGTGATGTTTGTCGCAAATGTCACATTGTGATGAAGACATGTTGTAAAAGGGTTTTTAGAACAAAGAGTGTAAAATTCTAAGTCCAAAAACCTAATACATCATGTATTAAAATTTCATAACCCTAACCTATACCTAAAACCTCATGCAAACATTAAAGCCTAAACCTAAGTCTAAACCATATCGGTACATTGTATAAACAATACAATACAAACCTAACACATTAACACTTAAAATACAAACCAAATGCATTAAAAATGTTGTTTCCTAAGTCTAAAACCCTCTCGGCCCTTTTAAAACATTTCAAAACAGTCCTAAATCATGAGGACTTAACCTTGGAGCTAAGCCATGTGGAGAAGGTCATGTGAATAGGGCAAAAGACCACAGTCAGGGGTGTTATCTCCATCACTTGGATGGACAATTACTATCAGGCGGGGTATAACCGTCAGGGTTAGATCTGACATGTGAACAAATGTTTAAACATCATCGATACCACGAAGTGGGGAGGTAGTTAGACTAACCACGGAGCAAGCTGTCACATGTCGGGTAGACAACTGCATCAGTAACCAGAACCGTCGGGGATCAGTTGCCAGGTGGAAGCCTGCGGTTAGACCGTGGTTGTTCACATGGAAACCGCTCAACTTCCATGCCATTTATTGACCTTCAGTAGGATATGTTTATCCAAATTTTTATTTAGGGTTTGTATTTGTTGTTTTCAGTCTAGAATTAATGAAAAGACCATGTGACTAGGCCTAAGATGTCCCTAGTGGATTAGACCGAAACCTAAAATGGTTAATTCTTAAACCATATGTTATGTTTAGCCATGGGAGCTCGAAAAAGAACTTGAAACCCTATAAATTCACCATTTTGTTCATGAAGAAGGCATTAGTGGTTTTGAAGTTTTATGTGTAGATTTTGGAGGTTATAGGCAATTTTTGTTTTTAGCGTAACAGGAGCATCTAGAGTCAGAATTGGGAACCGTGATAGGCGTTGGAAAGCTATTTCAGAGATATTTCTTGTGACAGTGACCACAAGTGCCTGCATGCACAATAAATCTGGTTAATTTTATGTGTAATTGACCTCCTCGAATTCAATCTTAATAAAGCAGATGCCCATCTTGAAAGTGGACCCGAAGACATAGTCGATCAGGGACGAACTCTGTAATCAATATTGTTGTCTGGTATCACTGTGCTTTTGCTAATTTTCACTTCTATTTACATCTTGCTTATGTTTCTCATCTGTCATAAATTCATCCCTTTTCAATCAATTCTCACGGTTAAAGCACTTTAAGTTAACATTCAATTCACTATTGGCATTAATAAATTCTACTTCAGTTTAACATATGATCATTTTAGATCATATAATTTGGTATCAGAGCAGGTTGCATTTGTAGAATTTGTCAGTGAATGTTAACCAAGTCAAAGTTGCAACGTGGAGAAGGAATCCTCGAGGAGACTGATCCAGAGATTGGAAAGCGAAGAGTCATTCATAAGTCGACCATGGCACGATATGATGCAGGTGAAAATCCTGAAACTAAGATGAGCGAGGAACAGTTTCAGCAAACATTCTTGAGCATGCAGCAGATGTTTGGAGAACTTTACGAAGATAAGAAGGTGAGAGATGCAACTTCTTCTTAAAAGACATCGAAGAAGGACAAAGGTAAAGGCAAGGCTGATAAACCTCCATCATCTCCATCATCATCTTCTTCTTCTTCTTCTTCTTCCAGTGCAGTATCTGAAACAGAAAAGAATCCTAAGAAAACATCTTTTTTGAAACTTGATGTAAAATTTGAGTTACCTATTTATGATGGCGAAATGAATCCTGAAAAGTTAGATAACAGGATTAAGCAGTTAGAAGTGTATTGTTGTATTCAAAACATTTCTGACGATAAAACGAAAATCCAATTAGATACACTTAGAATGGGGGAAAAACTTTAATCTAGTGGGAAAGTAAAACTCAGATAGATGTAAAATGCAAAAGGCAAAGTCATCTCTTCATGGTCTAAGTTTTTAAAAGCTCTTAGGAAACAATTCTATCCTTTAGGATACATGCAGCAAGTTGTTATTGATTGGTAGCATTTGAGGCAAGGTAAAGGGCAGAGCGTTCAGGAGTTTACTTAGGAGTTTACTGAGGAGTTCAGAAAGAAAGCATTGGCACTTGGTATTTCATTGGATACACGTGAAATTTTATTAAAATACATCGGCAATTTACATTCATATTTGCAGCATATATTATTGATGTTCAATCCTGATGATTTTGATAAAGTGTGTGTTCAAGTCATACATATTGAATCAAGTGATAGACCATTCAAGTTTTCACCGCAATCATCCAAAGAGTTGGAAATCAAGGATTCCAATGACAGTAAAGGGAAGAACAATTCGAAGAGAAAGAAATCAGCGACAACTCAGAAGGAAAGACCTACTTGTTCTCATTTCCAGAGAATCAGTCATGATGACTCTAGGTGTTGGAAACTTCATCCCGAACTTAAGCCCAAAAATTTCCTTAAAGAGAAGGATGAAAAGAAAGCATTGTAGTAGTCTAGCAAGATCTAGGTTTCAATTTAGGTGATGGTAGGAGGATAACTGCCATAGTTTTGACAGGTAAAACTTCTGACACTGGTTCAAGTTTGAATACTATTGCATCTTCATCAAACATAAATCCTTCAAATGAGGATAAAAGAGTTGAATTATTTAACATAAGGATAACTTCTAAGCACACAAAGATAGATACAATGTTTGACAGTGGATCACAGGAAAATTTAATATCTGCATATTTAGTTAAGAACTTGGGTTTGGAGACATAGAATCATCCAAGACCTTACCCATTAGGATGGCTAAATAAATCAACTCAGATAAAGTCACAAAATAGTTTCGATTAAGATTTTCCATTACAACTAATTACATTGATGAAGTGGAATTAGATGTGGTTCCAGTAGAAATATGTGGAGTTGTCTTAGGAAGTCCTTATCTTTATGATCGTGATGCAGTATTTTATAAAAGAGAGCATAAATATCACCTTAAGAAAGATCGGCACATCAAAGTAAAAATCACTTTAATTTAGTTGTTGCTAATCAGATGAAGCGATTAATAAGTTCAAATAAGAGATTTGTACTCATGTGTGTAAAAGAACACATGATGTTTTTTCAGGTTGTAAGTCTCAGTTTAAAGATAGTTTGATCGAAGAGATAGAAACTTTTTTAGTTCTATTTAAAGAAACAAAAAATCTTACTCATAAGCATGGAATACAACATGAGTTACAGTTGATGTCCAAATCTCCTCTTCCTAATGTCAGAATGAATCAATTCAGCCCAAGTTTGGAAGTTACCAGTTACAGGGATGCAGGACAGTATTGGGGAAAGTCAATGCTAAATTTCTCTTGTATTGTGTCATCATTTCATGTTTCAAACAATTTGGAAGCCTCTTTTCAAGTGGAGAGGAAGCCCATTTGTTTTCATATCAAATCCTTTTCTAAAGAAGTGTCAAAGTATCCAATACATCTAAGGGAAACTTATGCATTGAGGGAAGTGATAATCAATGGAAACATCATTTAATGAATGAAGAAACAGCCAAATAAATCATCTGACATTTCAATACTTTCAAATTCAAACTAAGTTGTAGCACTCTTCACATTACAGTTTGATGGGTTTATTGCAGCAAGTTCACTTAGTACTCAAGAATTAGGAAAGTATATCAAGTCAAGTAGCTGGTATGATGTCAAGAATGTCTTTGAATGTCTCTATCATTCTACAATATAGATTGTTAGTACATATCAATGGTATTGAACAATATCCTGTAGAAACTGTTTTCAAAGATGTTTATGAATCACTAATTCATGGTACTTTATGGAAAGAAGTCAATTGCCATGTTCATAACAGGTTGTTTGACCATCTTCGCAAGTTATGCATACTACAAATGGATGGAACAGATCACAGATTCAAAATGTGCCATGATCAGTGTCATCAAGGTCATCACTTTCGGATGGTTGATCAAATGTATTGGTACATCATCAGGGCAAGGTGGAGAGTGAGGGAGCTCTACCCTCATTTACTATCTATTTAACTCAAACTTTTGTGGTCCAAAAGCTTTCAAGTGGAGAGGATTGATTCAGGAGGATCTTGTTAGTCCAGCATGAGCGGAGTCTTCAGTGGTTCAAAGTTGGAGTGATCGTAAAATGATCATGATAGATGAGGTCTTGAACTTTATCAACTTCGCCAGTTTCATCGTCAGCATTCAGTGTCCGGTATCTTCAGCTTCGATAGTAATGTTATGGCTATCCAGTGTTGGTTTTCATGATGATATGGTTTTGTACTTGGTCGTCGACATGGGTTTATCATCCGTTGTGCAAGGTTTGGTGTCAACATGGGTTTGTCGTCATGTGATGTTTGTCGCAAATGTTGCATTGTGACGAAGACGTGTTGTAAAATGGTTTTTAGAACAAAGAGCATAAAAGTCTAAGTCCTAAAACCTAATACATCATGTATTAAAATTTCATAACCCTAACCTATACCTAAAACCTCATGCAAACATTAAAGCCTAAACCTAAGTCTAAACCCTATCAAAACATTGTATAAACAATACAATACAAACCTAACACATTAACCCTTACAATACAAATCAAATGCATTAAAAATGTTGTTTCCTAAGTCTAAAACTCTCTTGGCCCTTTGAAAACATTGCAAAACAGTCCTAAACCATGAGGACTTAACCTTGGAGCTAAACCGCACGGAAAAGGTCATGTGAACAGGGCAGAAGACCACAGTCAGGGGTGTCATCTCCGTCGTTTGGATGGATAGTCACGGTCGGGCGGGGGATAACTGTCAGGGTTAGATCCGACATGTGAACAAATGTTTAAACATCGTTAGAACCGTGAAGTGGGAGGCGGTTAGACTAACCACGAAGCAAGTTGTCACATGCGGGGTAGACAACCGTGTCGATAACCGGAACTGTCGGGGATCAACCGCCAGGTGGCAGCCTGTGGTTAGACCGCTACTATTCACATGGAAACCGCTCAACTTCCACGTCGTTTACTGACCGTCAACAGGATATGTTTATCCAAAGTTTTCTTTTGGTTTTGTATTTGTTGTTTTTGGTCTAGAACTAATGCAACCACCATGTGACTAGGCCTAAGGTGTCCCTAGTGGATTAGACTGAAACCTAAAATGGTTAATGATTAAACTAAATGCTATGTTTGGCCATGGGAGCTCGAAACAGAACCTAAAACCCTATAAATTCACCATTTTGTTCATGAAGAAGGCATTAGTGGTTTTGAAGTTTTGTGTGCAGATTTTGGATGTTATAGGAAGTTTTTGTTTTCAGTGTAACAGGAGCATCTGGAGTCAAAATTGGGAACCGTGATAGGAGTTGGAAATCTATTTCAGAGAGCTTTCTTGTGAAAATGACCACAAGTGCCTATGTGCACAATCTGTCTGGTTAATTTTCTATGTAATCGACCTCCTTGGATTCAATCCTAATAAAGTGAATGCCCATCTTGAAAGTGGACCCGAAGACATAGTCCATCAGGGACAAACTCTGTAATCAATCTTGTTGTCTGGTATCCCTATGTTTTTACTACTTTTCACTTTTGTTTACATATTTCTTATGTTTCTCATATGTCGTAAATTCATCCCTTTTCAATCGATTCTCATGGTTAAAGCACTTTAAGTTAACATTTAGTTCACTGTTGGCATTAATAAATTCTACTTCAATTTAACATATGACCATTTCAGATCATGCATGGCATATGCATGTGTTTATTTGGTTATGATCTATCATTAACATGTGAGGATTTCCTGGATTAACAGTGGCTTTCCCTAACCTTGTCATTTCTTAGATAGCCATGGTGTTGTGGGTTTTACCTTTTATTTATGGTTGGTTCCCATGTTCCTTATGGTTGTGAGTTGAGTTATTAGTTCCTAAAGCCTTGGTTGGAAAAATGCTCTGGAAGCCCTATAATAGCTTGGGTTGAGTTACTAGTCTTGGGATCCTTGGTTGGACAAACGATATGGAGCCTGACGGTCGTTGTGGGTTGAGTTACTAGCCCTAGAAGCTGGGTTGGACTGAACACTCTAGAGCCATGGAAATATTGGATAGAGACCAATCTGGTGATGTTTAGTGATGTCCGAGTGTGAGGTGGAATCACTGGTAAAGAGTTGAGGTGGTTTGGCCTATGAAATCCTTGGTTTGATTTTCTTGGTTTATTCCATGAGATATCACATTCATGCTTGGAATATGGCACAGGGGTGATTCGCTGAAAGAAATATTTGGTTCAGTCCAATCTATGGTAGGGTGGTACATGGAAGTCCCTGACTTGGTTGGATTTTCATATGTTAATACGAGCTATTTTCCTCTTGTGTTTTGTTAGCCTCATCCTCACATAAAACAATAAATAAGTCCAAAATAATAATTATTAAACTTGGAATAATTCCTACTTGTCATTAATTCTAGAATGATTTTGTTCCTATTAGTTAGAGTTGGTTGAGGTCTAGTTAGTTGAGAATTTCTCTCCAACTAGTTCGGCTCCTAGATTTATGTGTGGTTGAGATATTTACTCAACCAAAGAGATATTGTGTCCAATATAGGTGAACTATCTTGATACGTAATCTTGATGTATATATATTGTATCAGTATCATTATTTATGAATACAATACATTGAGGCTTAATGCCTTTTCCACCATGTCTTTGTGTCTCTTAATTAAAAAAAAAAAAAAATCTCTTTAATTGGTATCAGATCTTGGTGATTGTGAGTTGTGATAGAGTGAATGTATTTGTTATGGAGTCAAAACTACAAATTTTGTTGATTGCTGGAAGAACTAAACTGTTGGACGAATTTAGAACTACTACAAACTGGTGTTGAAATTCATGTGGAGCAGTTACATGTCGATTAATGCAACCAAGTGCAAGAGTTGAGAATAATTGCAAATCGTAGAGAGAAACTTGTTTGTGGTATGTTGTGATCATTGAAACAGTTGCATCCATAGGATATTACGAACTAGTGTGTACGGGAGTATATTTTAAAACTCTAATTGCTAGAAAATAAGAGCACATTGCATTGGAATTGGCATCATGTGGGAGTTGAGCTACTCTTTGGAACTATAGCCTTGCATTTGGAGAATCGTATATAATGAGATGAGGCATGCACAAGAGTTGCTTTAGAAGGTTCCTCAAGATTATATCACTGGAGCTTAAAAGATGAATATTGAAATTTGTTCTTGAGATCTTCTGCAATTTGCGATTTGAACAATCGATCTAGTTGTACATCAAGCTACCTAGAATTGGGAGAGTCTGACATAGCCAGTTCAATTAAAGGTTGAGGCTTCAGATTAATTCTAGACATTCGACACTAAATAGAGATACTACGACAGATGGAGAGGCCGCAACATCTTAATATGCCATCATGCCACAATGACATCCCCATGGATTTCCCACTACTACACCAAGGGTGCTTTTAAGACATTTTTTTAAGACAAAAGAAATCTTTTGTCTTAAAAAATAACTTTTTATTTTAGTTATTTTACATTAAAATTTAATATCAATTGAATTGTCTTAAATATAAACTTTAAGACAAAATAGTTTGAGACAAAAATATTTTAAGACAAAACTTTATATTTAAGACAAAAGCAGTTTGAGACAAAAATATTTTAAGACAAAACTTTATATTTAAAACAAAAATAATTTAAGACGAAAATATTTTGAGACAAAACTTTATATTTAAGACAAAAGTATTTTGAGACAAACATTTAAAGACAAAACTTTATATTTAATAAAAAAACAATTTAAAACAAAATTATTTTAAGACAAAACTTTATATTTAAGACAAAAATAGTTTGAGACAAAAATATTTTAAGACAAAACTTTATATTTAAGATAACAGCCACTTTAGATGAAACCTATTTAATACAATTAACAATTAAGACACAAACATATCAATTTAAGGCAATATTATCTAACAACTGCAAAATTGACTCTAACAGTGCGCCCTAAGTCCGCCAACTTGCAGGAAACTACTTTCTTGCGCCTATACCGAGTTTGTTATTTTACTTACCATTCACGTTATCTTATATAAAGACAATGATTTGTTGGTCTCTTTGTTTTGTGTGGGTAGTCGACTAAGAAGAACGCGACAACTTTTACTGACAAGATTTCTCGGACATCAATTCCTCTTTTGTCCCTTTCATATCTACTAATACGATTAGAGACAACTTGTCTATCGTTGCATTTGGCACTACTACACAGAGGGATATTTTAAGACAATTTTTTTAAGAGAAAAGAAATATTTTGTCTTCAAATTTTCAATACGAGGCACTAGTAAAAAAAGGTAAAGGTAAAGGATTAGGGGTCCGTCTACTAGCATTCACCAAGTGGTTGGTTTACCATGGTTGTGAAGTGATATTCAACAAAGGAAAAGCATTCCTGAGACACATACCCATGGGACAAGTGAATCAGATCGGGGTTCGTGTGAAGAACCTATATAAGCTAGATGTGGAAGACTGTGTTGCATTAAGCACTAAGGCGGAGAAAGTGCAGGTCGCAATGTCGATGAAATTTGGCAAAAAATACTTGGTCATTTGCATCATGGTACCTCAAATATTATACAACAAAAAACCACTAGCCTCCCTAAAGGAGCACTTAACCAGTAGGATGTACGTTGTGGAAGTACATAAAATCCACATTCCATGATCGGGATAACAAAGAACATGTAGTCCTAGAAAGGATGCATTATGATGTTTATGGACCTTTCTCGACAACCTACATTGTCAGACACAAATATTTTGTCATTTCTATTGATGACTTCTCATGGAAGTGTTGAATCTTATTCATGTGGAAGAAAGATGAGACATTCTCCAAGATCGTAGAATTCAAGACACTGTTGAAAAAGAAGCTAGCAAGAAGGTGAAGGCTTTGTTGTAGCGACTGCAACAACGTCCAAATTTTTGGCCTACACTTAAATTTCGGATCCTACTATGGATATTGTGATCAATCGTTTCTTAGTCACTTATTGGTAAGTTGATGATCTCAAGCTCCCCTTTTCGATATTAAGAGTCATTCATGCTTTTAACTTTACATAGAATGTGTCATCTTTGGACATGGGGGTTATCGCTTGTCATGCAAAGGGAGGTTTGTTTTGTTTCAAGGGGAAATCTTTATGAAAATGGGTTTTCCTCACCACATAGACATGTTTCACACTCATTTCACACACTCTTACACAAGTGTTTCCTTTATCCTCCCAAAGTCTATCATCGGAGTCGCACTTGCCATAAGCTGCCACAAAGGTTGTTGCATTAAGCGAAGTATGTGTTATATGTTCTGGATGGTCTATGTTGTATCACTAAGTTTTCAAGTGTGTGATCGTAGTCAAGTTTTATCATTGTTCACATCAGTTCCATTGATCCCACACTTAGCCAAATTTTGGAGTTTCCTTATCAACCTAGCCTCATCCAACTTTCCTGAACTGCGCACTTCACATATGTAACCCTCAAGATTTTCCCTTGCCTATTGGAACTGTGCAATGCACAGAAATCCCAACCTCCCTTAGCATTCAAAACTACGCAGTGGTTTCCTCCAATGTCCTTCCCTCAGCCAGAACCCAATGTCTCCAGAAATTGTGTAGTTTTGTCCCTTGACTACCCAGTCTGCCTTGCATCCTGAAATTGCGTAGATGTGTCCTCCCAGGGCCTCATCCCATAACAGTGCCTTTCATCTAGCTAAAACTGTGTAAATTTGTCCTCCCAGGGCCTCATCCCACAACAGTTACTGCTCACTAAAACTACACAATTATGTCTCTCAGGGGCCACGAAGAAAGATGACATGATAGATGACTCTCAAGGAGCTGAGGAGAAAAATAAGCAGACCAAGGAACCCAAGGTATGATAGAATATCAGGACCGCATGAAGACTCCATCTAATGCATAACCCTTTGGAGGCTAGGTATGGAAAATAAAGAACATCTTTTGAAATACACCTCTTACTGTAGCTTAAAAGTTTTCTTATCATTGTCGTATCATTATGTCTTCAATGACATGCATGGTTGCAAGAAATGAAATTCATTCCATGTGTTTCCTCTACGTGTATTTCTCCCTTTCACTTATTTATTACATAGCTTAGAAGATGAAGAGCAATACCACTTGTTTATTTAAGCTACGGAGGTTGTGACCAACATGATCTTATGACTAACTAGGCACGATGCAAGGCATCCTAAGTGGGATGAAATATTTTTGATGATATGTATATAGTCAGTACACTCCTTTTCATTACTCCTTTGCATTAATCCTTGCTTTGTATCTTGCATGTACCCTCATTGCTTATCAGATTTGGCTACCTGCTGCCAATTGTCTCTTAGCTCTTTCTTGACAAAGCAGGGGAAGGAATTTCCTTCAACTTGATTTCTTCAAGGCTCCTCATAGAAAGTATAGAGCTAAGAGAAGGAGATGTGGAATATCACTATCAAACTCTTGAAAATACTTTGCATGTTCAAATCTATCCAAACAATTAAGCTGCCACTCAACAACATTGTCAATCTTGGAAGACTCAAGAAAGATCACATCTCTAAATATTATAAATTTCTTATTCACTTCATCATAGAGATGGTATGCTTTGGAGGTATGATTACCCAAAGAAGATACATTTGTGACTCCTTGCACTAACTTTTTTTATCTGTTCCTTAGGTATGAAGGCATAACAAGAGGAACCAAAAACCCTAAGATGCCTCACCAAAGGAATGCGTCCATACCACATTTCATAAGGAGTCTTTTTTCTAATAGCAAGATATGGACAGGTAAACCATGAATGCAAATATTTAAATAAGTATAGACATAAAAATGCAAGCACATAGCAAACCAATCAAAACTAAAATTCAACAAATGACACACACACACACACAAATATATGCATTCAACTATTCAATGAAAGAAAAAATTCAAGGTACACAAATAGGTGCATATGAAAAAAGCAAGGGACTGATATGACAAAGTCATAAGTGCATTTTTTTAGTGCAAAAAAGGAGACCTTACCCATAAGGAGCATGCAATGCAATCACAAATGGAAGCTTTGCTATATACTCAGAAAGTGTGTGAACATCCAATCAACAAAACAAACTGTAAAATGCACTGTAGGGGAGGGCTTATATTTATAGCTAGCTCACATGTGTGAGCTCGTTGGGCTTTTGAAGTGCACCCAACACATATTCTTGTGACTAGGGGGGTCGACTAATGTTTAGAGATGTGGTTGCATTGATCATGATTGGCGTTGGTTTTGAGAAGTGAACTAGATTTCCAAACAAAGGTGCACTACAAAGGGAAAGAGCACGAAGCTTGTGAGTGAAAAGTGTGTTTACACTTAGGGATTTTCAAAGAAAACTCTAATGAATTCAAACACTAAGGGGATTTCAAACAAGTTCAGAGTGACCTTGACCACTTAGGCATATCAAGAATATTATCAATAAGGGCTCCAAAAATTATATGAATTCAAAATTTGGAGGGTGGTTGTAGCAGCTAAAACATATGCATAAAAGCATTCAGTGAAGAATCAAAGGAATACTCGATGAATGAAAGAATCCCTTTGAGTTGTGCATTCCTAGAATGTCCATTTTTTTATAAATATCATTGAAACCACACATGAGAAGTGTAGAAAGGAAGCATTTAGAATGCCTCTCTTTGTGTTGTGTGGGTCCATTGTGGCCACACTTTTGATGAGAACCATCCTTGGATCAATTGTATGAAATATATGATATTAAATTTTATATGGATGAAGGATATTGGCCTTCATACCTACACCATTGATATCCTATAAGATATTTTCCCTTTTCTGGTTGTTTGTTATGTATCGTACTTGAGACATCACCCATAATGATTGGGCATACTCTAGGTTTAACGAGACTTTAATGGAACTAATGAGTTAGCATCATGAAGGGGAATGACCTTCGTGAACCCACCCTATAATTTTGAGTGAAAAATTCCTCCATGGCTTCATGGTTTAGTGTGGGGGTGGCCAGATGCAAGAATGAATGCAGTGTAGCTAAGACTATGGTGAGGTAGAACATGGCTCACCCTTCATGAGTTGTAGACAACACAAAATATTCATTACATAAGTACCCTTGTGGAATTCAATTTTGGAATGTAAACCATGTTAATAAAAAACAAATGATGATTGATGAAATGAGTATATGTATGCACTAATATGCTAAATGGATATTATGGCATATGTGATGTCTATTTATAATGTGAATAATAGAGTTGGATGCAATGGTTGTGTAGTATTCATATGCATTTTAATTAATCTTTAATGTGCATTTATGATTTTCTTTTCATGACTATGAATAGGGATGTAATGGTTCACTTAAGCATGTGATTAATGGACTACTAGTCACAATTATTAATAGTGTTCATAGTCAATTTGTAGAGGGGCCAAAAATTCTCTAAGTTTATTGAACTTATCAAAGAGTCATGTGGATGATATCGACTTTCAGACAAAAATATAAGCCTTGATCTCATAAAATGATACTTAAGGGAAAGAGTATTCTCATAACATATGGTGGAAAGTATTAAATATTTCACTAAAGAACTCTCGAGTTGGTAAAGTATACTAAAGAAACTAAAGGAAAGGCCTAGAATATGGTAGTGAGATGAAGGAGTATGGATACATTCAAGGATAACAAGGAAGTTTGTAGTTTTGGAAGTCATTTTGGTAGACCCACGCCCTATAAAAATATCTTCCATCTTTGGAGACAACTTGAGGAAATCCATTCTATATGGCTATTTGCCTTGGAGAAATTTAGAGATTGGTTCCCCTTTAGATTTTTGGACTATTTGGAAATTCGGTGTTTGGGGGTCCTAGCCTAAATGCTTGGTAATATTTCCAATAAGGAGGTTATGACCAAGAGCTATCCAAAATGGGTATTAAGAACCAAAGGACATAATATCATTTGTCAGGTATTGGGCTAACGACATAATGAATACCTCTATTACAAGCAAACTCCAACATAGTGTATCAATTGGCCGACATATAGTTTACCAAAGTATTTGGTATCAGAGATTAGGACATGGTATAACAAATACCAATGAGAATAACCTGATACTAATAGATCCCAATGATAACCATTGAATGTTAGGGACATTTCCATTATCTTTCTACGACATCATATCTCGACAACAAGTCATCATACTGATAGGAAAGGTATGGTATTGGGCGATCATGTATCGACTTTGGGGCAATGAAGGGTCACTTATCATCCTTTCGACTCTCCATTTATTAGGATTTCGTTTGAGAAAAAATGCAAGATTCGAAGGAAACCTCAATATAGAACCTAATATGTTATTAGATGGGAGTGGTTTATTATAGATGATAGATGGAGATCGAATATTGGTCATCAAGTTTTTTCTATTGGGAGACCATGACCCAACCATTGGGATTTTTTCTCAATACTGATGAAGCCAAATAAAGTGCATACATGGGCTAGAGGACATGGCATGCTGGAATATTAGACCTGGTAATATGGCACGCTAGGTAGTAGCTGATGTGCTAAGGTAACTAGTCATGATGATGTGGCACAAGGTTAGATTTTTAATGGTGTGGTAGCCAATGTGGTGGGACGTTGTGGATCATAGTGCACAATGGTGTTAAGATGGTGACTAGGTGGCACCCAAGGTATTAGTGACATGGATGTTAGGATGTCAGACTATCAGGCATCAGTAGTTGGGGATTTCCTTACATTTCTCAGGGCCATGGTATCCTGATGGAAAACTATCGATATATCGACATGTCAAGCTATTGGCCTATTGAAATCTTGAGATATCGACCTATTAACATGTCAGGTATCAGTTATCGATAGATTCTCATAATTGAAACAATGAGTTATGCCTAGTGGTTGGTGGCCTAGGAGCCCAATACACAAAATGATGAATGACGAGAAGTGGAGTCTCCATCTAGTGATAATCCAATATTAGATCAGGTTATCAAGTGTTGGGAGGAACAAAAAATGGAATTATAGTGTGTCCCAAAGGCTTGGTGACTCAGTTGATAGAGTGGTCGGTGATGAAAGGATGAGTTTTTTCAACTAATGGCCAATATCCAGATTGGTTAATTGGAAATGGATTAGGAAAATTTGGTGAAGTATTGCTTGGAGGGCTAATAGCTAATAGAACACCAAGCTTCCTAGGTAGGCCATTATTGTAGCTGTTATGGTATGGACCAATGTGATGGCGACACATGAATGGGTTTTTCCACATGGATCTATAAGTATATTGATGTGGCCTTTGAGGATAGTATTCAAGTGGGAAAAACTTTGTGCGAATAGGTAGGAATTAAAGTCAAATCTATATCGTTGAAAATCTCTCAATGAGTAGAAGGAAATGTTGATTTGACAAAAACAATTGGGGTGATTAAAGAAATATGAAATTTAGATAAATCCACTACCATAAAGTGGCGAAGGAGGTCAATTTTAGTCACCCCGAAGCCCTAATTAGAAATTGGGGGGTTAGGTACCTTATAGTTTTCTTCCCAGTGGGTTTTCCCACTTTACCTCGCTCTTCTCATATTGTGTCTTGCATAAGTTGTTTCATGAGTACCTAACATGACCAAGAATTATCGAGACTTATTCACTATCATACTTCCTGGTTGAGCTTCAGGGGGGTGTTTGGGAACATTGCACTTAGTAGTTCATTAGGACCTTAGGAGGCCTTGCACTTTAGCCATTATTATACCATCTTCCAATACATTATTAGGAGCACATATGACAACTTTTCATTTAGTACTAGTGTCGCACGGAATGAGTCGATCTTGCGGACAAGATAGACCTTCCTAGAATCTAAAGAAGACCTAATGACAAGCAAACCAACCAGACACTATCTTTCTCTAAATATGTTTCAATAAACAATTAGAAAACAAGTGTTTTTAGGGCCTACCTTTGGTCCAACGCAAGCTTGTGGATGCCCTCGCTCCTTTGATCCAAATGAGTTCCTTTTCACGAATCTACAAACACAAACAAGGCAAACAAATTAAATAGCACCTGAAAAACCAATTGCATAAAACATATTTAACATGAAAGTCAAGGAGTCCATGAAACAAATAACATAAGATACTTGTTGAGAAAAATGAGTTTGATTGTATTGATTCAAAAGAAGAATAACTTTACAACCTTTGCCTTGACGTTGTACAAGCTCCTCCCAGGGTCCAACAAGATGTCTCCTCTACTTTGACAAGTTTCACTCACTCTCCAATGGAACCAAGAGGTATGTGATCTCTCCTCTCAAGCTCAACCAAAGAGTCTTAATTTCACCAGCATTTACCCTCAAAATGTTCAGCTTCTAACCTCTCTAGTCCTCACCCCAATGCATGTATTTATAGTGCAATGGAGGGAAGTTACTAGGTCCTCCTTCAAAGGGATAAAGCCCTCCTTCAAAGGGATAGCTCCTTTAGTCAAGGGATTAGCTCCTTCTCTTTTGGGATGCATGAACCACCTTAGAGTGAACAATCCACGTCAAAATTCCTTCTAGAAAACTCTAGAATTAACCCAAAGTGAGTTTTTTAAGATAAAACTTGCGCCTTTTGACTTTCACAGGGGTCCGCACCTACACCGTTAGGGACAGAGAGGGTAGGTACGCAGCTTTTGTATACAGAAGGTGCGGGACCACAGGTGACCATGAGAGAAAGTGTGGAACCAGAGTTACATTGATTTTTAATGTCTTTCTCCCACTTCCAAAGCTTGATTTGAAGAGCTGAGGTCTTAGACTTTCTTAGGAGGACAATACAAGTGATGATAGACCCATACTAACTGCAAATAATCATGGTGACGATATTTTTGTGTAACAACTAGACATTCCATATCATTTGGACATTTTTTATTTTCAAGGTTTTATATTATCAGTGGATCTATTTTTATCAGGGGGTGCCACCTAGGATGACATGTAACATTGAATGACATTGGTTGGAGGATGAAATGGATAATTGTACTCAATTAATATTAATTCCCTCACGCATAGGCCTTCCTATTGTGAATTTGTAATTCCTCTAGCAGTTGGGCACCATTTTTCTTTTTCCTTCCCTTGTTAGTTGACTTTTACACCTATTTTGGCGTTTAACTATGTTTAATTTATTTTTTTAACATGTGATAACTACTAATAAATTTTAACTAATTCCTATCTCCACCTATTTCCAATTCACTCAATTATTAGATATTTTGTTAACCTTGGGTCTACCAATTCAATGTTGACTTACATTCCAATTAGGGAAAGCGCATTTATAGATAATTGGGTGCATACTCTTGGAATTCCAGTCTAATTTAAATTGGTTCTTACTCTTGAAGAGTATATATACCGTAGTCACATTCATATTTTTAATTATAAATAACTCAAATTAATTCCTTAATTCATTAGTCAATTTCTCAACAACTTTATTTTTTCTCCTTTATTATTTTACAAGTAATTGCTTTAGTATTTTTTAATTGTGACTAAAATCCAATGGCTCAAATTAACCACAACAATATCTTAAGTTTTCCTAGTCTGTTAAACTGAGGATCACATTATATTTTCTTTACACATCCAGTGCAGAGCAGATTACAGTATTGTGTATATCTATCGCCCACTACGCTAGTCTTTGCTACCAATTATCACAATGGAGTTTGGAACCATGAATAGGTTTCCCACATCTAATGTCGTAAGTTTTCCTGGTCTGTTAAATTGAGGATCACATTATATTTTCTTCACACATCCAGTGCAGAGCAGATCAGAGTACTATGTATATTTGTCGCCCATTACGCTAGTCTTCACTGCCAATTATCACAATGGCATTTGGAACCATGGAGAGGTTGCCCAACAGAAATATGATAAATATGATGAGGGATTTGAAGTTATCAAAGGTTCCTAATCCTGGGCAATTTCTGTATGGAGCCTTCCACTCTAATAGCATAAATTCTAAGGAAAATTTATCGAATGTCCTGCACATGACTTCAGAAAACGGGGACAATAGCTATACCCACAACTCCACCCGACAAGGATTACAACATCAGTGCTAGAGGAGTATCATAATTTATAAGCGGAAGGAGGGCCTCGTTTTCCCCATTGCAATGGAGGGTTTGTCGAGAAAATGGAGAGACCAACACCAATGTTTGACAGCCACAAGACGAGGGTTTGATAGCCGCTTAGGGTTTGAGAGCCACAAGACGAGGGTTTGAGAGTCGCTTAGGGTTTGAGAACCACGAGACGAGGGTTTCTCTAACGAGAATTCAGGACAGCAGGCCCAATGGTTATACCCCTTATGAGCATTCAGGGAAACAAAGCACATAATCCCTTATTGGTGGGTGGAAGGAGATAGATATTAAGAGACCCTTATTCATAGGAAAAGTGGCAGATAGGGGCGTTGACTAAGTGGGAAACAACAGAAAACAGTGGGCTAGGCCGGTTGAAGATGGAAACAAGCTAGCTGAAACCACTAAAAAAAATTTGGTGCAGAAGACGAAAATCATTTTGGCACCAAATTGTTTTAGTTTTTATATGTTGGGGCTTTCATTGCGATTTTGCAAAGGAACTGGAAGCTGCGCTAGGTGTTTCAAGGAACACAGCAAAGGGTTTTTTTTCTAGAGGTATTTTCCTTTCAATTTGATGTATTTTCCAGAGGTATTTTCCTTGCATAGCTGAAGGCATTGGTATTGAGGTTTCCTTTCATTCACTGAGTGTTTTTTCTTACCATTATTTTAATTATTTAATGCCCTAACGTTCCAATTATATTTTCTTCTCATTAGGTATATGGTTGGGTATGAAGGGTTTGCAAGTGTGATGTCTATATGAATTAGAGCACCCAAGGACACAAAAAATCATTCACATGTTGAAGATTTGGCTTCATCCTTATCTTTCCTTCCTATCTTCATTTCACCTCTCAACTCAATCGTAATCATTCAAATCTCATAGTTTTAATCCGTTCACTTCAAAAATAAATTTGCCTTGATTGTCTTGTTGGAAGTAGTCATGGCATAATGAATGGTGAAGGCATAATGCAAGGGTGCCATGGAAACATTCAAGTGCATTAAAGTCATGAGCCTTAGTTAAAGTTCATAAATAGTTTGTCAAGGTGTGATGGAGACATTCAAATGTATTGAAGTCATGAGCCTTAGTTAACATTCATAGATAGCTTAATCCTCCCATGTGTCTTAAAAACAAAAATCAGAGGAACATAGGGGCTCAACTAAACTTCGTGAGGTTGAGGAAAGTTAAGGAACGTGTCCATTCTTATTTTATCTCAAGTAGAAGTATTGGATATATCATTATTGTCTCCTTGTGATAAATAAGGGACTTGTACATATAAAATAGTCTTAGAGGAAGAATGATAAGTATAAAGACGTTAGAATTAGATCCTTATGAGATTAATACTAGCTATTATCCTTATCTTAGAAACTCAGTGTCTCCATATCCTTAGAGTGTTACAAGTAATATGGCCTAGCATAGATTATTAGCTAGTTAAAAGTGATCCACTTTATAATTAATCTTTCCCTCTTACAAGCATGCCCCATTTCCTAGACCTGCTAAGTGCTCCTAAAAGAGGCCTTGTATTTCACTTTTTATTTTCTAAACCACTCCTTAATCGAGAAACTACAAACCCAAATTTCAGTACCAAAATAACATGTATTGCTACCTCTAGCTATAAGAAATCAAAGAAATCGATATCAAGGGGTAGGATTTATTCTCTTCGAGTGAGGTGGTAAGGTGGGAATCAATTACTCTTGTTTATCGCCATCATACCTTTTGTTTTCCTTTCTACTCTTCTTGATCCCCAAAAACATATCATAAAACATGTTGGTTCAACATATTTCTCACTGAGAACAAGGTCATAATCATAGAGTGGACCTTGTACCGACATAGAAATGCCCTTGTATACCATTGAAACTCTCAACGTGATCTACAAAGATTTCAAAATTAATAGGCTAGGATCAAAATATATGAAAAATTCATAATTACATATTAGAGTGCATTATGGGTGTTGCTAAACGTTGTTAGTAACTTGAATGTCCTCTCTAACAAGTGTCATTAAAAAGGGATAACTCCTTTGATTATAGAATAAAATATAGGAAATCATTACATATTAGTAAGATGATAGGTCATTGGGGTACATCAATTGGTTCAAAGTTGCAAAATTGCAGATGGAAATATTTCTGGTTACTCCAATCCCTTTAATAATTCCATTATCCTTTGACACCTTCATTTTTCTACTTAAACAATCAATAACTAAGAGAAAGATAAATGGATACATGGAGCAACCCTACCTAATTCCTCTATATGCATTGAAAAACTGTGAAGGCGAGCCATTAATAATGACAACAAAATTTGTAATTTTGCAACATGCCAAAATCCATTTAATGTTAAATAGAGACATACCATATTTTAACAGGACTAAGAAGAGGAATTCCCAGTCAATCTAATCATATTCCTTGTTCAAGTCTACCTTCATAAGGAAATCTCTTTGTTTCTATGATTTAATATAGTGCATAATCTCCTAGACAATACCAATTACATCTTGTATTTGTCTACCAACTATTCCTCTATAATATGCTTCGACAATACTGTCTTCAACCTACTCACAATCAATTTTGATAACATTTTGTCCACCAAGTTGCAAAGAGATATAGGACAATAATATGCAAAGGTTCCTGATTCCACCCTTTTGGGGATTAATGCTATGAAAGTCGCATTTATGGCCCCCAAGATGAACCCATGAATCCTAGATTCTTCAGCTACTGCCAACAAATCTAGGATCATCAAATCAATGAAGTGAATAAAAAGTTCAACCACCCACCCATCCGGGCCCAGACTTTTCTCCTTTGCACATTCCTTCAATATCTTCGTCAATTCCTCCCTTATGATTGGTTGTCCCAATCTGTCATTATCCTCGGATGTGAACATGTTTGGAACTTCTTCTATGAAATTCATTTGTGACCATAAAGATGTCTCTTGTGCTGAGAATTTGCCTTTGAAATGTTTGACCATGACCTATTCAAAAGATCTTTGTGAACTGAATATGTTTCCGACATCATCTCTTATCCTCTTTATGGTATTGATCTGTTTCCTGGCATTGAAATGTGCATGGAAATATCTAGTATTTTTATCTCCAACTTTTATCCATGTCTCCTTTCTCTTCAAGTGGATGTCTTCTTCCTGTGAACGGAGAATGTACCTTCTCTTACACTCCAATTCAATGATATTGTGTTGGTATTCCTCTTAGAAGAATAATGAGTCCTAGGGATCATTGAAATAACATAGGCAAATGTCAATCTCCTTAAGAGGTTTAGTTTCGCCCTCATTCATTCCCCTAATCCATTCCTGAGTGGACATTTTCAACTCTCTAAGATTTTGGCATATGGATGTCATGTGATTCTATGGAGGAATCAATGACCGAGAACAAACATTTCAGACCAGATCCCCAAATTCATCCATTTTAAGCCATTTCAGGTTGAATTTGAAGGGTTATGATCTCTTTTGTTCCCCTTCATCCCATGTCAGCCTAATGGGAAAGTGATTAGAAATAAATGTTGGAATAATATAATATCTTATATCTATCAGATGATTAACCATAATTTGATTAACCAAAAACTTTTCCATTCATTTTTAGATACCCTCCTCACTAGTTCTCCCATTCCTTCGATTGGGGCCAAGAGGATCTGGCATCATATCCAGTAGGGAAAAATCCTCCATCAATCCTCTGAAATAAGTAGTCATACTATCAATTCTATACTTATGTCCCCAATTCTTTTCCCTCCCCATCGAAAGATTAAGATCCCCCACAATGATCAGGGAACTTAATCGAAGGATTCTAGATTGTGGAACCTAGTTCCAAAATAGTCTACGCCCCACATATGGAGCATATTAATTGACAATTCAGACTTGTTGACAGTTTCCCATCATGTGTCAGGTCATGATAATCCTCGCACACAACATAAATGCATGCATCTCAATAATTTTTGGATCCCACTTAACCCCAAGACCACGAGATAATCCAATAGCATTAGTTGCAACTACATGTCATGTAGGGAACATAGACAACATTTCCTTGCACACCTTATCTCTGCAAACTATCATTTCTTAGTCAAGGATTAGAGAGGGTTTATGAACCCGAACAATACCTTCGAGGGAGCTTAATTTTGGGGTCGCTCCCAAACCCCATATGTCAATGGAAATAACAATCATGGAGGCACCGCGTGCACAACTACATACCCTCTAAGGACCCAAACTTCATCAAAATTATAAATAGAGACATTCCCAATAGTAAAATAAGAATCAATATCAAACTAGTTATTGGGAGATGCAAACTCCTCAGCATAACCCAATTCGATATTGTTACAGGCTTAAACCTTTTTATATTTAGGGGGTTTCTTCTTCCTATGTGTGACATCTTTATATGATTGACCTCTAGAATCCACAGGATTATGGAAAGGGGATCTTTTAATAGAAAAGGGAGCCATATTCTTATATGAGGACAAAATATCCTTTAATTCCTTGTCAGGGGAAAATGTACGAGGGGACGAGACCATATCCAAAGGCCAGAATGATAACCCAGCTACAGGCTAAGTTTGAACAACAGGACCCTCACGACTGAATTCATTCGTGTAGTCCATATAGGGATGGGGATAATGTGACATATCATCAAAGAATATGGGATTGACCAATACCAAAGGCCGAAATGGCATCATCGCTTCAAGGGACGACTTGCCATAGGGGCTTCACTTAATTAATTATCATGTTCATTTATAAAGGAGGTTTTAAAATTGTGAAAAATAGAGACAACATATTATAGATATTGGGGGTGGGGATTTTTGGTAGAGGGTTATAGGTGTTGGAGGTATTAAAATGAGTATTTGGTAAAACTAGGGGATATCCACTAAAATAGGCATGGAGTAGTATTGACTATTTAGTAATAAAAAGAAAATTGTAATCTAAATTGTGAACACACTGATGGTTGTTTATCTCACCACTTGAAAGGATGTTACGAGTTCAAATAGCCACATGAGGGAGAAGATTATACACTACCAATACCTTTTTGTAGCATTTCAAATCATATGTGAATGGAGCGTACTTTGCGAAGTTTTTTTGTGAGGGTCAAGGGTTTCTAGGATTTGATAGTTTATAAAAATGGTGGCATGAGGAGGCATTTTCCAAAGCAGTGTGGTCAGATGAGATGGATTCAGTTGTAGGTTTTGTTGTGGTTAAGATTCCAAAGGTTGCGAGGTGCATTCTGGTGGCTGCGAGGACAATGACAATTGTTCTTTGCTGAGGAAGAGTATGTTAGACTCCTCTTCTTTTTTGGGCGCTATATACAACAAGGGAGCACTCACAAATGAATTTGTGCCTTTCGACACCATCATCAACGAAATTTTCTCCTCAATGGGTTTTCGTGTCGGTTAGCTGGTACTGGGGCACAATATGATGGAGACAATTAGGGATGAGGTTTGTCGGTGTGAAGGATGTCATGATGCCATGGGACCTATAGTCCTTTTTCTCTACTTATCTACTAGTGCGGGTTTTTAGCTTGCATTGGGGTAGCCATGGTTGGGGCTTCACAATCATTTTGATTCCTATCAAATCTTCTCTAACTTATTCTATGGCAGCTCTATTGGTGGCCTTGTGCCATTTTCTTCATGGTTATTTTCAAGGACCTAATCCTCCTCAAGTGGAGCACTTCCTTTTGTATTTTGAATGAATAAAATGGGTCCCTATTCCCACTTACCACTTTCTATTTGGTGAAATCCTTTTAAAGCATGAATTTAATATTCATCTAAAGGTTATATTATGTCAACAACCACATGGTATCTCCTCATGCAAAATTTCTTCTAGATATGAATAAAAGGTCTCAAACAATATGTACATTGAGAAATGTAGTGCAAGCAAGAACTTGTACATGTTTTAGAAAAGCGTAAATAAGACAAGATAAAGAGGTATTGCCCACATTGAACAACTAAGAGAAAGATATACATAATAAGGATAAACTTATAGGTTTTCAATAGGTTGAAAGAAAATTGTACAAAGAATCAATACAATCATATGGATATGTATGGCCATATGTAGCAATACAACAGTTGTACAACTCCTTCCTTTATTTTTTGTGTAGATCATATGCCTCATTTTGAGATGATTATGATGACCATGCAGTTGTTATTTTAGTAGCTTGTAGAGGTTTCCTTGAGGTATGAAAAGCTGATTTTGAGAAGAAATTACTTATGTATCTACAAAACTCTTTTATTCTTCCACTGCTTAAATTTTCAGTTATTGTGTGATTGATGCTATGATTTGAAAGTAATTTCTACATTATATTAAATTTAGAAATTTATCTATTTAACTAGGATCATATGGATAATAGTCACCTAGGGTTGAATTTTTGTAATGTACTTAACCCCAAATACCTCAAAAGGTGAAATATGCCTCCAAATATGTGAAAATGTGTCCTTACCCCCAAACATTTCTACTTGAGGGGGAAACACACCTTTAAATACATGGAAGTTCTTCCATTACGATTATTTCTCACCCCTTCTTACCTACAACATCCCCCAACCACCTCCTTGAAGAGGGTGTCCAACCTCAAGACTCAAGTGTGCCTTTGACCAAACCCATGTGTAACTTAGTGCTACATGACATGATCTCAAGTTGGGTGTTCATCTTGTAAAACTCCCTTTTTTCTC
Source organism: Pinus tabuliformis (assembly GCA_031772625.1). Lineage (NCBI taxonomy): Eukaryota > Viridiplantae > Streptophyta > Pinopsida > Pinales > Pinaceae > Pinus > Pinus tabuliformis. Next base: position 620,958,607 of record CM062805.1, on the reverse strand, counting down.
AGATCCTTCGTCCACATGATCATAGGCCCTAGCTTTAACCTAAGAACAAGAATGTCCATCAATGTCATGATAAAATAGAATGTAATACATGTAACCATTCCTCCAATTACATTTAAAACATGCCCAAATGGATCCTCATAGTGAAATGCATCTCTAGAAGAACCTTCATTAAGCCAACCATACATCTTCTATATGCTTGTTCTTCCCTTGGATGATAAAGAGTTCTCAGGCTTGATGGATTTCAAATGTAGAGAATGTCCCAAACTAGTACAACCTCCCCAATAGTGTTTTTGTCCTTGCACATCATAGCATACCTCTAGAAAAAATGAGTATTTTTATCCCCGCCTTTAACCATATAACATGGATTTTTAGTCACCATGTCTCCTCATGTAATCTAAGGATGTATCATTTACAAGCCTCTAGCTCCTGTAAATCGTCAATTTGTGCATGTGAAAGAAATCCGACATCGAATAAATTGATTTATGTGACCCATCGTTGCCTCAATCTCCTCAAGCTCTTTTTGACATGCAACCATTTTTTCTTGCTCCCATATCTTTACCACCCTCTTGAGGGTGTGAAGATTCAAGGAAACTTCCTCCATCAAAGACAATCCATCATCCACAGGTAACTGGGACCATGATTCATGAATTATCTTGTAAAAATCCTCATTGTCCAATCAGGTTTTGTTGAACTTGAAGAGAAATCCTTTCCACATCCTATTTACCTTCCAATGTAAAATGATCAGACTGTGGTCAAAGAGAGCTATCGCGGAGACCGAGGATCACATGTACCCATCCTGTCCATGAGATTTGGCTGAACTAAAAATCAGTCCAACCTTTTTGCAATGTGTTCGATACCAACCTTGCAGTTCCTCCAAGTCAACACAATGGGCCTTGGACATATATCCACCATAGAGCTTGTATATATAATTTTTGTTGTACATATTGAATTAAAAAAATAAATTAAAATAAATTATAAAATATATCAAAGAAAATATCATTTTTATTATATATATAACTTTATGTATTATAAATGTTTTAATAAAATTAATTAATTTTATATATATATAGTGAGATGTTAAATTTATATGTATTATAAATAATATTACAAAGATTTATCATATATCTATCTTAACTCTAAATCCACAAAGTGTTGAGGGGTCAAATTTATACATGTGTAAACATTTCCCAAGTTATATATTCAAAAAGAAGGGATCAAATTTCTACATGTGTAAACATTTCTTAAGTTATATACTCAAGAAGAAGAGGTTTACATCTTTAGTGATTTGATTTCTTTTGATACTTGGTATATTTATAACTAAAATGGATCTTCACTCATTTAATATAAATTAACTTAGATCCATTTTAATCTTATATATACGAAACATGCAAAAGAATCAAATCTCTAATTAAAATATTTTCTCAAATTTTACACTTAAAAAATAATTTATACCTTTACAAATATGATCACTCTAAATATTTAGTAAATTTAACTTTTAAATAAATATAAATTGAATATACAACTTTTCCATTTAAATATTTAAACCAATACTCTTTCAATTTTTGTTACAACCCTTTTTTTCTCTCTTTTTAATAATAATAAAATATTTCTCGAAAATATTAGAAACTTCATTATTTCTATAATTTATATTAAAGATATTATAATATATATATATATATATTCATTCCAAGTCAGAGAAAGTCCAAAGTTCTTTAAATTTACGTACCACATAGAGGGAAAAAGCATCTATTTATCTTTTTCTTTAACACGAGATGTATATATATATATATATTCTTTACTATTAAGATATTATAATAAATTTTAACTTTATATTTTTAATATATAAAAAATAAAAATAAAATTCCAAGCAGGAAAAAGTCCAAATTTCTTTAAATTTATATACCATTTGCTTTAAAATTCCAAGCGGGAAAAAACATTTATGTATCTTTTTCTTTAATATGGATGTGTCTGCGCTTTTAAAAACTTTCACATGTTTCCTCAGAGTGCCAAATTCATGAACGCCTTTTCCCTCTGATCCTCTTTGTGTGGAAACCCTTAGCTTCTGCAATTAACCGCGAGCCTCTCAACTCTAGGAAAACTCCAAGTCATGCAATAGATTTCATATAATCTCAGCCACTAAAACATGCCGCTCCCATTGAACCTTTTATATTCATACCATTCTCAACCATTCTCGCATTCAAATCCCGGCGAGCGAGTGCTCCACTTCCTCTGTGTTATATCCAGCTAAGATGATGCAGATGTTAGGTTTTTGAACCCCGACAAGGTCGAGTAAGTAGAAATAAGTGGATCTCTCTCCAGCAATTCCAACAATTCCCACTGTCGCGGCTCCAACTGGCTCAGCCAGGCCCTGAGGCTAGTCTACTGCAATGATAAGGGGGCAAGTTTAGAATGGACCCCGAGGCCGTCACCACTCTACAGCTTGTGAAAGGGCCTCTCGGTGTTGTTTATGTCTGCGGCCAGGCACGTCAAGGGAAGAGCTTCATTTTAAACTAGGTTAGTCGTGAAAATATTTTGTGGAAGATCTTTGTTTTTTTGCTGGTAAAGACATAGTAATATCTTTCATTAAATTTGAAAAATAATAGTGGGTTTACTGTGGCATACTCTGAAGAAATAATAGACTATGGTGTAGAAATTAGGGCATTTGAGATGAGTGTAGTTGATGCAAGCTAAAAACCTTTCCTAATTTAATGCCTGAATGCAGAGCCACCATGGCTCTCAACCTGGCGAAAACCCCTTTCTAATTTAACGCCCGAATGCAAAGTCACTATGGCTCTTAACCTAGTCCCTTCAAAGGGGTGTGAAACCTCTGGGGGAATCCTTTATGTCCTGCTCCAACTTACTTCCTAGGGATTTAACACAGAGTTGTTTGAACCTCCTGCAATCATCTTATTAATGTGAGCAACTCGAAATGGAAGATGGGACTGAGCAGAACCAACACACAAATTTAAGGCTATAAAAAATGGATTGCTAGAATCTATGTACTTTCGACTCTGATTTCATTTGATTCAAGGTTACAATAGTTATGGATTCGAACTTTCCCAATGTTTATTCAATGGAAGTAATTTTGAAAATCATTTCGGAAGTTGAATCCTTGTACTTTAGGCTCTTATTTGATTCGATTCAAGGTTGCAATACCTACAGATTTGCACTTTCCCAATGTTTATTTAATGGCATTTTGAGAGAATTTTTGAAACTCATTTTAGAAATTGAAACCCTGTAGTGAAATGTCACAAGCATTTATGTATGGATCTTGCAAAGGTTGCATGTTATATTAGGGCCTTTACATGTAATATGATAAAGAATTGGGATTACGAGGATTGTTCAAATGGAAGGTGAGTTAAAGAGCCTACGAACGTCAATGTTTACCTCCCTTCTACCTTTAGCCGCACTACAAACTCAAGATTTGTTATCTCTAGTGTCAAAAATGATCTCCCTTGCAAAGAAATTTGAAGCTGTGCATGGCAAGTATGTATCTTTGTCCACAAGGTCACCATAAGAAGATGAAATAGGAGTGTATCCTGAGAATGTTGGAGAATGGACCCTGAGCCCGTCGCCACTCTACAGCTCGAGAAAGGGCCTCTCGATGTTGTTTTTGTCTGCGATCGGGCATGTCAAGGGAAGAGATTCATTTTAAATTAGGTTAGTTAGGAAAATATGTTGTGGAAGATCTTTGTTTTTTTGCTGGTAAAGACAATAATATCTTTTATTAAATTTGAAAAATAATAGTGTGTTTACTGTGGCATACTCTAGAGAAATAACAGGCTATGGTGTAGAAGTTAGGGCATTTGAGATGAGTGTAGTTGATGCAATCTAAAACCCCTTTCTAATTTAATGCCCGAATGCAGAGCCACCATGGCTGTGAACCTGGCCAAAACCCCTTTCTAATTTAATGCCCAAATGCAGAGTCATTGTGGCTCTGAACCTAGTCCCTTCAAAGGGGTGTGAAACCTCCCGAGGAATCCTTTATGTCCCTCTCCAAATTACTGTCAGAGGATTTAACACAGTTGTTAGAACCTCCTACAATCATCTTATTTATGTGAGCAACTCGAAATGGAGGATGGGACTGAGCAAAACCAACACACAAATATAAGGCTATTAAAGATGGATTGCTAGAATCTATGTACTATCGACTCTGATTTCATTTGATTCAAGGTTACAATAGCTACGGATTCGCACTTTCCCAGTGTTTATTCAATGTAAGAAATTTTGAATATCATTTCAGAAGTTGAATCCTTGTACTTTAGACTCTGATTTGATTCGATTCAAGGTTACAATACCTACATATTTTCACTTTCCCAATGTTTATTTAATGGCGTTTTAAGAGAAATTTTGAAAATCATTTTAGAAATTGAAACCGTATAGTGAAATATCACAAGCATTTATGTATGGATCTTACAAAGGTTGCATGTTGGACTAGGGCCTTCACATGTAATATGATAAAGAATTGGGATTATGAGGATTGTTCAAATTGAAGGCGAGTTAAAGAGCCTGCGAACGTCAATGTTTACCTCCCTTCTACCTTTAGCCGCACTACAAACCCGAGATTTGTTATCTCTAGTGTCAAAAATGATCTCCCTTGCAAAGAAATTTGAAGTTGTGCATGGAAAGTATGTATCTTTGTCCACATGGTCACCATAAGAAGATGAAATAGAAGTGTATCCTGAGAATGTTGGAGAATGGACCCTGAGCCCGTCGCCACTCTACAGCTCGTGAAAGGGCCTCTCGATGTTGTTTTTGTCTACGGTCGGGCACGCGAAGGGAAGAGCTTCATTTTAAATTAGGTTATTTGTGAAAATATTTTGTGGAAGATCTTTGTTTTTTTGCTGCTAAACATAGTAATATCTTTTATTAAATTTGAAAAATAATAGTGTGTTTACTGTGGCATACTCTGGAGAAATAACAGGCCATGGTGTAGAAGTTAGGGCATTTGAGATGAGTGTAGTTGATGTAAGCTAAAACCCTTTCTAATTTAATGCTCAAATGTAGAGCCACCATGGCTCTAAACCTGGCCAAAATCCCTTTCTAATTTAATTCCCGAATCCAGAGTCACCATGGCTCTGAACCTGGTCTCCCTTAAAAGGGGTGGGAAACCTCCCAGGGAATCCTTTATGTCCCTCTCCAACTTACTGCCAGGGGATTTAACACAGAGTTATTCAAACCTCCTGCAATTATCTTATTAATGTGATCAACTCGAAATGGAAGATGGGACTGAGCAGAACCAACACACAAATTTAAGGCTATAAAAGATGGATTGCTAGAATCTATGTACTTTCGACTCTTATTTCATTTGTTTCAAGGTTACAATAGCTACAGATTCGCACTTTCCCAATGTTTATTCAATGGAAGTAATTTTGAAAATCATTTCAGAAGTTGAATCCCTGTACTTTAAGCTCTGATTTGATTCATTTCAAGGTTGCAATACTTACATATTTGCACTTTCCCAATGTTTATTTAATGGCGTTTTGAGGGCAATTTTGAAAATCATTTTAGAATTTGAAACCCTATAGTGCAATATCACAAGAATTTATGTATGGATCTTGCAAATGTTACATGTTGGACTAGGGCCTTTACGTGTAATATGATAAAAAATTTGGATTAGGGGGATTGTTCAAATTGAAGGCGAGTTAAAGAGCTTGCGAACATCAATGTTTATCTCCCTTCTGCCTTTAGCCGCACTACAAACCCGAGATTTGTTATCTCTAGTGTCAAAAATGATCTCCCTTGCAAAGAAATTTGAAGTTGTGCATGGCAAGTACGTATCTTTGTCCACAGGGTCACCATAAGAAGACGAAATAGGAGTGTATCCAGAGAACGCTAGAAAAAAATACGATTTTTTAAAAAATCAGCAATTGTAAGAATTTAAGGAGACTGAACAATCGAAAACCATTGAATGGCTATGATGTGACTCAGAATAGTATGCATTATGTAGCGTCGATTTCCAGAAAGATCAAAGAAGCCGGTAATGGATGGAAGTGTTGAAAATTTCTAGTGGAAGATAGTGAGATGGTAGGGAGGAGGGCAATCAGAATAGTAGAACAATGACGTTGTCCAACAATTCAGCACATTAGTCAAATCATGACAGAATTCTCAATGGAACTTTTATGTCCCTCCCCCTCACTCGAAGGCATTTTTACTTATTTCTTTCATATTTAAGATAAACTTAGACCAGGGATGCCTAGATTAGGTGTTGGATGGAAGAACTAGTCAACTTCTTGATTGGTATGTGATGACTGGGCTACTATTTATAATTCCAAATATTTTCAAGGGAAGTGTAATAGAACCGAGGCCTACATTGTGATTAACAACCATAATTTAGATATGTGGGGTTTTAGCTTCATATCAAAAAGCTGGTTTCCGAAAGTCCCTTATGATTGGGAAAATTTGGGAATGAAAACCCTAGGCATCAAAGCCGGCTGTGATGGTTTATTTCTAGTGGCCCAATCTGACTTGACTTTGTATGTTGTCAATCCTCAAGAAACAGGATACAAACGTGAAATGGATATTGTAAGCAGATCCTTGGTTTCACACAAATAACGTTATTTACATAGAGAATAAGGGTAAGCATGTATGTATATAAACAGATAAAAGTATTTTATTTTCATTTACATGAAGAGCTATTATATTCATATTTTTATTTTTAAAATTATATATATAATTTTTTTATTTTGGGTTTTTTGTTTTTTTAAGTGGTTAATAGACTCTGGAGATTTGTCATTGCTATATCCATGAAATATTTGTATCATCCAGATCCACTCAAGGGATATATTTTACATGCTCAACCATGAAGCCTCACCTAAAAGTGTAGAGAATTGAACCCATAACCTCTCAATAGCAAAAATGCTTTAAACCAATTGAAATTTAAATTAAAATTTATTATATTTACAAACAAATATTTTAATTTTTAACTTTTTATATATTTCTTGTTTCGCTTAATTTTACTATATAAATTTTTTATTGTAATTAAATAATAAATCATTTATATTTGAATTAAATTTTAAAAAAAAAAAAAAAATTAGTCCAAATATTTTAACCTATTTAATTAAAACTATATGAAAATGTTTCTTAACAATTTGAATTATTTAAGGTCTTATACCTGCATAACTACTTCAACTTCAATAATTTAAAATGTTACAGTCAAACCTAACACTCAAACTTCAACAATACAATACAATATAATTAAATGACTTTTATCTATTTAATTCCAAAGATACGGAAATATTTCTTAACATCTCAATTATTTATGTCCTTATGCCCACACACCTATTTCAACTTCAATAATTTTACAACCAAACTTAACTTGGAAATCAACTTAATCTTGGACCTGAAGTGCTCCTCCCTTAGCCTTCGAGTCATCCGCGGAATTTCTTACGAAGTTTGCAACAGGATATGTTGTTCCTGCATTGTTGATGCAAGCTTATATGTTGTTCCTGCATTGTTGATGCAAACTTTTCCCTTGTTGCACTTCTTTGTTCTGCTCTCCCTAGATGCCTGAGTTCAGAAATTCCTTAGGATTCATTCCATTAAATTTGAAAGCAAATGATGGACTTTACTGTTAATCTTGAACTTAAATTTTAAATTTTAAATGATACGATGTAAATGAATTTAGATTTTAATGCGATGCTCAGAGCATTTTCAATAAAAACTTTGTAAATGAAATCCTAAGTCGCTTTAATTATCCTTTGGGTCATCCGCGGAATTTCTTACGAAGTTCGCAACAGGATATGTTGTTCCTGCATTATTGTTGCAAGATCTTCCCTTGCTACACCTCTTTGTTCTTCTCTCCCTAGATGCCTTAGTTTAGAAATCCTTAGGATTCATTATATTAAATTTGAGAGCAAATGATGGACTTTTCTATTAATCTTGAACTTAAATTTTAAATTTTAAATGATATGACGTAAATGAATTTAAATTTTAATGTGATGATCTGAGCATTTTCGATAAAAACTTTGTAAATGAAATCCTAAGTCACTTTAATATGTTCCTTTGAGAGAGTAGCAAAACTCATTCCTCTGTGTTGGTGAAATTAATCTATTCTATCATGCCGAAGCGTATTCATAAAATCTAAGGTATGTGTACGTCTTGGTGAAAATAAGCTGCTAACTTATGTTAAGTCACTCTTAGTTTTGCTATTTCCTTTTTTATTTTAGCTAACTTTTGTTAGGATTAGATATGCTCTATTTCAGGCTTATTAACATTTCTATTTTTATTGCTTACCCAATTTTCCTTCTGAGGTAGTATATCATGCTTTCTTCTTGTTCTTTATATAGTTTCTCTTTTAAGTAGCCCACTTCATATGAGAGGGAATTCCCCAATGCATTTAACATTGCTAAAAATGTCTTTTTTTATAGCCAAAATGCTTGATTCTAATGTATTTCTCTTTGGTTCTAAACAATCATAGGGCATGCATGCTTTATGTGTTATATTAACAATATTCTACTGCATAATCCATTTGTTTCTTTCAATCAATTGCAGTTTGGATTTGTTACTTATGTTACGTGTTGCCAGGATTTACTTCATATGAGAGTTGTGTCCTTGGGAACTTTTGGCCTTAGAGAATGGATTCTTGCATCTCCTTTACCTCATTGATAATGATATGCCCGTACATGACTTTTTGTTGTTGGTTTTGTAGAAACTCATATCAGATTGCTAATAGTATATAAGCAATCAATGAATTCCTAAGAATTTATTTGTGCCTCAGTTTGCATCAAAGGCCTCAGGAAAATATACAAATGGATTGAAATTTAGAAAACAATCCTCCTAAGGAAAGGGGCAATTTGTTTGTTTTCACTTGTCCCTTATCTTTTGTGATGCAAAATTGCACTGCACTTTTTCAACTAGCATGTTTTTACTATATTACTAATTGTAGTTAGCTAAACTATTAAAGACACTTCATTATATGGATGGGGTTGCAATCAAATCTACTTAAGTGCATATTGTAAGATTATGCCATATCCTATTTTTTTCATTGGAACCAAATTGATAATGCTTATTCTTATCATTTGAGTGCCCTGTAGAGCTCTTGATATGCCTATTTCTGTTTACGTGATTTTTTCTTGGCCTTGTTCATGCATAAGGTGGGGAATTTTGTACTTGTAAGGATATTTTTTTTTGTGATTAGCTCTCTGATGTAAATGAATTAATCTTTCATAATGTACATGAATTAATCCCTTCTTTTCCGTGTATCAAACAGGGAACTGTATACAACTCTTTATTAGTGTCAGGCCAAGAGGTAACTCCACAAACTGAATTGTGATTTTTCATTAAGGTTGATCATATTGGATCTGCATGTGTGGGTGAGTTCACTTCTTCTGGGCTGAATTTAGTATATATATATATATATATATATATATATATATATATATATATAAGCTAGCAAAAGATACACCAAAATTATGAGATTTAAAATCTCTCGAAATTAAGTTATTGGCATGTTTGTGTTGCACGGGTTTTCATTGTTTTATTATTTTGGGTCCTACTTTAATGTAAATCCAACTGTGGTGTTTTCAACCATTCCATTTAAAAGTATCATTTTCAATATACTGAGATTTGTCACTGCTTTGTAAAGTTCTTTTATTGAATTTATTTTGAGAGTGATTTTGATATAATTTCAGTTGTTGTGATTTTAATTTGGATGTATTTTAATTTTTACTATTAATTCAAAATTTGCGTTGTAATTAATAATAAAATAAAATTAATCAAAATTGCAAGTTATTGATTTTTTATTTTAATTTTAATTGTTTTATTATTTTGTTTAACGAAATTGTTTTTAATCGCTATTATTTTTATTGCCATTTTTATTGTGAATATAAATACAGTTTCATTAACTGTAAAAATAGAATTATTTTTAAAATTGATTGGCCAATTAGTCTTGGAAAAAAATTAAAAACAACTTCTTTGATGGCAAGCACTGAAGTGGTTCCTAATGCTTAATGTTCAAAATGTTTTCTTTTTTCAAGTTTCATTCCAAATTCCCCTACTCCTATCTTCTTTCCTTTGCATCTCTTGGTGCAATTGCTAGTTAGCTTGTTGTGTTGAGTTATTTTTATCAAGTTAAAAATACGAGCTCCATGATTTTAGATTTTACAAAGATTACGCCATTATGTGTCAAGCACCTTTTTAAAATCAATACATATATATGCAATTTCATACCATAATTCTTTAAAGGATGCTAGCTCAATGGAAGAGTGTATGCTTTATAAGCATGAGATTAATGGTTTTATTCCATTGTGTTTTAATATGAATTAATCAATGATATTGTAGTCTATTTTTAATTAAATACTTTTAATATTGGTTTATTTCAATGGTAAGATATTTTTCTAGATTCATTATTTTATATGGTCTCTAAAAAGACAAAAGTGATGTATTATCTTTGAATGTAATTTTTTATTGTCTCTAGAGAGACAATAGTTAGGATCAAAGACATTATATCTTTAAAGACAATATGTTTTTAATCCCAACTATTGTCTTTGGAGAGACAAAAACGATAGACAAAAGTGATGTTGTATTATCTTTGAATGTAATTTTTTATTGTCTCTAGAGAAACAATAGTTAGAATCAAAGACATTGTCTTTTTAAAAACAATATGTCTTTAATCCCAACTATTGTCTCTAGAGAGTCAAAAACGAAATTGTCTCTCGAGAGACAAAAATGAAATTGTCTCCGAAAGACAAAAATGCTTGTGTTATATATTGTCTTTATAGAGACAATATTTTAAGACAATTTAATTTGAGACACCCGCTTAAAGACAATACACAAATTTTCTTGTCTCAAGTTAAGATAATTTACACAAAAATTGTCTTAAATATTATCTTAAAACCCACTTTGTATCGTAGTGTCTCATCGATCACATGTAACCAAAAAAAACTTGGTTTCTAGTTTTATTCAAAGTGAATTTTGCTTGACATAAGATTTCAGTGGAAATCGACATGAACTTATATATTTTGAATTGGTGCCCTACAAACTACATGAAGCCACCCGTAGAACAGTCAGAGTAAGGAGCGCATAGAAGCCACCCGTAGAACAGTCAGAGTAAGGAGCGCATAGTTGTGTTGGAGCGTTGTTGAGCATATGTGTGCTACTTGTATTGGTGAGAGTGGCCATGTTGGAGCCGTTGTGCTTGGAATAAGCGTGGCTTGTGTATGCTCTGTGGAGTTATTGGAGAGAAAGGGATGTTGCCTGAGATTAGAAAGAGGGAGCATTATTCAAACTAGCTAGGTTGAAGAGATCTCTAGCATTGAATATTATGAGGAAATATCTTTGGATAGAGGTGGAATCGAAATTGTTCTTGGGATTGAGATGCATTGTTAGAAACGTTGATTAAATATTTGATTTGGCTCCACTGCGTCCAAATCAAAGAAAAAGTCCCAAATTTCCAAATTGGATGAGAGCCATATGATTGTCCAAGTGAAGGTAGATTGTTGGATTGAAGCTCAGGTCAAATGTTGAATGAAATTGAAATTGCTACAAATATTTGATCGTCTTGGAGTCTACGTGGAGGATTTGAAGGCGCCCAGCTGCTGAAAGTGAAGTTTCGGAGTTATGCATTGATGTGGATGAGCAACCAACATTAAATTTCATATGCATGGGAGAAGCATTAAAGTGTTGATAGCGCTGGAGCTGGAGTGCGGAGGTGTATGCAACCTTGCATGGAGCAGATTTTTTTTGCAGACCAGTCAACATGGAGCAGATTTCCAATGGTGTGGTTGTTGGGATGCGATCCCAAGCCTCCAGAGAGGTGCATGGCTATTCGTAGTTGGTGAAGTCATGGGTAAATAAGTGAATACTATCTAGATTTACACTGTCCGGCAAACACTTCGTAAAGCACCTTTGTATGAATGTTGTCTACATGAAGTCCATTGACTCACGGCAATGGTCTATACACATACCTTCAAGTATCTGCAGGCCCTGTGGTATGTTGTGTACGTAAAAGCCGAAGAGTGAGTTGTGTTGGCAGTCTGGTGCCTGCCAGAGAGACTACGTGACATGTGGAGAGAACGGAGCATCGATGTAGAAAGCGTTTACTTTTGTTCCAATGTAGAGTTGATGGAATCGTTTTGTAATAAAGACCCATGTATGGAGGGAAGACCATGAAGTTCTAGTCCATGGTAGCATGCAAAAAAAAAGACATATTTAAACAAGCCAACATTTCCCTTAAGAAATCAAGGAATTAAGAAAATGGACGTGAAATGTTTCATGGAGCAAAAAAAGTTAAAATAATTTATTTTTTAATATTGGAAAATGGAATTTTTTGAAGTGCTAAGTTTAAATATTTTTTAAGGTGATGTCTCTTACGAAAGGTAAAAGTATGGATGGTGGACATGACATTTAAGAGTGTAAATTCGTGATGAATTTGTAGACCCACATCATTGCATGGTGAACATGGATTTCATATTTTAGTGGGAGACATAGTGAAAAGTGCCCTTTAAGATTTTGGGTTGGGAAAACATTTTTTTGTTGGAAAGGTTTTTTTTTTAATTTTGGAGTAATAAGGTAATTTTTTAAGAATGGGATAAATTTTTGGAGTGATAAGGTTGTAATTTTAGGAGGTTTGAAAAGTCTTTTTATTAGTTGAGTCAATGTCCATTCAATTTTGAAGACAAGTTGCTTCAAGGGTTTGCAAGTTTTGCATTATCTTTGCTTGAGAAGTTTCAATGGAAATGTTGTGAAGGTTAAGGTTGATCGCTTATATGCTTCAATATTTAATAAAAAAACGTATTTTTTTGTGGTGTTGAAGTGTCCTAGATCCGCCCAAAATTTGAATAAGGGGATCTTAGGTACACTTTGCTGGCATGTGATGGTGATTTTCTGTTTGGAGGCTTATGGTATTTTGTGTCTAGTTTTGACACTATATTTTTCATCATACAACAATACACTCAAGGAGTTTAAGCATCTGTAATCAAGTATCTACAAGTAAGGACAAACAAGCAAAGCACATATGTTCAAGCACCCACAATTAAGAAGCTACAAAGAAAAAACTCAAGCAATCATCAACATTCCAAGGCAAGTCTACATCAACAATCAACTACATCAACAACATTTGCATCAATTCAACATCAATTTTTGAACAATGCACTTGCAACCAATTTTTGTATGAGTCAAATCAAATCGAAATGAATTATATTGTAACTTGCAAGTTAATTTGAGTTGTATCAGGTGCATTCTCGTTTGAACCCAACACCCAAGCCTTGAATCATTAAGTCAGAATTGATAGGAGGTCGAGTTATTTCAAGAAAATTCATTTAAACTTGTCATTACATTGTAAAATCATTAACTTGGGTGAATTTTCAGTGGTATCTGACACCCTAAACTTGTCAAATCAAGTGAGTGAATCAAATCAAAGCACAGCTCAAAGATCAAGCAAGCGTGAAATTCAAGAAAACAAGTTTAAGCAAATAAGTTCAAAAGAGTGAGTTCGAAAAATAAAGCAAGTGTTAAAATCAAGCTAGCGTGAGTTCAAGTGAGAAATTTCAAATGGAGCAAAGCATTCAATTGTTAGAGTTTCTTAACAATCTAATCTCATCCATTGTTGAGGACACGGTGAAAATGAGAAAAGCGACTCTTGCTGATATCAAAAAGCATATACATTATGTACATGAGACCATTGAATTCCTCAACTTGAATTATAGCTACAACATGATGAGTTGCAACAGAAGAGTCATGTTTTTGTGCCATTCAAAAATACAAATTCAAATGTTGATTCCAAGCCACAGAGTGATACAATTTCAAGTGTAGAAGTTGTACACAATCAATTTCAACTTTCTTGTTCCAAGATAATCATCAAACTGTGGGAAGAAATCCAATGTAGCAAAAATCGACGTGGCTTAGGATATGACAAAGATAGAAACAATTTGCATATTCTTGATTATTCAAAACCAATCAAGTTTATTAGTGTAGGATTTCTTGATCAAGTAACGTCATAAATCCATGAGAAAGTTGAAGAAAAGACCAAATGCCGACATTGTCAAAGAACAAGTCATATGGAATATCATTGTTTTGCTCTCCATCCTTGTCACCATTGTGGTAAGAAAAATTGCTCATCATAAACATGTTGCAAACAAAACCAACCAGCTAGATTAAAAATCAATTATGCATGGATTGAACCTTGGGAGTGGTCATCTACAGTCAAACAATTGTATAAGTTTTACCGCATAAGTCAATCTCAGATATTGCAACCAACAGTCAAATGAAGATGGTACTCTCATGTGTTTGGGAGGGGGAGTATAACAGTGAAATCTCCTACATACAAAGTGGGGGAGTTTAGAAAAAAATCATATGGTTATGGTCTCTCCTTTCAGCTAAAAAAAGGGGGAATTGATGGTTTTCATACTGCGAGTTTCAACAACAACATAATTTTCCAGTGGGCATCAAAATTTTCCAGTGGAAAAGCGATTGGGATGTTGATTGAGAGCATTTGTGGACACTCTTTTGTTCACTTGGATAGTCAATGGATGAAGCAAAGGATATATGAATCCTTTTTCATTGTATCTTTCCATTTGATTGAGTTGTCAAGAATTTTTAGAGTTGTATCAGACTTGCATATTATTCAGTTCTCTTGGTTTTCTCTCTTCATATTGGAGTTTTTCGGCATCTAGTTTTTGGCGGTTTTTTAGGATGTTATTCATTAAGGATCATCTCAACAATTTCAGCATGAAGACTTGGGGCTAGTACCAGGTTATTACTTTGTACTTATGATTGAGGTGGGAATGTTAACATGATCCTCACATAAAACAATCAATAAGTCCAAAATAATAAATTACTAAACCTGGAATAATTCCTACTTGTCATTAATTCTAGAATGAGTATGTTCCCATTGGTTAGGAGTTGGTTGAGGTCTAGTTGATTGAGAGATTATCTCCAAATAGTTAGGCTCCTAAATTGGCGTGTCGTTGAGATATTCACTCAACTAAAGAGATATTGTGTCCAAGATAGACGAACTATCTTAAGATAGAATATTAATGTATTTATCTTGTATTAGTATCAATATTTGTGAATACAATACATTGATGCTTAATGCCTTTTCTACCATGTCTCTATCTCTCTTAATTTAAGTTTCTATTTTTTTAATTATCTTTAATTTCTATGTGTAAATGTACTTGATATTGTTTGGCTATGATGGTTGCTCTATTATTATTGTTTATTTAGTTATATATTGGTTACAAGCATGGTTAATGACAGATTTGAATTATGGCTCTCATCATGTTTTGGTTAGTAGATGAAATGTTAATGAATTATTGACCTAATAGATGATAATGCAGTTATTATGAGAGGGAATCAGGCCTTATTCATGATTCTCAGATAAGTATGAGGCCCTTATGATCAAATATGACATGCCAAGAAAAACATAGAAAGAGCACATTGCTCTGATACCATTAATCTAGACATATGCATGGACGCAACAAAATACATAAATACAGATGTCCACAGAGATGCAGTAGAAATAAAACTTCATTTCATTAATATCAAAGAACTAAAATATTCTTACATACAGAAATGGAAATAAACTAGCTCAGGCGATGGTAGCTTATCTCTGAGAAGAGATGTGGTGGCTACATGCCTCTGAACTATGTTACAATGAGGCTCGAAGTCCTATTTATTATTGAGAAATAATGTAAAACCCTAAACATCCAAAAGCCTAAACCTAGGAGATGAAACACCAAAACTATGGGCCCTATTTGGGTAAATTAGTAGATCAACTTCCCGAGGTCGTAACTTTGGCATACAATCTTCGTTTGACGCGCAATATACCTCGTTAGAAAAATATATCTAAGGACTACAAATTGTGGCTACAAACATCAAAAAAAGCCTCATGTTTACCCGTTTTCCAAAAAGACATCATTTAAGGCCGAAGAACGGCTCCAGAAGTTTAGGACCCGAAAAACTGCCAAAAATAGTAAACTATGCTATAATTAAGGAAATTGAAATACTGAAAGAAACAATGGTGAGGGTCCAAGTAGAATAGGTGGGTGGCCACCAATATCCACCTAAATTAGTCCTCCCCCTTAGGAATTAATGGTACCCATTTCATTAAGTGCCTTCAAGAGATGGGGAAACTTCTGTTGAACTTGGTTAGTGGTAAGCCACTTGCCTTGGTGTAGAAGTTGGCCAGCTTTGACAACCCAATACATTTGGATATTTTCTTAATGAGTATTTATTGATTTGTGTGTCCATGACACAATTACTTGTGGTGTATTCCATGTAGTCTAGGTTTAACTTTGTTGGTGTGATTTGTTTTGCAATGTCGGATGTATCTAGTAATGGTGGAAAGCATGGCCGAAGGTGGTCCACATTGAACACTGGGTGTAGGCCAAGGAATGGTGAAATATTGAGCTAGAAATAATTGTCCCCTAAAACCTTAGTGATGGTGTAAGGTCAATATCATAGCAAGTGAAGCTTTCAGTGGGGTATAGCGAGGCGCTCCTTCTGCAAATGTAACAAAAAATTGTCACCCACCTAGAACTTGTGTGGTACCTGATTCTGATCATGACATTGATTGTACTTAGAATTGGCTCTATATAATATCTTGTGGACCTATTGGTGGATGTGTTGAATGCACTCAATGAAGATATTAACCCTTTCAACTTCAGACTGGACATGAGCTGTATTTTCTAGAGGAGCTGCAAATGGTATGGCCACATCAATGGGACATAGCGGTTGGAATCCCAATCCCACCTGAAAAGGGTTGTGGCCAATTGAGCTATGGAGAGTTATGTCGTATTTTTTTATAGAAATAGGGGAGGCTTTCATCCCATGTGTGTGGAAGATTCAAATTGTACATGTGCAGAATGTGTACAATCATCTTGTTGACGACCTCTATTTGGCCATCAATTTCGGGGAGGAAAGTCATGGACTTAGTGAGCTTGGTATCCAACATTTACCATAGACTTTACCAAAATTTACTTATGAACCTGTTGTCTGAATCTCAGATAATGGATTTTGGATCCCAAAGTGTATCCACACTTGTTCAGAGAAGATCTTAGTAGTGGCTTCTGTTGTGATACTCTTCTTGTAGGACGCCAGAATGACCATCTTAAAGAATCTGTCAATGACCATGAAAATGAATTTGTTACCATGCTTAGTATAAGGAAGGCACGACATGTAATCCATGGAGATGGATTCCTAAGTTCGACTAGGAGTAGGCATAGCAGTATATAGGCCTTGCTTCTTGATGGTCAGTTTGGCAATGGCACAGGTAGTGCAGAATCTGATGTACTTCCCAACATCCTATCAGAGGTTCGGCCAATAAAAATACTTCTACAACACTGCCACTATTTTCTATACCTCAAAATGTCCAATGACCCGACTTTAATGTGCCTCCCAAACCATGTTGGCATGCTCACTTGAGAGAACACATAGGTGTCCTAGGTGGCATAACAGTGCATCCTCGAGGTGAAATTTTGGAACTTGCTTGCCTTCCAGGAGCGTCTAGTATTTGTTGTCAAATTCTAGATCGCTCTTGTAAATATGCAGCCACCCCATAGTCTCGTGCCCACAAGAGTTGAGCATAGTGGTCAGCGCCATGACCAACGGTCGCCTGAGGATGTCTGCAACATTGTTAGTGTTGCCCTTCTTGTACTTCATGTTTAAATGGAACAGTTGCAAGTATATGGACCATTTCCTATGGTTATCATTCTACAACTTCCCTTGTGTCTGTATGAACTGTAGGGGTCAGTAGTCTGTGTGGATGACTGTTTCCTTCCCTAGAATGTAATGTTTCCATTGTTAGTAGGCCTGCACAATGGAGTACATCTCTTTGTCATAGGTGGGATACTTTCATACTGTGTCTGAAAGTGTCTCACTATGAGATGCCATTGGATGCCCCCATTGAGTAAGAACTGAACCAATAGCATAATCGGAGGCATATGTATTGATCTCAAATGGTTGTTGTAGGTCTGGTAATGTGAGCACTGGTGCAAAGAAGAGACGATTCTTAAACTCATCAAATGCCTTTTGTTGGTATTCGGACCAAATGAACTTTTCTTTCACTCCTCCCTTGGTGACTTGACTGAAGGGCCAAGTGATATGAGAGAACGCCAACACAAACTTGTGGTAGAAGTTTGCAAGGCCAAGAAAGTTGTAGAGCTCTGTTAGAGTGGTTGGGGTTGGCCAACCCCAAATGACTTGTATCTTGGTTGGGTCTACATGCACACCCCACTCATCAATGATGTACCCTAGATATTGAAGTTGAGTCATACTAAAAGTGCATTTCTCCAAATTGGCACACAACTTGTGTTGTCGTAGGGTTTGGAGGACCTGTCGAATATGGTGGAGGTGCTCTTCCCAACTCTAGCTGAAGATTAGAATGTCATCCAAATACACCACCATGAATGAGTTGGTGAAGTTTCACAAGATGTCATCCATATGCCTCATGAGGGTTGTGGGAGAATTTGTTTATCCAAAAGGCATGACCAGCCATTTGAAAAGGCCCTCCTTATATTTGAAGGTATTCTTCCACACATTGAATGGTTTGATCGGTATTGGGTGATAACCGGACTTCAAGTTAATCTTGTTGAAATATTTGGCCCCCTTAAGCTAGTCCAGAAGGTCATCAATTTGTGGGATTGGATACCTGTTCCGTAAAGTGATCTTGTTCAGCGCCTGATAGTCAATGCAGAGTCTCCAGGTCCCATCCTTCTTTTGTACCAACATTATCGGGCTCCCACGGGGTGATGAAATTGGACTGATGTGCCCTTTCTACAACATCTCTTGAATCTACCTCTTTATTTCATCATTCTCCTTTACATAGTGTCGATAGATCGGTCCATGGGTGGTGGCGTACCCGGGGTCAGATCGATGGAGTGCTTGACCTGATAGTGTAGAGGTACCCCTATGGGTGAGGTGAAGATGTCGCTATACTCCTCCACAAACTTGTTCATATGTTGCTATCATGCAGAGGAGCCTTGTTTGGAGTTTGTGGCCATAATCTTCTTCTTGCCCTGAGGGTGAATCATAAGGAAAAAAAATCCCAGTTTGGGAAATGATCTTATTGCATTACTTCACAGTGATTAAAGAAATGGTGGTAGGCGGTGCTACCTCTGGTATCGTGTATTACTTATCACCCAAAGTAATAATAATAGTGTGAGGCCTAGACTCATACACAACATGTCGCTTCCACAAGTATGGTTTTCCTAATAATACATCACAAACTTCAAGAGGAGAAAAATCGTACAGTACCTCTTCCATGAAGGGCTTGATGTTGTAGGGAAGGTGGCACTGTTGGCTGACACGGAGATCTCTCCCTTGGTGAAGCCACCCGATGGTGTACATATACAAGTGTGGTGTGGTCGGTGGGCCCAACCGCTTCAAAACCTCTACTAAAATGAGGTTCTTTTCACTCTCATTGTCGATAATGAACTGCAGCAGGGAACCTGACACCAACAATTGTGATTGGAAGAGTTCCTCCCCCTCCACTAGATCTTTGGGCTCATCCTTTTGTATCTTTGTGGTGGCCACAGTGGCAACGGTGGCACCAGGATCTACATGGACAATCTGCTTTCCTTTTTCATTCTCCCTATCGATTTCTGACTCAAAGTTAGAACATGCATCTGAATCGGAAGCCTTCATCTTGGCCACCAGTGACTACTTGGCTCGGCACTCACTTGTGTTGTGAGTGGGGCTCTTATGGAACTCACACCATTTCCCTGTGTCCTTGTTTGTCTTCGTGGTGTTTTCTTTTGCTTGCGGCTTTGACAAGTTGTCCTGGGTCGCCTTTCCTTGGCTTTTTCCTTTGTTGTATGGCTTGGGGGTTCCTTTCCCTTTCTTTGGATTCACAGATCCAAAGTCTCGTTGCTTATGTTTAAATTTCTTCTCGATCTTGTCAACATATCAATAGGTGGCGCCAAGCAAGGAGATGTCTAGGAACTCCATCTCGTCCTGGATGTACTTGTGTAGAAAGTCGCGGTAATTGAGTACTAAATGTCACTCATAATCCTTGATACCCAGCTTCGTGCAAAGGGTATGGAAAACATTTGTGAACTCCATAACATCTTGTTCCCTTCCCTGCCATAGCGTAGTCCACTTTATGTTTTAATCTTCATAGCTCGCGATAGGGTAATATTGTTCCTTGATGGTGCCTCGGAAAGAGTTCCAAGTGGGTACATCTGAAAACAGTGAGGATCCACTCTCGTCCTTTTGTTCACAGTAGGTTTCCCACGAGTCCTTTGCGTGTGGGGCAGCTTTGAGAAGTGCAAAAGTAATCTTTTCCTGATTGGAAAAGTCATGAACTAAAACATATTCTTCAAACATATTTAACCATCTATCTACAGTGTTTGCATCTATCTGGCCTTCAAATAGGGGAATATCAAAGTTAACTTTTACCTTAAAAGGAGTGGTACCTCCAGAGTGGTTGTTGGATGAAGATGCATCACCTATAGGTAGCCAATGAAGGATCTGGGAAAATGTATCCATCATCGCATTCCTCTATCACTTGAGGGCTTCCTTGATCAATATTTTAAAAGGATCTCCTACCCCCTCATCTTTCTTTTCTTCCGCCATGGGAGGTCGTCGGGGTTTGCAAGGCTGGTCTTGCAAAGGTTCAACCAATTCGAGCCCCAACTTCTTATACCTTGACCTTGTTGAGAACATGCAAAGAAAAAAAGAGAAAGAGCAAACCGCTCTGATACCACTGATCCAGAATTATGTAGGAACGCTACAAAATACAAAAATACACATATACACAAAAATGTCGCAGAAATAAAACTTCATTCCATTAATATCAAATAACTCAAATATGCTTACATGCAGAAATGGAAATAAACTAGCTCGGGCGATGGTATCATCTCTGAGAAGAGATGTGGCGGCTACATGCCTCTAAACTGTGTTACAATGAGGCTCATGTTATCACCTTGGATTGAACCTCAGGCTGAAGGAAGGCAATGCCAGGGTAACCACAAACCATGCTTAGCCAAGTAGCTAGCCCTACTAGGCTAGGAGAGGGCTCTCTCCATAAGGATCTCAGCCAAGATGACTGGATCAAAAAAAAGATATTAGGCTAGGTATAGTAGCACAGGGTTTGATTTGATTCTAAAGGGGGTTTTCTGGATCAGGAGGAGGCAAACAGTTAGGGAAAGGAAATTAGGTCAAAATTGTAGGGTGTTCGATGGGGCAAGGTAGGCACAAGGCTCAGCACTCTAGGGTTTGATGGGTGAAGTGATTCAAGATAGGTGAGGAACTAGAAAGAGCATGTAAGAAAACATGGGTTCTTCCTCAACTGAAGAAAACATAGATTGTGAATATTTTTCCAAAATAGAGCATAAATATTTATGAGTTCTGCCTATCAACTTGAAAACATCCACTTAAAGAGTATGAAATAACGAAATGGAGTCAAAAATGCATTTTAATACATGAAAACATAAGAAAAACTGAACTGAACATCATACCACATGGATCCCAAAGAAATAGCTGCAATTTTTCATTAATCTCCTGCTAAAACTGATATAAAATGATGTCTACTCAATGCATAAGCATCCAGCTGAGTCCAACCCTTTAAAATGAGAAAGAAGAAGAAGATATATACATTGATTCAACCTCCTCCCATCCTCAGGGGTCGAATCCCTAAGATGAGGAGCTAATCTAACCAAAACTAAACAAGAAACTGGAATCTAGGCATCCTAACAACTTGCCTCTAAAAGTGAGGAAACTGATACATTTATCCTCGAGATAACTTTTAATCTAATGAATCTACCTTATTGTACTTATAATCCATCATATTTACATGCCTAGTCAACATTTACATCAGTAAAACACCATCCATGAGAGGAAACCCAAAATTACAGTCAAGGCACAGTGAAATGGAAACTCAGCACAATTTTTGTCCTATGCGCAGCGCCCAAGCTCTATGCGCAACAATTTTTGCAGGCCCATTTTGGAGGCCTTTCGGCATCCAAATTGAGCTCATGATAGCTCATTGGAAAGCTATTCAAGTCTTATTTCCAGAAAATGTTTAATTTTTTCATTTGATGCTCATGTGACCCCACAAAAATTGATTCTCCCAATACTGCTTCTATGTGTCCAAAAAAGGGCAGAAAGGTCATTTTTTGGATGTTTTTTTACCTTTTGGTTTACCAATTATGCTCTAAAAGATTAGAAAATGCTCAGGGTGCATGTAATCATCATTAGGAATCCAAAAATGTTGACAATTCCCTCATTGGATGTCCCTAGGAAAAGCGCAGTGCTAATGGCGTTGCGCATAGAGCCAATATTTCTGTGTCAAAATTTTCCAAATTCTTCAAAAGGAAAAAATTCTTCAAAACTTGCTTAAAGTTGTGGAGGAAACCACCATCAAGTGTCTTGGTTATCCAAGGAAGATTTAGCAAGAAACCTAAGCCTATCATCCTCCTTTTTGCCTTTGAGTGCTTGTTTTAGCCGTCTTTTCATTTGCTTAACCCATATGTTGCAAATCTTGTTCCGAGTTCTGTAATGACGAGCCATGTGCCTGATGATTCGATTGTCCCTGTTGGCCTTTTGTAGCAACTTCTCCAAATGCAAATTGACCCTATCAAGCCAAGTTTCTCTATCCTCCTCAATTTCCTTCTCAATTCTTTGTTTTGCAGTCAAGGTAGCCGGTGTTTCTTCCTCTTGCATTACTGACTTGCCCTTGTCACTTTGCCTCTTTGCTTTGAGAAGTTCCAGCTCCATGAGGACTTGTTTGTCCCTTAGCTGCTTGTTTTATTGCTCAAGGTATGAAATGACATACTTAGCTCTCACCAATTTGTCCACCAGTACTTGGATCTGTGCATCTTTTTCCCTTCTGGTTATGTTTTCGTTTGTTGCCTCATTTTGGGCCTCCAAGTCAACTATCTCAATGCCATGATGGATGTGTGGCTGTTTTGGTTCATCATCTTCCATCAAATCAAAATCCCTTTCCTCCTCATCATCAAGGCTTTCCTCCAGCACCTTTTCTTTCCCTTTATGTAGTTGTTGCACCTATTTTACCTATTATGTCGATGAAGAAGGCAAAGCCCCTTCCACATTTTGTGGAGCAAGCATTTGCCTATGAGCTAATGAAGAAGGCAAGGCCCCTTCCACATTAAGTGGAGTAAACACTTGCCTATCTGCTACAAACAACTTTCTAGCCCCTCTCTCATATGTCTTGTAGGCTTTTGGCTCCTCAACAGCTTTAGTCTCTTTAACCTTCTCATATTTCTTTACTTTGGCACTGTTGGAAGGCCTTTCTGCTTCTTAAGGCACCGGTGGAGGAATCTAAGGACCATTGAAGATGTCATTGGCAATAAATATATCCCAGGATATGTTAAGGAGGTTGAGATGATGTAGCAGAATCATCTTAATCAGGGAATAGTGATAGATACTACTCATCTGCTAGGGGTATGGCTTTTTTTGTACAATTTAGGCCATCTTCTCAATGTTCCTGAATAAGAAATAAGGGATGCTCAACATTTTCACCCTTGTGAAGTGCATAAGAAGCCTAATGTGATAGGTGTACAATCTAGAAAATTTGCCCTCACATGTAAAATAATTCATAATGATCCTCATCATAGGGGCATACTTGTCTTCAAGGAACTTGAAAGGAAAGGTCCTCTTCTTTTCATTTATGTACCTAGATTTGATGTACGGCTCATAGTAGTGCTCATCCAAATTGTGTGCCTTGTACCATTTTTCCCCCACATTTGGAATCCTTGTGGCATCAGCAATGATAGAAGATGAAATTGTAAATGTCATCCCGACAAGGGTTACTTTGTTATCACAGAGAATGGCTACAAAAAGCTTGGTCAGCTCGGGATGATGTTGAACTCTTTCCACCTGCTCACAAAACTCATAACACCCTAGATGTCTAAAACAAGTGACAGTCATATGAGAATCCTGTAACTCTCTAATGTTTGATGGTTCCTCCCTAATAATTCTACCTCCCTTATGTGGTTTTCTCTGATGCCGAGGTTCATCTCCCAAACTTTCACTGCCATTGTTTTCCTCCTCCTCATAATCTCTATCCTCTTTGTCCATGTTTGTCGAATTTTGAAGTTGTGTAACCCTAGAGAAGGTAATGAAGGAGTGAGTATTGGTGATTAGGGATAGGGGAAGGGGATATGAACTTATGTAATGTAGGATGAAATATATATGATATGAGAGTGAGAAGGAGTCACTACAACAAAACAGGCAATTTGCGCCAGATTTAGCACCAGATTCTAGTGCATTTTTTTCTCAATTGGGATGAGAAATCTGGCTCTATTGTACAATTTTTAAAGCGTCCTTTTTTGCACCAAATTTTGCATCTTTTTTACGCCAAATTTTCCATCATTTTCTGCATCATATTTTGCACCAAGATTTTCATTTGGTTTTACAACAGGTTTTGCTTCTAGTTTTGTGCCTTTTTTTGCATCTATTTTTGCATCATTTTTTGCTTCCTCTTTTGTGGAATTCTTTGCTTCTATTTTTGTGTCATAATTTGCATCAATTTTTACACCATCTTTGACATCTTATTTAGCGCCTTTTTTTACATCCAATTTGTGCCAATTTTTGCATCTGGTCTTATGCCATCTTTTGCTTCTAATTTTGTACTTATTTTTACATCTATTTTTGTGCCAATTTTTCTGCCTTTTTTTACACCATGTTTTCCATCCAATTTTGCACCATATGTTGAATCTGATTTAGTGCCAAATTTTTCATGCATTTTTGCACCATTTTTTGCATCCACTTTTGCATTTTATTTATCTCCCTTTTTTTGCATCCTATTTTGCACCATATTTTGCATTTAATTTTGCATCATTTGTTGCATCCAATTTAGCATCATTTTTAACACCATTTCTTGCATCCAATTTTTCATCCTTTTGAGCATCTAAATTTGCATCATGTGTTGAACCATATATTGCATCCACCTTTGCATCCCATTTTGTGTCTATTGTTACGTTCACTTTTGAGCCATTTTTTCGTCTACTTTTGCATTTGTTTTTGCACCAAGTTTTGAATGATTTGTTGCATCATTTTACATCCAATGTTGCATCTCAATTTGCATCCAAAATTGAGCCATTTTTTCACCATTTTTTCTTCTTTTGTGTCCAAGTTTGCACCATTTTTTATGTCCAAATTTGCATCCTTTTTGGTATCTAGTTTTTCATCCTTTTTGGCTTCCAAATTTGCATTCTTTTTTCTGCCACATTTTGTGTCCACATTTGCATCTCATTTTGCACCTAAATTTTAGTTGGAATTTTCATCTAGTTATGCATCATCTTTGACATCCTTGGTTTCACCATTTTTTAGTCCCATTTTGCATCTTTTTTTGTGTCTTTTCTTACATCCTTTTTGCATCCTAATTTTACACCATTCTTTGCATCCTCATTTTGGTGTCCATTTTTGCATCCGTGTTTGCACCCAATTCGGTATCCTTTCATATGCCCTATTTTGTTCCCTTCTTTGTGTCTAGTGTTGCACCCTTTTTAATTTTACTTTAAAAACTTTTTGTGTCATTGTTTGCATATTGCTTTGATGGCTAGTTTAACATCCAATTCTACTCCCAATTTTTCATCCATGGTTAAATCCACTTTTGGCTTCTTGCTTAGAGTTTTACTTTTATTTCCATTTATGACCACCTCTATGGGTTCATTTTACTAAGTTCATTTACATAGTGAAATATATTAAATTTTCTAAATATCATTTTGCTGTAGGATTTAATGCATGGTTAGATGAAAACAAAACCCTCTCAGTTTATCTCAGAAACCTAGGACAAACCAATTAAGAGAAAGGTTGTTCTAAGGCTTAGGATTCTTAGTAGATCAAGATGTAGAGTATAGATTAAGAAAAATAGAATGAATTCTTGTGAGTCCTCGCATGCAGGTCTTCTTGGAGTTTTTCGTATAGCCAAGAAGCGCTCCTAGCTAGCTCCAAAGCTTGGTCCTACACATAAGAGAGAGAATAAAGCAACCTTCACAACATAATATCTTAATAATCAAAACTATAAAAAACATATAAATATTATTGAATAAATAAATATAAACCAAAAACCCATGCATACATTAGTTAAATAGAAGAAGTAAAGAATGAATAGAAACATATGGAAGGAAGAACAACTGATCTATATGAATAAAGGAGTTGGAGGAAAGTTACAACAATCAGATATAGTTGCAACATCACCTCCCCCAACTCATAGCTCCAAACTCTCCCTCTCAAGACAGATCTCAAGAGCGTGACAATACAAAATTCCCATCATTTTTTCAATGGAAAAGCCTCTAATATATAGGAAAGTGGAGGCTATGAAGATTTCCAAAATTCCTCATTAGTTCAATTTGGGAAAAATCTTTTGGGTGAATAATGTTTCCTCATATAAAAAAGGAATTTTCCACTTTTTAGATGCTTTTGTGCTTAGGAAAAAGCTTCCCCATGCTTTATGGCTCTTTCCCACTTTTGTATGCTTTTATTTTTTAGGAAAAAGCTAAAAATGAGGATAAAGAGATTACATTCCACCATATGTTTCCGAAAGTGACCAAGAATGTCAAATTCAAATTCTAGTTTGCTTATGTTTTAGTTTTTTTTTAAATATATATTTAGTTTTAGTATTTCTTTTTTTTTCTAGAAAAATATATTTAGTTTTTGGTATATTTTTCTATAAGAAAAATTATATTTTGTTTTTATAAAAATGGATTTTAAACATTCCATTCATGCTAAATTTGTGATTTTATGATAGGAGTTTAAATTATATATAGTAAAGTAACTTAATGTCATGTGTCGTGTTGCTGAGATGGGTGTTATACATCTCTTTCTTGCTAAGTTATAGAATGTGCTTGGGTTTTCTTAATGCAATAAAACTAATTATGTTCTTCATGATATCTTGAAATGTTCATCTTGAACCAGGCTAATAAAACAATAAAGTTAAAATAGGTTTTCCTTTGTCCTTTATAGATCTTTGTCCCCATTAATCTTGGTCTTAATAGATTAATTGTCTTGTGGTGGCCTTGAGTGGTCACTTCCATTAGTTGCATGCTTTGTAGTTTTCAGTTAGTGACATTTTTTAGGCTTGATAATATGTTATTTAATTTATCAAAATGTGTTATTGTCCATATTATTGTTAAATATTAATATTAAATATGCTGATTTGTAAGCATGTTTTAGCAAAACTTTCTCAAAATGTTTATAGATTGTATTTTATAATGCAATGATTCTTTGCTTGATGAAATTGTTTTGGATATTTTTTTTAATGATTCATTGATTGATGAAATTGTTATGGATATTTTTTTTAGTATATTAAATTGTATGTGATAAAGTCAAAAATCACCTCTTTTTTAGATTTTCATTGATCAATTTCCCTTAAGGCCATCAAGTTCACCATTTGGTCCCAGGTTAAGGAAATATAGGAGTCATGAAGTGGAATTGTCCAAGCACTTAAATCTTGAGACATGTTTCTTTTTAGTCACTTTATACTTTCTTTCTATGTAAATTTTTGATGAAAATAGTCTTGGAACATAAGGGGCGTCAATAGTAAGCGAAAACAAACTCTTAAAAGAAAAATGGTATGCAAAGCACCCATAAATAATGTTGATATAAGAAGCAAAAATATTAAGTGAGGTTCAACCTCATATAATTAGAAAATGGGGGAGGAATTTCCAAGTAGTAGTGATTGATGCTTAGAGATACTTGGGTGGAATGGTTATTATTTGAAATGATTAAGACATCAAGGTTACCAATATGTTTACCTCTTTTCGCATTATGACAATACAATTTTAGTTAATTGACATTGAGGACTACTACCATGTATCCAATGTCTATGACTCCAATATCGCAAATGGAAAACCTCTATTTCTCAATTCTATTTCTAGCACAAGTAATTTATACTCCCCATCTCCATGGATTGTTGGGAGTGACTTCAATATTATAAGTGTCTCGAGGAAAAGAAAGAATGAATCGAAATGTTTAACAAGATATTTTGTAAGCTATACCATTAAAGCCACAAAGTAGTCTCCATTAAAGTTGTCAAGAAATGAGTCTCCAACCCACACATGTGGATCAATGAGATGTAATACATGTGTGTGTGGTTACGAACTCAATACACCTCTATAATAACTCCACAAACTTATGTATTTCACTCTGTCACATAAATTGACAGTAGTGTGACATAAGTAAACCAAGAGTAGACATGAAAGCCTTAGGAAACAAACATTCCTTAGATCCTCAATTAGGTGCTTAAATGATGAAGTGAAAATGCAAGGAGAAAAGAAGAATTCATGATTTAACCATCACATACATGTGATCAAGTGTGACTAGGAGTGTATATATTCATATATTTTCCAAAGAGGGAGTGAATACATGAATTACCATTTATTGGCCTTTATTTTTCTTTCTTTTTCATTTTCTTATATATAGGACTTAGGGAATAAGGTTTTCATAAGTTTGGCACAACTCATAGATATAAGATTTACATGAATTTTCACTTCAACCTTAGAGTTTAGACTTAGATAAATCAATATATTGTATGTTTAATGATTTTGGCTTTCACTTTTTTATTGTATTTCATCACAAATACAAAAGGGGAAATATTTTGCCACAAATCTATGAATGCTTAATCATAAAGTCGTCATGTGATGAAAACAAATTAATGATGTTATTCTCTACGAAAATGATGGGTATTCTTGAGAAAATCTTATGCTTGTGGATGTTTCCTCCATGGTTGAGAGGGAGTGAGGGTAGACACCATGTTATCCATGTGTCATGTACTATGGCTAGGATTAACAATCGTAAGCCTAGTAAAGGCACTAGTAGGGATAATGGTGGATTGGATAAACATCTGGGACCAATATTCTTTGAGAATTTGGACATTGACTAGGACTAATCGCCATAAGTCAAGTACATTAATCCAAGATAAGAATAGTCATGAGGATTGACATTTTCTGGTGTCAAATATTATGATAGTGGATTAGGAAATGATCATGTGAGGACATACCTGGTAAACATCTTGGTGGGGTAAGTGCCTTGAAAGGCAGTGGTGTCCAAATTTATGCCTCCCAACATTGTGCTCTGATCTAATGGAGAGATAAACTTGTTAGTCAAGGCCTTACTATTTTGAAAATTTTGGCTATGATGATGTAAATCATCATTGATGCTTATCAATCTAGATCCCTTCTTATATGAATATTTCAACTTGAGAGTACTTTTTTGTCTCATTATGAGTACCTCGCTAGTTTAGAGGGAGGGTCATCATCTTCATTATTGCCATCATCACCACCATCAATGTGATCATTATTGTCATCATTTCATTATCATCATAATCACCATTCATGTCTTCTTCATGATCATCATCATCATCATGATTTTGTATATTGTCGTCAATTGTTCATAATTATAGGTATCATAAGAAATATCACCAACCTTAGGACACATGATATATGAAAGAAAAATAACCACTTTATTTTTTAGAAATGATTGATGATCATCAACATCACTACCATTATCATTGTCATTATAATTGTCATCATCCCCATCATCATAACTAATATAAGTTTTATCATAATTTTTGTCATCTTCATCATGAACATCATAATCATCATTCATGCCATTATTGTTCTTGATTATGACCAAGATGAAAATAATGATAATGATGATCAGATGATGATGACTTGGAAGATGACGCCAAAGATAATTATTATGATTTTTACCATGATAACATTTAAAAATTGGGAGGAATGGCCAAGGTCATTAGCATCATCATCATTGTCATTGTAACTCCCATCGTCTTTATCATCATTGTCATTATCATAACAATCGCAATTCATGTCATCGTCATCATCTTCATTATCATCATCGTTATAATTATTGACATTGTCATCAGTTGTTCATAATTTTCAATGTCATAAGAAATATAATCAATGCAAAAGATATGATGTGTGTTGGAAAATGGATGCAAAAGTAAACAAAAAAATGGGGGTAAAAATAGACGTAAATTTGGATGAAGAGTGGACACAACATAAGTAGATGCAGAACAAGACAGAAAAATTGAACAAAAGTGGATGAAAAAGTAGATGCAATAGTTCGTACAAACTTGAACACAAAATAGGACTCAAACATGGATGAAAAAGTGGAAGAAAACATGGGCACAATAGTAGGCATAAAACTTAGCATGAATTGTGGTGAAACAAATGTGGATACTCCAATGAATGTAAAAAAAAAAAGGGACACAAACTTGAATGCAAAAAGGAGGAAAACTTGGATGAAAAAAGGGATGTAAACATGGGCCAAACATGGGTGCAATAGTGAACATAAAATTAGTTGCAAAACAAGAAAAATCAAAAGTGGATGTAAAAGTAAATTCGAAATGGGATGCAAAAAACATAAACAATATCTGATGCAAACTTGGACACAAAAGAGGATGCAAATATGGATGCAATAGTGGAAGAAAATGTGGGTTGCAATGATAGGCATAAGATATGGCACAAATAATAGCACAAAAAAGGTGGATGTAATAATAGACACAAAAAAATATGCAAACTTAGATGCAAGACAAGATGCTATAAGGGATGTAAAAGTGGATGCAAACACGGGTGCAACATGAGAAACAAAATTGGATGCAAAATATGGATGAAATGGAAGTACATGCAAAAGAAGATACAAAATGAGATGCAAAACCCAACACAAAAGTGGATGCAAAAATAGATGAAATATTTTATGCAAAAGAGGATGTGAAGATGGATGCAAAATTGGAAGCAAACGTGGGTACAACAGTATGTGCAAAACATGGAACAAATTTTGTCACAACAAAAGTAGATGTAATGATAGATGCAAAAAAAGAAGCAAATGAAGATGAAAAATAGGATGCAAAAAGGGATGTAAAAGTGGGTGTAAACATGGGTGCAACAATGGATGTAAAATAGCTTTTGCAACTTATTTGAAAGAGCAATTTTGTCCCAACAATTAGACTTGTAGCATAAAGAACATGGTTAATACATATGATTCGACCAAAAACTAGTTACTACCAAAATTCAACCAAAAAAAATATTACTGCATAAAAATAGAATTAAAAACAAAAATTTCCCAAATTAAAAATAAATAAATGATAAACTTTTTTTTACCAAAATTTAGTGATTTTTTTAGTGCTAATACTAACATCACCATTACAACAAGATATTTTTTTAGTGCTAATACTGCCATTACAACAAGATATAAGAGGGATATAATGCAAAAAGTTTAATAATAATATGTATGTAGAAGATGGTCTTCAGACTGGTGAATTCATGATAATCAATGGGACTACAATCAAAATAATTGGATGTTATTTACTTTTTTACATAGATTGTCAAAATAATTGCATAAATCGATTTTTTTTAACCAAAATTTAACAAAAACTTTGCTAGTGCTAACATTAGAACCACCATTACAACAAGATATCTTTCTAGTGTTGACAACACCATTATAGTAAGATACCTCAAGAGAGACAGAAAATTTAAAAAGTATGATAGTAATATGTATCCAGAAGATGGTAGTGGAACTAGTAATTGTTCATTCTCATTATCATAATCATTGTCATCATCATCACCATCATCCTTGTCATCGTTATTGCCATCATTACATTATCATCATAATCACCATTCATGCCATCATCATCAGCTCCATCATCATCATCATTATGGACATTGTTTGCAATTGTTTATAATTATAGACGTTGTAAGAAATATCATCAACCCAAAAAATGTGATCAGTGCTAGAAAAGGGTTGTTTAGGACACATTGATATACGTAAGAGAAATAACAACTCTATTTTTGAGAGATGATCGATGATCATCATCATCACCACCATTATCATCGTCATTGTCATTTTTATCATCCCCATCATCATCATTAATGTAATTTCTATCAACATTGTTGTAATCATCATCATCATTCATGCCATTATTGTTTTTGATGATGACCTAGATGGAAATGATGATGATGACACCAAAGATAATGCTTATGATTATGACAATGACAACATCTAAAATTGGGAAGATTCGCCAAGGTCATTAGCGTCGTCATCATCATAATCATTGCCATCATCATCATTAATGTCATTGTAACCACTATCGTCTTTATCATCATAATCACAATTCATGTCATCGCCATCATCTTCATTTTCATCATTGTCAATATTATTGACATTGTCATCAATTGTTCATAATTGTCAATGCCATAAGGAATATCATCAATGCAGAAAATATGATGAGTGTTGGAAAAGGGATGCAAAAGCGAACATAGAAATGGGGGCAACAATAGAAGTAAAATTGGATGAAAAGTGGATACAACATAAGTAGATGCACAACAACATGAAAAAACTAACACAAAAGTGGATGCAAAAGTAGATGCAGTTGTCAATGCAAACTTGGATGCAAAAATGAAGGCAAAAGTGGAAGCAAACATGGGTCCAATGGTAGGTGTAAAACTTGGCACAAACTGTGGTGAAACAAATGTGGATGCAACAACGGACACAAAAGTAGATGCAAAAATGGATGAAACAAAAGTGGATACAATAGGGGATGCAAAAACATACACAATATCTGATGAAAACTTGAACACAAAAGAGGATGCAAATGTGGATGCAAATGTGGAAGCAAATGTGGTTGCAATGGTAGGCGCAAGATATGGTGCAACAAAAGTGGATGTAACAATAGACAAAAAATATGCAAAATAAGATGCAAAAATGGATGTAAAAGTGGAAGCAAACATTGATGCAACAGGCAAAACAAAATTGGATGAAAAAAATGGATACAATGGAAGTAGATGCAAAAGTAGATACAAAACGAGATGCAAAACCCAATGCATAAACCTGACACAAAAGTGGATGCAAAAATAGATGCAATATTTGATGCAAAAGAGGATGTGAACATGGATGCAAAATTGGAAGCAAACGTGGATACAATAGTGAGTGCAAAACATGGTGCAAATTATGGCATAACAAAAGTGGATGTAATGATAGATGAAAAAAAAGAATCAAAGTATGATGCAAATGAAGATGTAAAAAGGGATGCAAAAAGTGAAATTTAAAATGGGTGTAACAATGGATGCAAAATTGTATGCAAAAGTGGATGCAATAGAAGTCAATGCAAAAGTAGATGCAAAACGAGACACAAAACCCAATGCAAATCCTGGTCCAAAATTGGATACAAAAAGGGATGCAAAAGTAGATGTAGTAGTTGATGAAAACCTAGATGAAAATGAGGATGCAAACGTGGATGCAAAATTATAATCAAAAGTGGGTGCAAAAGGAGGTGCCAAACTAGGCGCCAATTGTGGCACAAAAATATTAGATGCAATAGTGGGTACAATAATAGATGCAAAAGAGGATGTAAATATGGATGCCAAACAAGATGGAAAAGTGGATGCAACAAAAGTAGATGCAAAATTATATGCAAAACTAGACACAAAACTCGATGTAAAACGTGGCGCAAAAGTGATGCACAAATGGATGAAAAAATGGATGCAAAAAATGATTTTAAAAAGGATGCAAAAAAGGATGCAAAAGTCGATGCAAAAGTTGATGCAAGTGTAGGTGCAAAAAGTGGATGCAAATGAGGATGCAAAAGTATGTCAAACAAAAATAGATGCCAAAATTGATGCAAAACCTGGAACAAAACCTGGTGCAAAGGATGACACAAAACTTGGCATAAAATTTGGTGCAAAACGTGGTGCAAAACCTATTGCAATACCTGGTGCTAAACTTGGTGTAAGATTTGGTGCAAAACTTGATGCAAATTTTGTGTCAAGTTTTGCACCATATTTGATAAATGGATGCAAATAGCACCAAAAATGGGCTCTAGATGCAAAAAAAGAACTAAAAAGGGACGCTAATCGCTGGTTTTGTTGTAGTGAGTGTATTTTTTTCTTGGTAAGGACTGTTTAGCAAATAGGGTTTTAGGATTTTGGTTTGGGGATTAGGGAGTAAGGGATATGGAGGGATTTGTTTGATGGAATTAGGGTAAAAGGGATATGGAGGGATTAGGGTTCAAGGAATAAGTGGAGGGATGTGTTTGAGGGAATTAGGGTTTAAGCAAAAGGAGGAGGGATTTGTAAGCAATCTAGGGTTTGAGTTTTGAAATCGAAAACCAACTTCAAAATGATGAATTGAATGCCAAGAGGATAGCTCAGAGATTACACTTACCTTTTTATAAGTTATAGAAGTCAAACAATACGTTTTAAGTGGCTGATAGGGTGTTTTGGCACTCTTTGGCTTTATGTGCAGCGCCACCTACAGGTGCGCAGCACTCCGGCTCTACGCGCAGTGCCGTTCAAATTTGCACTAGAGAAACTACCCTATGTGCATCACTTTGTCCCTATGTGCAGCGTTTTGGCCTCTGTGCGTAGCACCTCATCAAACTCTTATGTGCGTAGCGCCCTACCTCCTATGCACAGCTCCTCTTCTCCTTAGCCACCAATTGGCCTCAATTCCCCTCTCCTTCAATGCTTTTATTTCTCTTTGCCAAATGAGAGTGATGAATTTGAAAAAGGAGTGTGACATCTTATATAGAGGTTGATTTTGATTTTTCATTAGAAAAACCCACTTTCTAATGTTTTGGAACTTTTTCTTCTTTCCTCCAAATCTTTGTTTAATACCTTTCTCTCTTTGTCTCTTTTCAAGTGGATGATGCTTGGATTGAACTGATTTCTTCAGTGGTTTCATTTTCTTGCAGCAAGGAGAAATGTTTGGGGCAGTTGGGAACACTTATTACACAAAATGGATTGAATTACATCAAAAGAATATAAATTAACTAAAAATACTCTGTTTTCATCTCAAAAACATGTTTTTGAGATGAAAATTACATTAGTGACAAAAGATCTTTGTACAATCATCATGACTTACTGGAAATCACTCTTTATTTATTGGTCATCCTCATACCTTTGCTGCCCTTTATTTACACTTTAAATCATGTTTTTGACCTTGGAAATGAACCCTAAGACCTAATGGAAATACCTTGGAAATGAACCCTAAAACCTAATGGAAAGAAAACTACCTTGACACATAAAGTAACGTATTTGAAACCTCAACTGAATACAACATGGAAATGGGTCAACAAATGTACCTCATGAGGGAAGATTTGATTTTCTAAGAAAAATACAACCATCAGTGGACCATTTTAACATGACCTAATGGAATGATCCAAAATTCAGTATGAGGCACCTAAATGAAAATGCAAAGAGTAGATTTGATCCTTGATGGAAGTATGCATATACTGACACTAACATCTCAGAGGCTTATTTATTATTGAGAAATAAAGGAAAACCCTAAACATCCAAAAGCCTAACCCTAGGAGATGAAACACTGAAACTATGGGCCCCGTTTTGGTAAATTGGTACATCAACTTCTCAAGATCGTAACTTTGGCATATGATCTTCGTTTGATGTGCACGATACCTCATTAGAAATATATATCTAAGGACTACAGCTTTTGTTTGAAAACATCAATTAAATACAAACACTTGCCCATTTTCCAAAAAAAAATCGTTTAGGGCCTCTAAACGGCTCTAAAATATTAGGACCCGAAAAACTACCAAAAATAGTAAATTTTTCTATATTTAAGGAAATTGAAAAACTGAAATAAATAGTGGTGGGGATCCAAGTGGAATAGGCGGGTGACCACCAATATCCACCTGGATCATGTAGATTACATGTTCATGATGTGTTTGATGAAATTTTTGTCATGGATAGGCCTGGTTAGGTTAAGTTCTTGTCTAAGTTTTATGTGAAAGCCTTTGTCTTGGTGTCATTCATTGTTCTAGAAAGTTTTAGGAAGTTCTAGTAAATGGTCTAGAGACTAGCCTAAAAAGTGGCTTAAATATCACAATCACTAGCACAAAACTTGGTGAAAGAGTCTATAGTCGCATGGAGGCCTTTTTGTGGGAGTGATTGGAGGGTTACAATCACATGGATGGATTTTCATGGGAGCAACTGGGGGTTTAGTTGAGTTAAAAGGCAAGTTAACTCAGGGGTTGGGCACCTAGATTGGTTCATTAGCCCCTAGGGGTCTTGTAGCTCTTGAGGAAGGTTAGTTTGGTTTTGGTTTGTCAATTCCACTTCCTTAACTGTAGTTAGGAAGTTTAATTGTATCGTAGTAACTCTTTGTCACATATTTACCCCGGTGAACCTACCTCCACCATTCAATTCTGCAAGAGAATCTAGAGGCCTACCTCCACCCTTCAACTTTGCAACGGAATCCATAGGTCTACCTCCACCCTTAAATTCTACAAGGGAATCTAGAGGCTTCACCTCCACCCTTAAAGATACCAGGGAATCCAAATACCTATATCTCCACCCTCAGTTACAGAAGCACATTGGTTTAACCCAATAATGGGATTCTATATATCAATATAAAAACCAAGAAAAAAGTAGATGAGACCTTATAATTCTCCTTACCAGGAATCCAAGGAACTGCCCTCCACCTTAGCTATCAAGTGAATCTAGAGGAAACCATCTCCACCCTCCAGCCAAATCAGGAATCAAGAGACCATTGTCCCTCACATGAGAGAAATTCTTCCAATTATCCTCATGCTCAACCAAAGTTTCACTCTTTCTTTGATCTAGTGTAATGCAGGACCTTCTTCCTACTTCCTTTGCACTTCTACTTTAAGTTTTCCTTCAATTATTGGATATATGCTTCCCCCTGTGGCTCTCTTTCTACGTATCCTCGTTTTCCTGAATGCTTCTTGTGGCTTCCTTTCTTTCTCTTCTCATTGTCTATTTGTCCCCTCTCTTCCCTAGTCTTTGCAAAACCTTTGTATCCTGTGGGGTGATTTAACGTCTCCCCCACAATGTCCTTCATTCTTGTATTTTAATTGCAACCAAATTCCTCCTCTTCACTTACGTCCTATATGGATAATTGCTCAATAATGTTGTCATTTCCATTTAATTTTTTTGTGTCATTTCTTGCTTGTGTTTTTCTCTAAGGGAGCATGGCCCTTGTCCTCTTTTCCATCTTCCCCTTAATGGCATGCTCTAGCTCATTTAGGATGCATACCTACCAACCTCCTTTGTTGTCATAGCAATTAAAAATCCTAAACAATTACCCTCCTCAACTTTGGAAGCTATGTCCAAAGACCTCAGCCCATGTTTAACAAAATATTTAAAGTATTTACAATACATGGGAAAATATCCAAGGGTTGTCACACTAATACTATAATGTGAACTTGTAATTAAAGGACCACGTGATACCATCGTATGGTATCCTTTTCAATATAAAGGGATATGGGTGTCATGATTAAGCCACAACACGTGCATTAAATGAGAACAAACGATAATCCCATGCCATGAATCATTATTGGAGCCATTTTTTTCGATTTATTTATCATCCAAGTAGGATACATGTGCTATACTGATGCCCAAACTCTAGACTTGAGCCACAAGCAAGTTATTTAAAGAAAATAAATTTAAAAAAGTAGATAGATAAGATGAGTAATATGAAAAATGTGAAATATACCCTTGTATTAATGATTATCAAAGAAAGAAAACAATGTTCAATTTCCACTTAAGGTAGGGTATCCTTTCATTGAAAAATGATCCAATAACAAAAATAATCAATAAGAAGGAAAGGGGTTAAATTTTACCCATGCGCTAATTTTCCATGTTTTTCTTCAAAAAAAGATACACCAATTTCCATTTTTTCTAAAAATAATTTACCCAAAATTATATAGCGTAAAATTATTCTACTCTAAAAATATCCCAAATTTTCTATAGACAATGAGGATATGTTCTATAGACCAAATTTGGATATGTTTACATAACCTTCCCTAAAATTTTATAGTTGTTACATTAAGTATTGCAATATTTTCCAAGATTTATAGATTGTAACAAAAGCGCAAATCCTTAAAATTTTCCATTATTGAAAAAATAATCCATAACCTCCTAGCTCTTTAAATATATTCTCAATAATAAATCCATGTTTGCTTATGGTCCCATGATAAATGAACAACTACTTAATGGGGCCTATTTAATCAAAAGACCATTTTACATTAAATAACTATCCATTAATTATGTAATGGACCTATTCAAAGCATATGGCAATATGCATTAATTAACAAACTCCTGAGTACCTTAAGTTTCGGAAGGAACATGACATGCCCCCACCCCCTTCGACTTCAAAAGAAATAATGTTATCAAGGATTTGTGGGGGGGTTATAAAATCCTTTGTGGATCCCATGTGGCATCATCTAACTACATATATTTTCACTTGATTAATACATCTCAAACTATGTGCTAGTATAATTAACACTTTAGTAGTTAATATTGATTTTGGTTAGACCCAAATAGAACCTTCTTCATCAAGTTCTCGCAAACATTTTTGCACCCTATAATTCATAATAATGGCTTTGCACTTGGTGAGTATCAAAGGTTGGTTTTTACCATACATGATCTTAGACTATATAGAAACAAAATGAAAGGAAGGAATATGAATATAAACACATACGCATAATGGAATGTTATAGAGAACATAGTAATATAGTTAGAACCAAATTCTATTAATAAATCAAATAGTAACAGATTGTAAAATGCAAGGCAAATGAAACTAGCTAGAATGGTGGTAGATTATCTCTTAAGAGAGAGGTGTAGGCCCTTCATCATGGTGCCCATGATATGATCCATTGTATTGTGTTCAATACATTTAGGATTGAAACGTAGAAGGTCCTAATGTCCATCCACCTCTAAGGTATCATATAGAGATGGAAAATATGGTTGAAGCAATTGCACAGTAAATATTGGGTACAAGCCAAGGAAAGGGAGAATATTCAATTCAGAAGAATTATCACCCACAGCCTTAATGATAGTGTAATTCCCATATCTAGGTAGTTTGATCTTATTCTAGGGGAAACAAAGCACTCTTTCCATAAATTTAATTGTGTCTTAACACCAACCTGAAACTTGTGTGGAACTTGATTCTTCTCATGTCACTACTTATACTTGGAATTAATTTTCTAAAGGATTTCATGAACCCATTGGTGGATGTTTTGGATCTACTTAACAAATTTGGTTAATATGTATATCTTAATATGAGCATGGGAGGATTCTTCCTATGTATATGCAATTGGCGGAGCTGCATGAATGGAAGCCAAATTCTATTACCTCAAGCACACCTGAAAAGGGTTGTGACCAACGAGTTGTGGAGGGATTTGTTGTAGCTATGTTAAAAATATGGAAGGCTCTCATACCATGTATGTGTATGGTTTGAGTTATACATTTATGGCATATGAACAATCATCATGTTGAGCACCTTAGTTTTCCCATCTATTTGGGTTGGAAGGAAGTCGATTCTATTAGCTTGGTGTCTATAAGATACCATAGGTTAGATTAGAAAGTACTAAGGGTCCTAATATGTCTATATAAAATAATAATTTTTGGTATCCCAGATGAACCCAAACATCTCAAATAAGAGCTTAATAATGGCTTCTATTGTGATGCTTTTCTTACATGATACCAAAATGTTCATCTTAGAGAATTGAATAACAATGACAAAGACAGAAGCATTACAATGATTATCGGAAGGAAAAACTTAAAACGTAATCCATGGAGAGTAACTCTCAAGGCATGTCTAGGGTAGGTAGAGGATATTGTTATAGTGTTTTCTTCTCAAAGGTGTACGAAAATAAATCACCTAAGATTGTGGATGACAAAAGATCTCAACAATATAAATGGTTTCTAAACATTGTAGATCTGCAGAAAATGATAGAAATAAAACCTACCAAAGTCTTGATCTATGCCATAATCATAGTTAAACAGCAAAATGAAATATTAATGAATGCGAGTAACTCCAATAATCCAATAGAAACTAGATATACAAAGAATATATTTTATTAAACAACACCTGTGAAGGGAACAAATATATGTTACCAGTCCCCCTCTATGGGATGGGTTCTTGGTTATCCTCAAATGTCTTCATCTTTTATAGAGTCTCTCTCCTCTATAATATGTAAACCTAGCAAACAAAATGTTTGAGATCGGTGAGAACTCAAATGAAAAAGAAAAATGGTGTGCCACAATGAAAATAATCAGAGCTCCAACAGTGAGTGCAACAATGAAAATAATCAAAAGTGAATAATGAATGGAAAACCTTTCTACTTATAACAAAATATTGATTTATCCTCGAATAATGAACAATAATAAAATATTATTAACCACATTCTTGAAATAACCACTTGGAATATTTTATTATATTTGGTTAGGAGGGAAAAAGTATTTAAACTTTTATTTAGAAATAATAAATAAATAAATGATTTATTTATCATCCCAAGAAATATGGTTAAGGAATATTAAACAAATAATGATTTATTTAATTATTCCTAAGGGGTTTAGTCAAACCTGATAAGGAATGATAATTAATTAGTGATTGATTAATTCTTCCTAGAGAAAAATAAGATAATTAATAATTTATCTATTTATTTTTCATAACTAGGTCAAATATGACAAGGAATATTAATTAATCAATGGTTTAATTAATTATTCCTAGAAGATAATTAAATAAATAGTGATTTATTTAATTATTCTTCATGGGTTTAATTATAAATTACTTAACAAATGTGGTTTATTAAGTAATTTCTCACAGTGAAAGCAATTTTACTATGGTAAAATTGGCCTTACATGGTGTACTTCGATCCATCTAGTAAATTAAGGCTAGATGATCAATTTTTTGGTGATAAATTATTGCCCCCAACGTACAAATGTTAGGAGAAAAACGTATGATTGAAGTACGCTGTAAAGACACAATCACTAGACAACAAAGTGGAGTCAGATAGAGAGAGAGAGACCAATATAGATGAAGCGAAAGAGGATAGGGACAAAGGGGGCGAGACCAATGCAAGTCTCCTTTTATGTTGTGGTACCAGATCTCAGTGAGGCAGGGGAGGCATACCTATACCCGTTGAGATAACTTAGTACAAAAATAATGATGCGCCCAGAAACATAAAACTGAGAAATGAAGTACATGTTGAATGGTACATGACACGCTAGCATAACTGAGCCAGAAAATAATACAATGTGTCCCATATACGTAATACACCTGGAAAAAACATGAGCTACGATTGAATACAATATCATTTGAGTACATGAGATATAATGGCCCTTCCCTCAAAAAATGGGTGGGAGGGAGGGTAGAACAACCGAAGAAGCCCTGCTGAACAGGGACGGGATCTACAAAAATGAATGGATCATCGGAAGGAGACGTGCATGCTATGAACACTATGATAGGTAGGAACTGAACCCATCAAATCTATGGAATTGCATTTGAGGCTATAGCATAATATGAAGGCATCTGGGAATGTAGGGGGCTACCTAAAGGGTCACCCCATCAGGAGGGCTGAAACATCTCACACACATTTGAAAATTATTGGTACAATTTGTTGCATCATTGGACCATCAAGTGTATAAATCAGGAGCATGAAAAAACCAAGTCAAAGGGAAATAATGAGTTCCTCTTCTCGATCTGAGGTACCGAACAAGAATGGAAGTTGGAACCAAGATACACCACCCTCTAGGTCGTTATTCTGGAATAAATGAGTTGATGTCAACAGAATAGGGCCCGCGATAGGTGAGGCAATGAGGATCCTCAACTAAGGCATGAGGGAAAATAGTAATGTGACTGATGGACTGACACCAGGGACAATGGAGAAAATGGGACTGAGGGACAAAGAGATGAATTCCCTTTTCAGAGCATAAAGTGCATGGTTGACCTAGCAGCGACTAACTCAACTCCCGAGGGGATGGTGGACAGTATGAGTGAAGGCCAAAATGGGCAACACGGGATGAATGGTATGCAAAGATGGATGGAATACTATGACATGCTATAATGGGATGTGAAACATACTCCATGGATGCAAAGGTGACTCATCGTAGATACTCTGAACAAGGGTGACTCAATGATGTTTTCACACAGAATAGGCCCGATGGGGACCATGAAAGCATGAGTAAATGATGTTTACTTATGACAAAAATTGACACGTGAGATGAAAAGCATTAACGAGAGATGGTCCCTAAGGTACAAGTGTCGCATATCAAGAAATTCGATTTTAAGAGGCGACGAAGTGACCCTTCTTGGAAAAATGGCTTCCTGGTGAAGTATCAAATCATAAAAAACCGAGAAATGCCCATTATAACACTCAATGAGAGCTTTCCAACAGTGCTAAAGGTTCATCAAACTGAGCTACGATTTGGTAGCAATGGGCGACAGAAAAATTGTGGGTTTTTCCATAAAAGGATGTTTTCCCTCCAATTTGAATTCATTTGCTAAGTGAGATGTGGTGAATTTGGAGAGGAGGAAGAGGCCCTAAATCTTATGGAGATCGTAGCAAAAAAACTGACCATCGAAATCAGGGTCTGCAACTTTTAGGTAGGTGGCCTTATTCATTTCTTCAATTTCAGCGGTTTATTTCCTAATTTTTGGCACCTTGCAGCTCCCTGGGACCCCTACTCCTCTTCACAGCCATATCACACTTTTTGGGCCCAGAAATGCGATTTGGCTCTCAAGAAACAGGTGAAAACTGTGAGCTCACACTTTTTGGGTAGAAAACTGCGATTTGGAGCTGAAAAGAGGGGTGGTTTGTTGGCCTGGTGGGGGCTGTAGGTTGATCAGTCAAGGCCAGTGTGTTCTTCTCTAAACTAACAAGACATGTGGTGTTTTGCAGGTATGGTAGAGTTGAGAATCAACTGGCGTGAGCGAGACTTGGATACCCTTTGATCCGAGATTCAGAGGGATCAGGGGGTTCGAGGGGCATTAGCTCGCTACGAGGTTCTCAAGTTGGTAGAGAACCCATTGATGAGGGTAGGTGAGCCCTTGCTATCGAGGATTGTGAGCTATTGGGATCCAGACCAAGAGGTCTTTGTAGTGTAGGGGCACAAGATTGAGCTCACATTACAGGATATTTATTTCTTGACTAGACTCCCTCCCCTAGGGGTGGTGGGGGATATACATCCAGTGTTGCCTCATGGGAGGAACATTACAGAGTTTGTGGAGTGCCATTGTCCATGGGGTGTGCATGTGAAGGGCATGACCATCCCAATTAGTGATCTAGACAGGCTAGAGACACGGGTTGTTTCCACAACAGTGCTACGGGTCTTGGGTAGCCAGGCGTTCCACCACATCACTAGTGAGCAGATGATGTTGGTTGAGAGTGTTTTGGTAGGGACCTACTATGGGTGGGCCCAAATGATGATGTCATCGGTGAAATGACAGTTAAGTCTATGCAAGAGGTAGGTGAACTGCGACTGTGCATTTGGTATAGTGATGTGTGCGTTCTTCTTTGAGAAGATATCCATCCTCCGTCCTCATGTACAGATCCGAGATGAGGGCCCACAGGAGCCCAGGATGTGCCGCTGGGTGTAGCTACTGCAGAGAGGAGGAGGAGGGGGAGTCGGACAGGTGTTCTAACCTGTTGTGGCCACCAACAACCCCCCTCCTTATATAGTATTAGCAATAACACTAGGTAAGTGGGAACCCTTAGTAAAAAATTCAAAAAATTCAATTAAGGCTCATGCATTTTACTCCTTAAGAAAACATCGCATCGCGCAAAGAATGAGAGGACATTTCCTTATGAGTAAAAATGATAAACTGTGAAAGTGCGACACAAGTTCCATCGCATCGCATGCATTAAGAAACGCTCACATTGGAAAACCTTAAAAGATCTCCGATATCAGATATGCGATATCACATATCGTAATGTCGCATAAAAACACATAACCATTTAGCGATTGTAGTGATGCGCGATCTTGTGATAGCGCGATACTGCGATCCGCGATCTTGTGATAGCGTGATACTGTGATCCACGATCTTGCGATAGCGCGATACTGCGATTCGCAATCTTGCGATAGCGCAATCGAGCAACCCTGTGATAACACATCTTAATGAAATTTGCGATAATGTGATATGCGATGCTGCGATGCAAATCGCAGAAACGTTCCATCACAGATTTTCCCCGGCTCAAC
Organism: Pinus tabuliformis; assembly: GCA_031772625.1. Taxonomy (NCBI): domain Eukaryota; kingdom Viridiplantae; phylum Streptophyta; class Pinopsida; order Pinales; family Pinaceae; genus Pinus; species Pinus tabuliformis. The sequence goes on along the minus strand of CM062805.1, from coordinate 620,914,730 downwards.
ATTCAAGAAAAGCTTTCCATAAACCAAGAACTGGATACGCGCCTTAATGATAATTAATGAATGATACGCCAATTGTTAATGAAAGATGGTTTTGTGTTTTTCGAAGAGTCAGTTCACGTCAGGTGGCATGTTTTTGTACATCCGTAGAGCTTAAATCTTTCTTGTCGATTTTTATTATAATTACTCTCTCCTCATGTGTGAACTGCAAGAACGAAAAACAGAAGTAACACGAAGCAATGTGCAGGAAGCCATAAGGGAAAAGGGTAAAGCTCCAATGCTAAAAAACAGAGAAAAGATGCCATCATAAACGGATACTGCATGCAACAGAGCTACATATTCACAAAGCGCTGTTGAGCTATCCATTATAGATCTTTCATCCACAGCCATGGTTGAATGAGTAGTTGAAAAATGATGATATCAATAGGGGGCTTAACGCTCAAGGTCAGAATCTCACGAAATCAGTATGTTTACAAATTTTGAAGCTTATACCCAGTGAAGGAAAAGGCGCTAAAGGCGGAAAACGCATCAGAGAGGCCCGGATCAAAGAACGGAGGCAGTTTCCGATGCGCGATTAGCGCCTTGAGAAAATCGCTCAAAAAGCAAAGCCTCTGACTGCTCAATCACTTGTAAGCCCGGAAAACACAAGAAAGCAATGGTAAAGAATAAACTGGAAACATAAAGCTGAAAGAAGAGGCAGAAGCAATTCAAGGATTAACCAAGTGGAACTTGGATTATTACTGGGCATACACAGTAAATCCACATAGCCAGAGGATGACTCTCGAATATATCATTGATTTTACTGAAAAAATGGTGCCAGCTCTTACCGTTTCTGTTTGCTTAGCTCAACCAAAAGCGGAAGACAGTCAGCTGACTCTACCCAGGCAAATATTGAATGCTCGCAACATTAAGGAGCAAATGCAGAAATAGTTAGATATTAAATTTAATTTTTAGAAATAATTTTGCTTAGAAAAAAGGTGGTCATTTAAACCGTATCCTGAATCTGTGTAATTAAGATATTTAGTTAGTAGTATTTAAACCCTTCTCATGCATTTAGAGAAGGGTCCAGAAATTTATCAAAAACTTGTCCTCAGAACATGCACTTTTGCACCCTCATAGGAGGTTTTGGTGAATGAATGGATCAAGATTTATTGATGTTTGCATTCGATATTTGCTACTAATGTTGCACTTCTGTACTTTTAGTGGATGTTGAAGCAAGGAAAGATAAATCATTGTTGCTTGAAGCTTATGAGTAGGACTAGTCATAAATGGTACTTTTATCTCTTGACCATTTCTGCTTATATGTTAAAGTGATATACAGTTTTTAGTTGTTTATGTATTATTGCATGAATGATTGAGTTATCATTTGGCACTTTTGTACGGTAATAGCTATTTATTTATGCCTAATGTATGAATAGCTCATTATGCGATATGTTGTTCACAACTGTTTCGTCTAACTTTTTATGCGAAGTGGTTCATCTTGATTGATTTCCTTTCTTATAATCGCTGAATGATCTTTATTACCAGTTGTTATTTGAAATCTCTTTAGATCGCATAATAGAAGAATTACATCCCGGGTTAGTATAGATTTAGTTGTGATGTTTATTAGATTACAATAGCATAGAATTAGATTAAAAGTTTTAATTAGAATATCTTAGATAGTAATTGTTAGGTCAACAACATCAAATTCTACACACACACACACATAGATTGGGAAACTGGTCCCATTATCCCCAGTCGGACCCGCTATACCAAATGGATAAGGAGCTGCCAACTAAGGTCCGGACCGGGCGGGTATCCCACTTGTTTTCGACCCGATTTTCAGGGCTTCAACATATTTGGCGCTAGAAGGAGGGCCTGAACTATGAATGGCAAGTAAATCCAAATCTGAATACCATTTTGAGAGTAAATTGCCCTCATCATCTCCCCCGACTTCTCCATTACATTTAAATCCAGAGTCAAAATTCGCTCGAGTATCAACCGCTGCTACACACGCTGATATTTCAGAACAATCTACCGTTGAACTTCTTGAAGTCGAATCCCTGATTCACAAACTTTAGCGATTTTCCATTTCTCCTCAGAGGTCTGATAAATCTCAAGGCAGCGTAACTTCGCAGTACAACCCTGCTCATCCCTTGACCAGGCTAAAGAGTGAAAAGTTTGGCATCCAGCCAACCGAATTACCTCTTCCCACCAGGAAAAGAGCGAGGAAATCACCTAAAGAGTCTGACAGTGAGACTCTTTCGTCAACATCGTCCATTTCAACTACTTCACCGCGAATTCAACCATCCACACCTCCACTCCATATCATCGTCCATCCGTCCACTGGAACCCCCACAACCCCTCTTCAATCATCTACAATCGTAGTATCCTCATCGTCCTAGCCGCAGGGATCATCTTCTGCACTTTCCTCTGTTATCAGTTCAACAATGGCCCAGTCTCCATGGAATAACCCTGGGCAGTCTCAATGCCTGCACCCTTGAGTCAAATACCGGCCCATCCTGAGAAATGGCTGCCTAAATTCAATCCCGAGGCAGGCATTGTCAGGCGGAAAGAGTCGATTGTGCGGACACAACCAACCTCCCTAGGAGCCTAAGACTCTCTAGTGACAAACAAGACAAACAAGAGCAATCCTTCTCTAAACATGCATTTACTATATGGGAAATCAAGTGTTTAGATCCTACCTGTAGTCCAACGCTGTTGTAGCAGTCCAGCTCCGCTGACCGGATGAGCTCCTCCTTCACTTTGAAACTTGCATACACTAACAATCAAACGATTAAATAGCACTTGATAATCTCATATAATAAAACATATTTAACACATAGACCAAGGAGTACATGAAACAACTCATAAATAACAAGTTATTGAGAAGAATGGACTCATTTGCATTAATAGGTAACAAAAGGAACAAATACAACCTGAGCCTTGGTGTTGTGCAAGTCCCTCCCAGGGTCCATCAAGAGTTCTCCTTTACTTTGACAAAGCTCACCCACTTCCAAATAGAACAAGCAAAGATGGCAATCTCTCCTCACAAGCTTCTAAATGGGAGTCCTAATTCCTGCAGCATCTACCCTTAGAAATGTATAGCTTCCAACCTTCCCTCCTTCTGGCCCAATGCCTGTATTTATAGTGCTCAAGAGGAAGTTAATCAGGTCCACCATCAATGGGATAATCCCCTCTTTGGATGGGATAGCTCCCTTATTGATGGGATAAGTTCCTCTTTGGTAGGAGTGCATGAACCATCTGGAGGCGCTCAATACACGTCGAACAACCTTCTAGAATGCTCTAGAAATGACCACAAGTAACTTTTTAAAGATGAAACTTGCGCATTTTAACCTTTACAGGGGGACGCACCTACCCTTTTACATACAGAGCGTCCAAAGACGCAGCTTTTGTGAACATTGGGTGCGTCCCCGCAGGTAAGGTTGAGAGAACCTGCGTACCCAGAGATAAATACATTTATAAAGACTTTCTCTCTTTTTGGAGTTTGACATGGAGAGCAGAGGCATAAGACTTGCCTAAGAGGATAGCATGACTGTTGATAGAGCCATACTAACTGTAAATAGTCATGGTGACATTTTTTAGTGTAACAGATTGCCCCCTAAAGTGCGAAGCCTGTAATAGATTAGGGTTTTGTATTATCTAGGAAGGGTGAAGCGCTTTATCATTTCAAGGATTATCTCGTGGAGAGCCTGGTCAGAACCTGCAATTTTCAACACAAAATACATGTATAAGATTATATCATCACTGAGGTAGGCATTCCCATACTCAGATTAAAACTTTAACTAACAGACTAACTACTCTGATACAGGAATGATCTTGCAGTACATCATAATCATAGACTTTTGTAGACACAGTATGGGCGCAGCCATCTGTTTATGATTAGTCTACTTAGATAATGAATACAAAACTCCTCGCAGCCTGGATGGTGGAAACTAGATCCAGGGTCTTCATTTCTACTTCCCGAATTGGTACGATTCTAGCCATGCGAATAAATGAGTTGATGTCGAACATGGTAGAAACCACTTGATTACCAGTCGATGATGTAAACTGTTAACAAGCGTGAGAGAGACCACCAGTAATGTCAATGGTTCTCAAAGTACCCAGTACAATCCATGAGATGTGAATGAATGAGTTGATGTCGAACATTTCACGGAATCCTTCGATCGAAAGTCAATGATGTAAACTGACGTCAAAGGCGAGAAACCTGCCATTGATGCATGCAGACTTCAAGGTACTGACGATTTCTAAGTCATCTCTCTAGATAATGTGCTGATGTCGATAGAAAGCGACCCGTTGCAGGCAAGCCCGCAACACGAAATCATTGTTCAAGTTGAAGAAATGTTGCTGTAAGGACTGACTCAGGGATGGTCAAATGGATGACAAGTATTTTGCAGATGAAAGTTTTGCTTGCAGACCTCTTGAACACATAACGACACAACAGATGGCTTGGTGACAAACGACTCAAAGTTAATCCCCGGAACCCGGCTGAAGACTTTCAAAGTGGTTTGATCAACTGTGAGGTAAAGGATTTCCCAACCCAGGTGAATGAAAAGTGTCGTGTTCAAGAGTGGTAATAAAGTTTCTTCTGAGACAAAAGGTAACAAATAGGCTCATTCTTCTCTCTTTTCCCCCACCATTTCTGGCAAGTACCTCTTTATTTTTAACAAGCTTGAGGAGGATAACATATGCTTGATTATAAGCTCATCCTTCGGATGAGTCCAACCTAGTTTTGATTCGAACCCTAGGAAGGAGTGGTTCGTTCCTGTTTGTAATTGAACAGGTCCTTTACTGTGAAATGTTTAACGAGCCCAGTATAGGAGAAACTCGGCGTTTTTCAATTTTAGAGAGTCTGAAAAACTTAAGAAGACTCCAAGTTGAACTTTTTCGTAGATTTGTGTCCCTCAAGCCCGAAAAAGTATAAAATAATACCTGGGGGAACCGCTTGATCTTGCGACCAAGGAGTACTTTCATAATTAGTGCCACTGACCTGAAAAGTAAAAAGCGATCAAGGACACGTCGTTTTATTTCCGTATCGAGTTTGAAACGACAAAAACCCGGCAATCTTTTCCTGATTTTACGGTCAGAAAAGAGCTATAAGGGGACCGTCTTTTAATTCCGTTTTAACGAGTGTAAAAGAAACGCTCGGCAATCTTTTCATTTTTTAGGAGTCAGAAAAGGGCTTAAAAGATGACTCTGATATTTTGGTTCGTGAAAAATGACAATTTTCCCTCTAAATCCCTTTGTCCTGCACAAAAACGACACATTACTCATACCTGTTTAAGATAGGCAAAAATACATCGAAAAACATCCTTCCATGGTGAAAAATGAACAAATTCATCCAAAAAACCTATAAAAAGACTTTTTACCATGTCATTTTTACCATTTTACTGTTGAGGTTGAAAAAAGGGCTTTTGGCAAGAAACTTCCCGTGGTCGCTGCGGAAAATCCGACCGTCAGAATCGAACGCCGTCTCTTCCAGGTATTTTACAACATCCTCTTCTTCAATTTCATCCGATTAAAATTATGTTTTAGGTTTTAGTTTTGATTTTTGGGGGGTTTTGGGTTTCAAAGTGCGCTCTGCGGGGGACGCAGGTGCCCTTCGGGTGACCTGCGTCCCCCGACTTTTTCCTGTACAGGAAAAAGGTCGGGGGACGCAGCCCACCTTCAGGCCAGCTGCGTCCCGACGCTCTGTGTTCTAAACGCGGGGTGCGTCCCCCGTGAAAGGCGGAATTTGAAACCCCAAACTCCACAAATAACCATTAAAAATTTCCCAAATTAATTCTAATCTCTGTTTCTTGGTGTGTAGGGCACTCACCATGTTGGATTGGAGAGAAAGAGAGCACGAAGACGTTGATTTAGCCGCAATTGAACATCAACCTTCCATTGATGCCCTAAAAGCATGCGGACTATATAAATACTGGGCCATACCTGGCATGAGGGCTCAGGTGAGATTCTTGGAATGGCTGGTTGAGAGATGGAACGTTCAAGAGCAATGCTTTTACATAGGAGGGCACCAGCTCGAGATAGAGCCCTCTGACGTATACTTTCTCACTGGCTTGCCAAATAGAGGCGAGCAACTCAATCTAGCCGGGACTAGGCCGGGTGGCCAATCCCTTGCTAGTCTCCGGGCAGATTGGTGCACACCCAATGCACACCATGCGAAAGGCGTGGAAATCAAACACATCTCTCTGCGTGAACTCAAAGTTATAGCTTTCACGGTTACCAGAATTTGCGGCGCAGCCGCTTTACATATTGCCTCCGGGTCCCAAATGCGGATGGCGATTGACTGTTACCAAGGCACCATTTTCAACTGGTGTGATGCTGTGTCGGCTAATATGAAGAGCCAACTGACTAGGGCAAAGAACGGACGACTGAAGACCTTTGGATATGGGCCTCTAGTTGTGAGCTTTGCCTTAGAGAGAGTTCCGATGCTGATCCCTCAGCAACTCACTGTTGATATCTTGGGTCCTCGGGAGCGATTGTTCGATTCTCTGATAGTTATTTTCACTGGTTAGAGGACCAGGTTTTTTCGATCCAGGACTTTCCGTATGCCGGAGTAGATTTTCGAGGTGATCCGGACATGGTTCTTCCACAGGGAGAACAATGGGACGACAGAGGTACTTTATTTTTCACAAGTTTTCAAATTATGTTTTTTTTTTGTTTTTTATATATATCGTCTCAAAACTGACAGTAAAAATTTTCAAAATGCAGATGTTGGTCCACAGCGCCCAGCCAACCTCCGGCCTTTTGAGAGGAGACATCCAGTTGCACCGGTACCGGCCCCACAGGACGCGGCTGCAGAGTCACTAGCTGAGTTGGAGCAGGATCTAGAGCGTCTGACGGTGGATATACCTGAGACTACCATAGATGATATTCCTATCAGACTTCAGCGCTATGTAGTCGCAGTCCCTGGACCGTTTAGGAGATTTTTGTGTAAGGTAGCCCGTGCAGTGGTGTCGTATAGGGAGCACCACCAGTGATTGGCTAGTCACTTTGTAGACACATGTGACATTTTTGACTTTTTGTACTTTATCATTTTTGCCGATCATAAGGTGTTTTTCAACCTATGATCGAAGACGATGTATATTTTTTGACACACTCCTATCTATATATATATCACTATTACCGGCTTATCTTGTTTAACATATGTGATGAAATGTTTTTAAATTTACTTGCATGATTATCGTAAATGTCTGTCCAACATTCGAGAAGCAATTGCATCTGCTAATGTATTTAAAGACCTTGGAATATGCTGATATTCAATGTAATCAAATTCACGTTCCAAGAGACGCACTCTCAAAAACAACCTTAATAACACAGGATTTCTAATGGCATATACTCTATTAAGCTGTAATACAACAAGTTCAGAATCTAACCTCACTATCAAACGTCGAATTCCAAATGAAATAGATTCGGATAATAATTCAACCACTGCACTGTATTCTGCAATGTTGTTCGTTGTTTGACCGAGGCTTACCCCATGCATAGAAACTAACTCGTCAGAGGGCGAATAGATAACCCAAGCTGCGGAAGAGATATTCCGTGTACTACGACAAGCACCATCAGCAAATCCAATGTATGTTTGGAGAGGCGTCGACATCTGCAATATCAAGAGTAAAACCAAGATAAGCCAGAATAACGACGAAAAACACACTCTCTAAGCTAAGCACACTGACTAAACTAACAAACATACTAGCTAGAAAGAAAATCTAACCTAACTAAAAATTCTCCATACCCACCATTTAAGCATAATACCTCTTTAGGTAAAGTCCATTTCTGGGTTTACCCAAAGAGTCCCCATCAAAATCTACCAGCTCATAAGCCCCTTTTGCTAGCTTTCGCTTTACAATGTAGGGTCCATGCCACATAGGAACGAATTTTCCAGCACCTAGCTTATCGTTAGCTTGATCATATAATAGCACTAGGTCTCCCTCCGAAAAACTTCGAGGGGTCACATTTCTATCATACTGAGCTTTCATTCGCTTCGCGTGAGTCTCGATTGCCAATGCAGCGTCACGTCGAGTCTCATCTAATTTAGCTAAGTACAATAAACGTTTCTCCTCTTCGGAAGTAGCTGGAAGTAATTCGACAGCCATTTGAAGTGATGGGATTTCGCATTCAATGGGTAACACAGCTTCCAAGCCATAAACTAGCTGGAAAGGAGTGAACCCTGTTGAAGTTTTCACTGAGGTTCGGTATGCCCATAGCGCTGAAAATAACATGTTGTGCCAATTCGACCGATGAATACCAATGGTTCGTCGGATCATGATAACCAGAACTTTGTTGATAGACTCAACCAAACCGTTGGCTTGCGGATAATAAGGAGTAGAGCTATCGTGGCGCAAACCAAGCTGGCTTGTAAGCTCAGTCATCATGATGTTTCGAAAATGGCTCCCATGGTCAGTAATGATTGCTTGTGGGACACCAAACCTAGTTATAATATGATTGAATACGAAAACTGCAGCTGTTTTGCCGCTTGCGTCGAATGTAGGCATCGCCTCGGCCCATTTAGTAAAATAATCAACCGCGAGGATGATATACGCATGCCCCCCGGCCGAGTGAGGGTTACAAGTAATAAAGTCGATACCCCATTTGGCGAATGGACCAACGGCAATTATAGGGTGGAGAGGAGCAGGTGGTGCGCGCATCTTGCGATCAAACACTTGACAGTTGTGGCACTTCCGGACTGCAATGATACAATCTTTAAACATAGACGGCCAGAAATAGCCAGCGCGCAACACCTTCTGAGCTGTGGCATACCCAGACATATGACCGCCACATGCTCCAGAGTGACAATCATTCAAAACCCTCTCAGCCTCTTCGTGAGTTAAACAACGTCGAAAAACTAAGTCTGCCCCCCGGCGATAAAGTGTATCTCCAATAATTTTGTATTGCTGGGATTGAAACCGAATTTTTCGACGTTCCGCCTTGGAAGCTTCAGGCCGAAAGGTTTGGGTTTGGAGATAGATGATTATATCCCCGTACCACGGATCTAAAGTACTGATAAGAAACAAAGATTCGTCCGCAATGGACTCCTCTGCCACAGTCTCTGTGTCAGCACGCGGGAAATCACACATCAATTCCGCAAAAACTAAGGATTTCTTAGACTTGGACTTCTCGAACTCCAAGTCGAACTCTTGCAGGATAACGATCCATTTAGAGTACTTGCCCCCTAGCAGTTGTTTTGTCAAAATATAAATCATAGGGTTGCAATCCGAAATAACTGTAGTTTTACGGAGAAGAATGTAGTGACGAAAACGCTGGACAGCTTGAACGGCTGCCAGGGCCAATTTCTCCACATGCGAATATTTTAGCTCAGTGGGATTTAAGGTCCTACTAAGATAATATATCACATGTTCCGCTCCGAATTCATCTTCTTGAACTAACACCATTCCAATGGTGGAATGCGAAGCTGCGAGGTATAAGAAGTAGTCCTGGTTGTAGTTGGGAGGATGCAACAACGGTGCATGGGTCAACGCGTGTTTAAGTGCATCAAAAGATTGTTGGGCAATCTCGTCCCAAAAGAATTGAGCGTTCTGTTTCAACAACCGTGTAAAACCTTTAGTGACCTCGGCGTAGTTTGGGATGAATCGGCGTAAAAAGTTCGCTTTCCCTTGCAAACTTTGGAGTTGGCGCAAACTCGAAGGAGGAGGCAATTTGATGATAGCTTCGACCTTCGAGGGATCGACGCGAATGCCGGCTTTTGAAACAACAAATCCCAGCAATCGACCTGTTTCTATACAGAAAACACACTTGTGGGGATTCAACCGAATTCGATAATGCCTACACCTCATAAAGATTGCTCGTAAGTGGACAAGGTGATCAGCTCGATGTAAAGAATGAGCAGGCAAATCATCGAGATACGGTTGCACAATGTGCTTGATGTCATGAAATGCGTAAGACATCGCCCGTTGAAAAGTGGCCCCGGCATTCTTAAGCCCAAAAGGTAATTTGCAATAAGCAAATGTCCCCCATGGACAAATGAATGCCGTTTTTGGTTGGTCGGCAGGTAGAATATTGATTTGATTATAGCCCGAAAAACCATCCATAAAGGAAAACATTTCACTTCCGGCACAATCATCAATAATTTGATCGATATAAGGCGTAGGATAGTTGTCTTTTGGACAAGCTCGATTTATATCCCTATAGTCGATACAGATTCTTATTGTTCCTTGTTTCTTGTTGACCGGAACAATATTCGATACCCAATCCGTTAACGGGATCGGATAAATGAAACCTGCTTTCAACAGCTTTTCGACTTCTGCTTTAATCGCAGCCGCTTTTCGAGGGTGAATCTGACGCAACCGTTGCCGAACGGGTTTAGCATCCGGGTAGGTTTTTATTTCATGAACAACAATGGCAGGATCGATTCCTGGCATTTCCTCGTAAGACCAGGCAAACACATCGCGGAATTCTTGGAATAGGGCCTTGTAAGTTTGGATTTCATCTTCTGTACATGCGGCACCTATATGAATGTTCTCCTCAATTCCGGGCTTCACTGAAATATCAATGGGAATAGTACGAGAAATATTCCCTAAATTCAACTCTGAATCAGAATGTTTCGTTGGATCCTGAGCGTCTTTGACATATTCAGCGGTAAAGATAGATGAAAAATCATTTTCAAATGCATCATCCTTAGGTAAAAACGAAGATCTGTGATGGAGATCTTCCCATGGTAGATCGTCTACACTTAGGATTTCGCGAAGTTGTTCGTCAGATGACACGACTTCGGGAAACGCTATCCGTTCTAAGGTTGAGGTGAAAAGTGATTCTTCACTGACCACATTCATTTGGTCGATTTGGGTTGAATGCGAGTCGGTAAAAGACATGACAGCTTCATAAGCAATTTCATATGGACTCAAAGGCATAGCATCACCGAATGAGTCTATCTCAGATTCAGATGGGACAATCCAAGGATCATCATAAATAATGTTTTCTGATGTAATCATATGAATTGATGCAAATGAAGGGTCTGCGTTGATTGGAGGGAAAGGAAAAGTTCCCAGTAAACCGGAATCTTTAACTAAACCTACGCCAACGTCCCTATAAGGGATTGTCGTCTTACCGACATGCTGGATACTCTCTGAAGAGGCTGGGTCGGATGAAAAGTATGTCAGCTGATCAATAGTCACGATCTTACCGTTATATGGAAACTTAATTACTCTGAAGACCGATGAAACGACCGCTGTCATAGCATATGACCAACTTCGACCCAAAAGAAGGTTGTAGTCTAGAGGGGCATCAACCACTTCCACATCCAGACTAACGGTTTTACCTTCTACCCCTATAGGCAATTCCTGTAGAATACCAAACGGACGGAACCCACGGCCATCAAAGGCCTTAAGGATGGTGGGGGATTGGTTCAACGAAGGAGAACCAAGAGATCTCCAACATTGAATCGACATAATACACGTAGAAGCTCCCTCATCAATCACAGTCCGATGAATAGGCCTGTTTTTGACTATCACTGGAATTTGGAAAGCCATTTGATGGGGTAGACGTGGTGTACTATTTTCTAGATCGAAGATTATCAGGTTCGGGTCCTGAACATCAACAGCTCCGATAGCCGACAAAAGTAATTTTCGTTGTGCTGGGCATGATTGCAGCACTTCTAACGCCGACATTGCTGAGGGTGAAACAGCTAAGTCCTCAACAATGTTGTAATTCTGGGCTGCTCTCGCATGTGGATTGAAAGCAGACCTTCGAAGTACACCCTTGGCGGGCGGTTTGATTACTAAGTCTGGGTTAGGTTTCTCGATCTGTAGTGGATCGGAACCAGGAGCTGAGGTTGATGGGTTAGAGTGAGAAGATTCTGCTTCCTTACCATCAACAGGATTCTTACTACCATAATCTTGCGATCGAGTCGCAATCCTCACATGAGACATCATCAAAATGGGTTCTTCACTGGCATTCGAGGAAGAACCTATCATCTTATTCTCCTGCTCCGGAAATGGATTTTTTAACACAGCAGGAGTGGGAGAACCTTTGACTATTTTCACAACCTCGGCCCGATGAGGGCAATCTCTCGTAAAATGATCCTCTTCACAAATAAGACAAGGATATCGAGGTTTGCGCTTTTCGTCATTGGTTTTCGACTTTTCCGTTTTCTCCTTCGGAGCCTTGTCTGCTTTAGCCTTCTTCTTTCCTTTCTTCTTTCCACCGTTTTTTGATTTGGCCGTAGATGACTCTACAGCGTGAATATCGGCGGTAAGTTCAGGAGAAGACTCTCCTGTCGGGGAATCAGGCAAAGTGATAATAGGAGTAGTTGAAGCCTTGGAAGACTTCTTCTTGCTCTTTGTATTCACGATACCAATCATACCATCAGCGGCATGAGATCCCGAAGGAGCAGCAGCGATTTGATTCGATTTTGGAAGATCCGGAATCTTCTCGTGTAACGTACCCGACTGAGTGTAAACTAAGTCAAGGTATTGCGCCTGAGCAATGACTTGCTCCTCAGTAACTACTCCGGCCTTAGCTACATCTTCAGTAATCTTCGGTAATAATGATTTAACAAACCATTCAGCTAAGATTTGGTCCGGGATAAAAACTTTCACTAGCCTTCTTCGACGTCTCCACTCATGAATGTGATCAGAAATATACGTGGACGTCGATTGTTTTAGTGAAGTTAATAACTCTGTGCCGTTATCGTATCTGACCGGCAACTGAAAGTGAGTTAAGAACGAGGTAGCTAACTGGCTAAAATTGTAAAAAGAGGCCCGTGGTAACTCAATGTACCACTTGGCCGCGAGACCAATGAGTGTACGCTGGAAAAGACGTAAGCGGATCGAATCATCCGAGATAGAATTTGAAGCACACCAGAGGTGGTAAGTCATCACATGATTGGACGGATCCTCTCCAGACTTACCTTCGAACTTGGGTATATCACTGGGCAACTTATTTGGCATTGGCGGCCAGAACTGAAGATATTGAATTGGATCGTTCGTTAGGCGCGTCAAGTCTGGTAAATCCAAAGTTGCGATAAACGGTAACTGCCGGTTAGGATCTCTAAAACTCTGGGTCACAAGACCAGTCCCAGGAGGAGGATATCCAGGATAACTAGGAACAGGAGTCGCATTTGGGATATTATATCCTCCTGGAAAACCAGGATTAACCGGACCGTACTGGGGTTGTTGAGGTTGTTGATAAGTGTACCCAGGATACGGTTGATACTGGTAAACCGGTTGTTGGACAGCTTGCCCAAGTTGGTACTGTCCCTGGTACGGTTGGTGAACAAATTGAGGTTGAGTAGTGACAACCGTACTTATACCAGGCTGACCTGCAGGCATCTGGACCGTGGTTTGAATCGTAGATCCAGACAACGGTAAAGATGTCTGAGGAGTGGTTACAGAGACAGTAGAAACCGGAGCCGTCGATACTCCAGAAGTAAGTATGGTAGATGTGGCGGTAGTTGCAGCAGCCGTTTGAGATGGAGTACTAGGTGCAATTGGCGGCTGAGTAACTACCGAAGTTACAGAAGTTTGAACATTTGACTGGACAGGTTGCGGTTGCTGGGGTGGACCAGAAACTACGGGTTGTCCAGCTTGAGGAACCAACTGTATACTTGGCTGCAACACCTGTTGACCCTGTGATGGATCCCACACTAACATTCCAGGGTATTGACCCGTAACAGGTTGAGGATACTGAGATCCATAACCGGATTGAGGATAGGATTGATAATTGTAAGGTGCAGTTCCCATACTTGGAACATATGACTGACCTTGAGGCGGTTGATAACCTTGACTCGAGTATTGACCTTGAGGTTGATAACCTTGAGGTAAATACGGATACTGGGGTTGACCTTGACCTTGAGGTTGGTACGCTTGAGGTTGGTACCCTTGGGGTTGATACCCTTGGGGTTTCCATCCTTGAGGTTGCCATCCTTGAGGTTGATATTGATACTGAGGTTGACCCTGGGGTACATATTGAGGCTGGGGTTGACCTTGAGGCATGTATTGTACCATAGGTGCATACTGACCTTGAGGTTTCCCCGCAGACACGATTTGTGTACCTTGAGGTTGCCCCCCAGGTGTTAACTGAGGCTGCCCCCCAGGCGGTAATTGGCCACCTTGAGGTTGGGAAACGGGAACTGAACCTGACATCATGTAAATGTCTCCTACACCCAATGGTATATTACCACTGTTTCCAGTTAATAACCCATGATCAACGGGTTGAGGAGATGCCCCCGCAAAGGTACCAGAAAGTGATTGATACCCGGTGGGAACAGAAGGACCGCCGTGTAAGAAAGATTCAGGACTTTGAGTAAACACGGACGACTGACCAGACATATTTACAGGAGTATGAATACCTCCAGGTGGAAAAGAGTACGAGGTGTAGAAAAACCTACCCCTGAGTTGTCTAAATAATTGGTTAACGAAAGGTACCAAGTAGTACTTCTAGGAGGACTGTAAAAGATGGATTCACGCTCCCTTAGATCAATAGTAAGTTGACCTTCAAGGTTAGAGACGCCTATTTCTTCCTCTGGAGCAAGTTCTTCAATAGCAATCAAACCAGTAGGAAGATTTTCGGTGATAACTCTTTCTACTCTAGGTGAATCTAGAACACTAGAAGTCGGAGTAACAGGTTCAGATATTTCAGGTTCTTCGCCTGTATCACTAGTAGACGAAAAACTACCAACAAGCTCAGAAACTGTAACAGCTTCGGGATTATAACCTGTCTCTAAACTTTGGTAATCTGGATGGACTACCAAGGAAGATTCTCCTTCTTCAGGTGAACCTACTCTACTGCCACTAGGAGGAGTTACAAGGACCTTCAACCCTTCGTACTGACCCGGAACGTCTTCAGGAGATCCACCCCGCGATCTACGGAGTTTTCTTAACAAATCTGTTCCGGTAACAATCTCAGGTGACTTGCCCCGAAGTCTACGGGACTGTCTCGGTAATTCCGCCACAGCTAAAAACTTTTAACTACTACACACGAAAACAAAGTAAAATTTCAAATCAAACCACCTAAAGTCTCTAAAGAACCAAACAAATTTGAATCACACGCCTAAAGAATCTAGGGCGTCAAACCAAGCACAAACAGTAGCCTTCCAGACCGAAAGCGCTAGTTGGTGATGAAATCCAACCTCACCGGATTCAGTACAGAAATGGCGGGTGGAACAGTTACCCCGGCAACCTGCTTAATGAATAGACTGGACCAAGTTCCTCCACTTTAACCGTCTCGAGTGAAGTGAACCCCCCAGAAAATCCAAGTGAGTCTAGCCGACGTCTGCTCCAGGTACAGTGGGATCTTCCCTCCACCATCACCTCGGTAGAATCCTAAAGATAATGGTCACTAAGGTTACCAACCGCAACAAATGCACCTGGGGGAACAGTCTAAACTCCGACAGCACGCAAGGGCAGAGTATCAAGCTCAATCCCCTTGCCGGCTCCTTGACAATAATCCAAGGTTTACCGACAAGTGACCCCTGGCTCCTCGACAATGGTTAATCCGAGGTTTACCGTTTGTAATACGTGCGTGTCTGGCGTCGTTCCCAACGAGGGGGGATTGATCCCTTCACTGGTTCGGACACGAGCTCGTGCTTCTCCTTTAAGAGGAGCTTTCCCAGAGTACAAATGAGACAATTGGATTTATTCTATCACAAGATAAGCTACTTGTTTGGTTTTGTTGTCTTGGAGAGTTAATTACTCACCTACTCCAAGACACTAGCCTGATCTAAATTGGTGTTTCAGAGCCCTAGTAAATAAAAGTTACTACGTCGATTTTACTTTAAGCGTTAATTTTATGGTTTTTCTTAAAGACAAAAGGTAGCGGAAGTGAAACCAATGGTGTGTAGACTCGACTCCAACCACTACAAAGATGCACCTAAGATGATTTACGCTACTTTCCTTTTTCAATGAAATTCTTAACTAAGAGAGTTGAGAGATGCAAATTTTATAGAAAACAACTTTCTTAGTAAAGACAATCAAAGAAACAATTCTCTTTATCCTTTCAAGCATACAAACATGACCACTCCTTACGTGCACGAAAAACTCTTTTTCTTTCAAAACTTTTCAAAGCTACTTGAAACAAAACTTTTCAAAGGAGATGTTTTTGTATTTTCTCTTTTTAATAAAGCATATAAATCTATCTTAACGAAAATCAATCTCAAAAGCTATAAAATCTATGAAAACTTGACTCACAAGCAAATCAAAAGGGAAATTACTCTAAGCAAACCTAACAAGGCAAAAGCTCACAAAGATGATTCTAGGTTGTTTTACTTGACCAAAATCAAATCAAGGACCAGCTAATGCAGAATCAAAAGACTAGTCAAAACAAAACTCAAATCTTTTTGTTCTTTTTGTAAAATGGAATTCAAGACTCAATCAACAAGCACTTCGAAATTTGCCCAAAGAGACAACTCAATAGTGAGTTGCTCTCACAGGTAGACTTTATGACAGGTCTGACTTCTAAGAATGCTGACAAAACCAGAGATATCTAAGGCTTGACAACTTCTACCGCCAAAGTCACTACAAGACCTACTCAAAAATCAAACCCTAGGGCTTAAACTTCTATGAAATCCACTAAAACACTCAATGCTATCGAAACAAGTTCAGGTGAAGATTTTTGACAAGAGACTAATGAATCTGGGCAGTAAAAACTGAGAAAAAGCAAAATCTAAGAGAAAAAATGAAAAAAATGGAATTTTCTCAAATTTTAGCAGGGGACGCAGGCAACCCGTTAGAACAAGTGCGGGCCCGCTCTGTGCACACAGCGACAGTGCGTCCAAGGACGCACTGTGCAATACTCAGAGGGTGCGTCCTACTGGAAAATTCAAGAAAAACTCAAATGAATCTAACCCTAAGCTAACCCGCCCAAAGACAAAGTCACAGAGCCAAAAATCAGAAAAATAAACCAATTTTCTCAGAGCAAAGTTCATACAAAGGAAAAGACTTTCACATCAATGGAGTCCCCAGTGGAGTCGCCAATTTGTCAGGCGGAAAGAGTCGATCGTGCAGACACAACCAACCTCCCTAGGAGCCTAAGACTCTCTAGTGACAAACAAGACAAACAAGAGCAATCCTTCTCTAAACATGCATTTACTATATGGGAAATCAAGTGTTTAGATCCTACCTGTAGTCCAACGCTGTTGTAGCAGTCCAGCTCCGCTGATCCGGATGAGCTCCTCCTTCACTTTGAAACTTGCATACACTAACAATCAAACGATTAAATAGCACTTGATAATCTCATAGAATAAAACATATTTAACACATAGACCAAGGAGTACATGAAACAACTCATAAATAACAAGTTATTGAGAAGAATGGACTCATTTGCATTAATAGGTAACAAAAGGAACAAATACAACCTGAGCCTTGGTGTTGTGCAAGTCCCTCCCAGGGTCCATCAAGAGTTCTCCTTTACTTTGACAAAGCTCACCCACTTTCAAATAGAACAAGCAAAGATGGCAATCTCTCCTCACAAGCTTCTAAATGGGAGTCCTAATTCCTGCAGCATCTACCCTTAGAAATGTATAGCTTCCAACCTTCCCTCCTTCTGGCCCAATGCCTGTATTTATAGTGCTCAAGAGGAAGTTAATCAGGTCCACCATCAATGGGATAATCCCCTCTTTGGATGGGATAGCTCCCTTATTGATGGGATAAGTTCCTCTTTGGTAGGAGTGCATGAACCATCTGGAGGCGCTCAATACACGTCGAACAACCTTCTAGAATGCTCTAGAAATGACCACAAGTAACTTTTTAAAGATGAAACTTGCGCATTTTAACCTTTACAGGGGGACGCACCTGCCCTTTTACATACAGAGCGTCCAAAGACGCAGCTTTTGTGAACATTGGGTGCGTCCCCGCAGGTAAGGTTGAGAGAACCTGCGTACCCAGAGATAAATACATTTATAAAGACTTTCTCTCTTTTTGGAGTTTGACATGGAGAGCAGAGGCATAAGACTTGCCTAAGAGGATAGCATGACTGTTGATAGAGCCATACTAACTGTAAATAGTCATGGTGACATTTTTTAGTGTAACAGGCATGCTAGCAGAAGAGCACATAAACAACTTCATGCTTTCCATTAATCTCAATGGGGTTACTAATGAAGATGTTGTTGTTCGGCTTTTTCCTTATACACTGCAAGGAACAGCCGGGTCATGGTACTTTTCATTACCCTTCGGATCCATCACAAGCTGGGACATCTTCCAGGACCAATTCCTAACCAAGTTTGGTGATAACAGGTCGACGGCAACGTTAATCAATGACCTATCCAATCTTAAAGCCGAAACTAGAGAGCCTATCAAGGACTTCAATTTACGTTTCAACAAAATTCCTACTGCTTCCCAGCCCAGCAAAGAAGTACGATATGAATGGTATATCACCGCTCTACCATCGAACATAGCAATCTTCGTGGATAGGGCAAATAAAATAACCTTAGCTGATAACATGAAAGAAGCGATAGCAGTAGAGAAACGAATAATAGCCCTGGAAAAGAGATCCGTGATAGAGGAACATAAATCCAAAGAAGTCACCTTGAAGGAAGACTCCAAAAAGAAACAAGCAAAGGATCCATTTGATTTGGAAGGATTGCAAAAAGTTCTAAAGACCATGTCCAATGAAATGGTCGACATAAAAAAGCAAGTAGCAGAAAATTCTTCAAAAAATCCCTACAAAGGTTTTAAAAGAGGTCCTTCAACGGCTGCAAAGCCACCTAATGCCATTTCAAATGCCGAATCCAAGGAAGAGGAAGAGGAAATTGCCACTGAAGGGCAAACTGATGATGAAGAAGTTGTGGAATTACAAGGAATGTGGGATTTCATCCTCCCACAAGAAGAAGATCAAGAAGTGTTTCTAGTTAGCACGCGAAGAAAAAATCAGCTTGATCCTCCCCAAACTATCCCTAAGCCGAAGAGTGCAAGCTCTGCAATAAAGGATAAAGTCGCGACAAAGAAAATGATATCTAAAGCGACTCAAACCAGCCCAGTCCAAACAGATGAAACGACTCCATCTAAAACAATCATAGTGTCGGATGAAATGGAGTACAATATTATTGAATACATGAAGAAGACTAGGGCTAACATCACCCTTTACGAACTGAGCAAGTTGAAACATCAACAGAAGATAATGATGAAAGAATTTCATGCCGTGCCAGTTGCACCTTTGCATGTCGCTGTACTTTTTCAAGCTTCCCATAACATGGGAAGACCTCCAACTAACGCGATCAATAAGATTGATCCAAATGACATTGCCCTAATTGGAGGAAGATCAAGATCTCACACTCCCCCGTTTCTCCTTACTTATGAAATCTTCAATAAAAATGTGCACAATTGTTTGGTAGATTATGGTGCTTCATCGAATATTTTAACCAAATCTATATGTGCCAAGTTAAATGTTCAACCACAGAAATCCGCAGTGCGCATAGTTCAACTAGATCGATCTCAAGTCGAAGTGATTGGTGAACTAAATCAAGTAACCATAAGATTGTCATCCAACCCGAAGGTATGTCAAGTTATTAACATTCTAGTTGCCAATATCCCAGAATTCTATGGCTTAATTCTTAGCAGGGATTGGTCAGAAAAACTCCATGGATACTTCGCTACCAACTGGTCGCACATGTGGCTACCCTACAACGGTAAACCAAATCAAATAAAAGTTGAACGAGAGCTACACCAGAAGTACATAGTAACGGAGTTAGAGGGAGAAAATGAACTAGTAGCGTATAACAGCAGCATTATTGGCAATTACTCGGTAGATTCTTTCCTCGGTAATTTCAATGCTCATGCATCACCCTATTTAGAAAACTATGTTTTTTCCCAAGTAGAAAATTTTTCTCAAACTGATAGTTCGATATCGATTTTTTAAATAAATCTTTGTTTTGGAAATTATTTTTTGATGGTTCTAAATCTAACGAAGGAGCAGGAGCAGGATGCATTCTGATTAGTCCAGAAGGAGATAAGATCATGCTCACATGCAGACTCGAATTCGATTGCACAAACAATATAGCAGAATACGAGGCTTTGGTTCAAGGCCTATATAAAGCAATCGGGTTAGACGTCAAGTATCTGCAAGTTTTTGGAGATTCTGAGATTGTGGTTAAACAGGTACGTAACACTATACATTGCTTATCAGGTCATTTAAAACACTATCAATCCTTAGTACAAGATCTGACTGAGCATTTCATAGCGTTTAATATTTCTTCAATCCCCAGGCTCCAAAATGCAAGTGCATACCTTTTGGCTAACGTAGCTTCTAAGCTTATTCCCTCTGAAGATTTTAGTCCAGATAGATTCTCAATAGAATTAATCTTTAGACAGTCCATTCCTGACAACATCACAAATTGGAGAGTATTCAATGACGATCCTGATATCGTAAATTTCCTCACATCTGAAGGATCCTACTCTAATCAAATAATTGACGAAGACCAGCACGATCGACAATTGCAACAAAATAGCACTAATAATGCTATACCTAAGTCAGTGGTCAAGTTATAAGACTTGTACGATTTGAAAGATCGGTTTAAGAGGTCTACCAATTCAAAACTCCAAATTTCAACCTTGAACTACGAATTAGTAAACCTAGGGACCGATGCTAAACCATAAAACATTAATCCAGGCCTCGGCCTAGCCCCTGAATAGAAACTAGCGTATATTCATCTTTTGAGACAACATAAAAATGTTTTTGCCTGGAATTATGATGAGCTAAAAACATACGACACTTCCATCATCTAGCATACTATTCCCATGATCGATAATGAAAAACCTGTCCAAAAAAAGCTGAGAAAGATCCACCCCAATTTAGAAAATCAGATAAAAACTGAGCTCAATAAGTTATTGAAAGCCAGGATAATCTTTCCCGTCAAACATTCCAAATGGGTCTCCAATGTGGTACCTGTTAGAAAGAAAAACGGAGATATTAGGATTTTCATTGACTTTCAGAACCTTAAGAAAACCCATCAAAAAGATAATTTTCCTCTACCACCTATGGAACAGATACTGCAGGCGGTGGCGGGCTCAGAATTAATGTCTTTCTTGGATGGATTTTCAGGATACAATCAAGTGTTGGTACATCCTGATGATCAGTTGAAAACCACATTCAGAACTAAATGGGGCACATACGCATATCGGAAGATGCCATTTGGTTTGATTAATGTTGGTGCCACATTTCAAAGAGCCATGGACATCGCATTCAAAGGTTTAGTCAATAAATTTGTAGTAATTTATTTGGATGATATAACAGTGTACTCGAAGAAGCGAAAGCGACCATCTCAAAGACCTAAAACAAATCTTTCAACAGTGTTTAAGGTATGGAATTTCACTTAACCCAAAGAAATCTTTTTTTGCACTAAGTGAAGGGAAACTTCTAGGATTCATAGTGTCAAAATCAGGTATTCACATTGATCCCGATAAAATCAAAGAAATTTCTTAAATATCCCTACCTCATAACAAAAAAGCCATGCAATCTTTCCTTGGTTAGATCAATTTTGTAAAGAGATTCGTTCCAGATTTTTCACGAATTGTGTCTCCTTTGCAAACCATGATTAAAAAGAATTCAAATTTTAAATGGGGTCAAGATGAACATGAAGCATTCAACCTGATCAAACAAGTTATTATTAATTCTCCATCTTTAGCAACCCCGAATTTTTTAGAGCCTTTTATTTTATACACAGTTGCCTCAGATAAGTCACATGCTGCGATTCTAACTCAAGCAAATCAAGAAAAAGTGGAAGCTCCAATTGCGTTTTTTAGCTCAAATTTACAGGGTGCTGAACTAAATTATTCAGACATGGAGAAACAGGCTTATGCTATTTTCAAAGCGGTCAAATACTTCAGACCTTTCTTACTTAAAACCCATACTAAGATCATAGTACCGTTTCCAGCGGTAAGGAATCTTCTAGTACAGAAGGATGTGGGTGAGAAAAGGGCCAATTGGGTTACTGCCTTACAGGAATATGACATTGAGATCAAACCAACAAACATTGTAAGAGATCAAGGCTTCTGCAAAATGCTGGCTGGAGCATCGCAAATGTCTGAAATTCCATCTGAAGAGGTACAAATGTGTGAGGTAAGCCTAAACAATGCAGAATCATTATATGTTGATATCATTTATTATCTTAAGAATGGGTATGCTCCTTCACACCTTGATCATACTAAGAAAAGAGCCCTAAGGTTGAAAGCCAAACAATATCAGCTCATAAATGATATTCTTTTTATAAAAAATTATGATTCTGTTCTTCTTAGGTGTCTTCAGAAAGCTGAAGCTGAAAAAATTTTGTAGGAACTCCACGATGGGCCAACAGGCGGACACTATGCTGGAGATGCTACTGCACATAAAATCTTACGCGCGGGATATTACTGGCCCACGCTATTTAAAGACTCGCACAATTACGTGAGAAGATGTCAAGTCTGCTAAACTACTGCTAGAAGATAAAAGAAGCCATCCCTGCCACTATAGCTGGTAAACATCGAGCAACCTTTCAGTCAGTGGGGCTTGGACATAATAGGTGAGATCATTCCTCACTCTTCTAAGAAGCATAGATACATCCTCACAGCAACAGATTATTTTACTAAGTGGGTAGAAGCAGTTCCGCTCAAGACGGCTAATTCTGAAAATATCATTGAGTTCATAGATCAATTTATAATCACCAGGTTTGGATTGCCATCCGCTTTAATGTTTGATAATGCATCATACTTTTCTGGAAATGCAATGACTGAATTTGCACTTAAAAGAGGATTCAAACTTAAATATTCAGCCAATTACTACCCACAAGGTAATGGGTTATCTGAGTCAACAAATAAAAACCTAATCAGTATTATTAAAAGAACAGTTGACCAAAATCATAAAAATTGGCAAAAGGCTTTGATATATGCTTTATGGGCAGATCGGATAACGCAAAAAGCTTCTATCAGCACTTCTCCCTTTAATTTAGTTTATGGGAAAGAAGTGGTTCTTCCGACTTACTTAGCAATGCCCTCTTTGTCTTTAGTACAATACATTGATGAAGTACCCACTTCTTCCTTACAGCTAAGACAAATGGAAATAATTAAATTAGAAGAACAATGAGAACAAGCTAGGAAAACACATGCTCATCATCAAGCACTAGTAAAATCCTCTTTTGATTCAAACATAATGACCAGAAAAGATTTTCAGATGGGAGATTTAGTTCTAAAGTGGGACAAGGCTCATGAAGAAAAGCGAAAACATACAAAATTTCAAAGGATGTGGCTTGGTCCTTTTCAGAATGTAGAAGTCGTAGGTCCATCAACATTTGTGTTATAGGATTTAGCAGGTAAAAGGGATCCTTTGCCTGTTAATGGATAAATTCTCAAGAAATATTTTCCATAGAATATTATTCTTCTATTTTTGTAGAATAGTTATTTTTCTTTTTCATAATAAAACCAGTTGTGAGTGGTTACATTAGGCATTTACGAAAAAGACACCATTCTCTTTCAGATTTTGAACTTTTCGCTTGTATAAATAGCAAATCTTTTGGAAAATTGATCTTTATTATTGATAGATACAGTTAAAAATTTTAGCTTAGATATGATATTAGTTTCAACTTCAAAAAATTTGATGAAAGCAACCTTTAGTGAAGAAATTGTTTTATCTCAGTACAATAAAAGGTATCAATAACAAAATAAAGATTCCCTGTAGAACAGTTGTTTCCAAAAAACTCTATTATTTTCGTCCAGGGCTATCTTAAGGAAACAATGACTTCCTCCCTGCTAAGGAAAATCACAACGTTCAGAGGAATAACCCAAGGATACACTTTATCTTGAAGAATAAGAGGTCTCATCACGAGCCGGCTTATCATTATCACAGATATTATAACTTGCTGACTTTGCCAATACTGTACACCACAACAGGGCAATGACTCAAGATTGTTGCAATCAAAAGACAAGGGGTCTCATCACGAGCCAGCTTGTTCAGCAAAGTTATAAATCAAGTGAATGACTGTGTCATAATTTGGCTACCAAACCAAGACATTGTTCTTTAAGAATAAAAAGAAAATCAAAGCAATAAGTGTGGATATGGATTTTTCTTTGAAAGTTGTAGGTCACCTTAAGTAGGATACAGGATCATTGCTGGGTAACAGGTAACCTGTCGAGGCTATAAACGCCTGCTGGCAACAGAGGCTCTACCTACGACAAATGAGCATATTTAAAACTGGTTTACAGAGGAGACTTTGTTTTATCTTTACAAGACCAAGTAATGGCTTATGTAAATACAAGGACTAGCCTGAGGAAGCAAATAGTCAAAGTAGAAAATGGTTGAAACAAAATATCATTGATGGTTTAGAGCGTAATGTACTCTATCTTTCCATAATAAAGTTTAATTTTTTGAAAAATTTTCTGTTTTGGAAGTTTGAAAAATTCAGTAGAAAACAGAGATAACTAGTTCTTCCAAGTTAATCGCCAATTTTTGTGGCCACCAACAACCCCCCTCCTTATATAGTATTAGCAATAACACTAGGTAAGTGGGGACCCTTAGTAAAAAATTCAAAAAATTCAATTAAGGCTCATGCATTTTACTCCTTAAGAAAACATCGCATCACGCAAAGAATGAGAGGACATTTCCTTATGAGTAAAAATGATAAACTGTGAAAGTGCGACACGAGTTCCATCGATCGCATGCATTAAGAAACGCTCACATTGGAAAACCTTAAAAGATCTCCGATATCCGATATGTGATATCGCATATCGCAATGTCGCATAAAAACACATAACCATTTAATGATTGTAGCGATGCGCGATACTGCGATCCGCGATCTTGCGATAGCGCGACACTGTGATCCGCGATCTTGCGATACTGCGATCCACGATCTTGCAATAGCGTGATACTGCGATCCGCGATCTTGTGATAGCGTGATCGAGCAACCCTGTGATAACACATCTTAATGAAATTTGCGATAATGCGATATGCGATGCTGCGATGCGAATCACAGAAACGTTCCATCGCAGATTTTCCCCGGCTCAACATTCAAGAAAAGCTTTCCATAAACCAAGAACTGGATACGTGCCTTAATGATAATTAATGAATGATACGCCAGTTGTTAATGAAATACGGTTTTGTGTTTTTCGAAGAGTCAGTTCACGTCAGGTGCCATGTTTTTGTACATCCGTAGAGCTTAAAGCTTTCTTGTCGATTTTTATTATCATTACTATCTCCTCATGTGTGAACTGCAAGAACAAAAAATAGAAGTAACACGAAGCAATGTGCAGGAAGCCATAAGGGAAAAGGGTAAAGCTCCAATGCTCAGAAACAGAGAAAAGATTCCATCATAAACGGATACCGCATGCAACAGAGCCACATATTCACAGAGCGCTGCTGAGCTATCCATTACAGATCTTTCATTCACAGCCATGGTTGAATGAGTAGTTGAACAATGCTGATATCAACAGGGGGTTTAACGCTCAAGGTCAGAAGCTCACGAAAGCAGTATGTTTACAAATTTTGAAGCTTATACCCGGTGAAGGAAAAGGCGCTAAAGGCGGAAAACGCATTAGAGAGGCCCGGATCAAAGAATGGAGGCAGTTTCTGATGCACGATTAGCGCCTTGAGAAAATTGCTCAAAAAGCAAAGCCTCTAACTGCTCAGTCACTTGTAAGCCTGGAAAATGCAAGAAAGCAATGGTAAAGAATAAATTGGAAACATAAAGCTAAAAGAAGAGGCAGAAGCAATTCGAGGATTAACCAAGTGGAACTTGGATTATTACTGGGCATACACAGTAAATCCACATAGCCAGAGGATGACTCTCGAATATATCATTGATTTTGCTGAAAAAATGGTGCCAGCGCTTACTATTTCTGTTTTCTTAGCTCAACCAAAAGCGGAAGACAGTCAGCCGACTCTACCTAGGCAAATATTGAATGCTCACAACATTAAGGAGCAAATGCAGAAATAGTTAGATATTAAATTTAATTTTTAGAAATAGTTTTGCTTAGAAAAAGGGCGGTCATTTAAACTGTATCTTGAATCTGTGTAATTAAGATATTTAGTTAGTAGTATTTAAACCCTTCTCATGCATTTAGAGAAGGGTCCAGAAATTTATCAAAAACTTGTCCTCAGAACATGCACTTTTGCACCCTCAGAGGAGGTTTTGGTGAATGAATGGATCAAGATTTGTTGATGTTTGCATTTGATATCTGCTACTGATGTTGCACTTCTGTACTCTTAGTGGATGTTGAAGTAAGGAGAGATAAATCATTGTTGCTTGAAGCTTATGAGTAGGACTAGTCATAAATGGTACTTTTATCTCTTGACCATTTCTACTTATATGTTAAAGTGATATACAGTTTTTAGTTGTTTATGTATTATTGCATGAATGCTTGAGTTATCATTTGGCACTTTTGTACGGTGATAGCTATTTATTTATGCCTAATGTATGAATAGCTCATTATGCAATATGTTGTTCACAACTGTTTCATCTAACTTTTTATGCGAAGTGGTTCATCTTGATTGATTTCCTTTCTTATAATCGTTGAATGATATTTATTACCAGTTGTTATTTGAAATCTCTTTAGATTGCATAATAGAAGAATTACATCCCGGGTTAGTATAGATTTAGATGTGTTATTTATTAGATTACAATAGAATAGAATTAGATTAAAAGTTTGAATTAGAATATCTTAGATAGTAACTGTTAGATCAGCGACATCAAATTCTACACACACACACATAGATTGGGAAACTGGTCCCATTATCCCCAGGCGGACCCGCTATACCAAACGGATAAGGAGCTGCCAACCAAGGTCCGGACCGGGCGGGTATCCCCCTTGTTGTCGACCCGATTTTCGGGGCTTCAACATAACCCAAATTTTTCACACATTGGGATCAGATGCCCCTCTACATTGACGATTATCCTTATAGCAAGATGAACTATCAGGGTGATCCTAACTTATCACTTCCACCCAAGAGAGTATGGGGACCAGACGGTAAGCGTTAAGTTGCTATTTTTATGGTGCATTTCATATTTTTGTCACATGTATATGGTACTTAGTGTAAAATATGTGGTATGCAGACATAGCACCGGTAAGAATGGTAGGATATCCAAGATGAGCGACAACGCAAGGGGCTGTAGATGAGGGAACATCATCATCACGTCAAGGTCCAGAGGATAGTCCGCTACTCACTGATATACACTGTAGGTGTGAGCTACTCTTGACCGGAGTTTCTAAGCGCAGATGGCATGAGTTAGACAATCGATACAAAGATGAGTGTACCTCCCTTCCCTCTGAGTGGCGAGGGATCATGCAGCGCATGGAGATGGTTGGTCAGGCAATATGTGGTCCATGTGCAGGTGGAGCAGAGCCTTTGGTGTGAGATCTGCCAGACAGTGACTAAATATGGGGATATGTGGGTCCCTTTGGTTTTGATTTTTGGAACGTGTTATGGGCATGTCAGATGTATTTAGAGATATGGGCTCCAAACACTTATATGTTTTATGTGATACATAATATGATTATGCATTTTTATATGATGATGATGGTTCGCCATGTGTTTCTGTGGTATACATGTGATAAATGCCAATCTAGAATGTTATTTGCAATGGTATCTACATAGTTATTTTGAGCTCTAGGAAAATCATTGAAATTGATGGTTTCAAATTCACGTACCAACAACTTAACTCGTAGATATTTTCTAAATAGGACTTGGTTATGCAAATGATACACATCATTAAATTGCATGACAAGTAGTAAGGAATCTAAATTAACATGAAGAGGAAGGATGTGATGAGCGAGGGCATTGACTAACAAACCTATCACTCCATCATAGTCAGCCTAGTTATTGGTGGCAGATCCAATGCACACGCCGTTCAAAAGGACTAACATATGCAAGGGGGGACAAATGGCCCAGACTACCAAGGCTAGATTCTAGGAGAAGCGACTCGTACCATCGGCAAAACCAATACACAGTGTGGATGATGGATCCATCTGAAAGGTGCAAAACACAACAGATGAGATGATGCAACCTACCTAACTTTGTGATAGAAATTGATATACGCAAATCAAAGGGATATGCTATGAGTGAAATTTCTTGAGGTAGAGTGAATGGAGATAGTTAGGAAGGAAATGGCCTTCAGAATCCTCCAAAAGAGATGTCCCCTTGCCTAAGTGAAAGGGTAATCAGGGGTAGACATGGCTTCCATGGTCTCCCCATCAAAAAGGAAGATGGACGAACGGGAGGAAGACTGACTACATGATGTGGCGGATGTACCTAGAACATCATCTTGAGAAAGAAGGTTCACATACACATCATATGGAATGGTAGATGATGAGCTAGTAGATGGAAGATCTACGGATGTTGAGACTTGGGATTTTATCGAAAGAGGTTTGATAGAAGCGCGCACAGATACCTCATAAAGTTTTTCCTGTGTGGAACTCAAGGATGACGACAAGTAAAGGATATGGCCCGTGGGGTCTATCATCTTAACATCGGGGGGAGGGATCATGATGGTGGGACCAAATTCCCCTTGTTCTGGTTTACTAGTGGTACTAGAATCCTCCAGTAGAGGAGTAGGTGATCCACTACGAGTGATCTCATATTCACGAAGCACCTCAAGGCAATCGTGAAATTCGTCAAGACGATGGCAACAATGGGAATAGTGACCATGATGATCGCACAAGGACCAAGGGTGATTTGTGCGTAATGTTCTGAGTTTCTTGGTTGGACCTGGTAAGGTAACTTGGACATAAGGGATATTTGACTTAAGGAATGTTTCATGAACCAAAGTTTTGAGATGAGGGAGCTTAGGACAATTATTGGTGGCGTGCGCAACAACTTTACACAAATAGCACAGAGATGATAGCTTTGGGGCTTTAGGGGTTGGAGGAGCTTCGGGAGCCTTTTCCTTAGGTTCTTTTCTCTTAGCTTTCCCCCCTTGTCTAGATGCTTTCGCAACAGGAGTGGGTTCCTGTTGAGGTTGCAGTGGAACTGGAGCAATGGAAGGGGCCATAGAGACTGGTTGAACAAGGGTGAAAGCATGATAAGGTCTTAGCTAACCAAGTAGAGTGCTTGCAAGAGGATCAATGTACAATACTGGGATCCAAAAATTCATATTAGGGAGGACCAGGGAAGCCATGACAGGGACAGAAAATATTCCTGGAGGAGGAAATAAGAAAGGTATTTGGCCTGCAGGGTAATGTCTTAGTGGAATATCTCCTAGATGGTTGAGACTTGGAGGAACAGTTCCTAGTGGGAACATAGGACAGGCACCCACAAACGGAGGAGGTCCTAGGGGATGGATCTAGATGGCCCGGCTGAGAGGGTAATAGCAGGGTGTTGAGGAGATAGTTGTTGATCAGATGTACCAGAATTCTTGTGAGCTTCCCGTGACGCTTGTAACATGCAAACATTCAAAGATCTAGGCTCAGAGATGAGAGGGGTAGGACCAGTGTTATAGACATTTTTGGGCACTGCAACCCCAAGCATGAAATTTCCATAAACCAAGGGCTCCTAAGTCCCTAAAAGTGTTGTTCTAACCCCTAAAGTAACAAGGTCAACTGATTACATCTTCTCCCAGAAGTTCTCCATGAAAAACTGCTCAAAATTGATCAAAACAGGATCATTTCAGCTGCTCCATAGGAAAAGTGTGTTGCATCTCACCTAAGTACACTCTGTGGGTGCGTTGCATTTCAAAAATCCCTTCTATGGGGTGCGATGGGTGAGAAGTGACAAATGGCAGTGTCAATCCGCGAGGTGGAGAGGCATGGAATCTTCCAGAAACTTCTCCTGTGACACTTGCCTCTCTGAATTCGACCAAGGATGAGTAAGAGATCATCAATCTCCAAGTGGAAGCAAGAACTATCAGAGGGAAGACACTAATCAAATCAAAAGCTGACTCATCTCCCTTACAGATATCTATATATGGATCCCTCGTCCCAGAGATCCAGAGGTTGGAATTTTGCATCTTGTAAGGAATTGTTGTTGGTTTCTTGAGACAACATCATAGTGTTGGGTGATCTAAGCTTTGTATGAGGTGAAGAAGGGCTTACTTGCTAAGAGGATGATGCTGGGTCAGAACAAGTGGTTGTAACTCCCTTGGCTCTTTCTTGATTATCAATAAAATCTATTCAAGTTTTCCTCCATACTCTTGTGTCATTTATGTTTTATGCATTTGTATGGTCAATTTACATCTGATCCTAGATTGTTTATGATTATAGATCCATGTTCTTGTATAGTGTTATGCTATTGTGATCCTACAGGTACTCTGTGAAGCTGGGCGTACAAGGAAGCAAGTAGCAAAGGACTATCAGAAGAGAGAGGAATCGAACTAGGAGCTAAGCGCAAGACAGAGGTTGGTCTCCTTTGTTCTTCTCTCATCTATATTTCATAAAGGAAAAATGAAAGTAGCTTTACTTTGTTTGTTTCTAAGGTAGCTACCACACCTTAGTGGGATAAGCAGTTCTGTGTAGACACTTTTCCCTGTAACAAAATGGCGACTCCACTGGGGACAAACTAGGTTGTTTGCTTATCTTCCTTGTTGTTCATTTTATAAACTTACAAACGGAGCCTGAAGTCGAGCTAGGTAGCTTTCGAACTGCATTTTCTATGCAAATGCAAAGTAGATAAATGCCACTTCAGTCAATCTCCGGGTTTTGTTTATAAAGTAAACAACTAATTTACAAACTCTCTGATTGCCCCTTGTGGTAGCTCTAGTAACCTCCTTAGATCTGCCCCTGATTGTTGCTTTACTGATTACCATTTTCTCGGCCAAAACCCATGAACTAAACTGCAAACTGTGACCCGGAACCCAAGCAAAGTCTCGTCTCTGGCCCAGCGCAGGTTCTGTTCTGTGAATCTGAAATTCAGCGCACTTCCCGAGTGTAGTAGGTGCACTACATTTCAAGTTCACTGTATAACAGGTGCGCTGATCAGACTAGGCATTGTTCAGTTTTGGTTTTTGTGATTCATTCTTTTCAGTTCTATTCATGAATTTTGCTACCTGTAATCAGTATATCTCTGTTTCAAAACCCCATTTCCTTGCTGTTATTCTGCCTCCAATGTGCAAAGAACTGTAAATGTTTTTATGTATTTGTTGAGTCATTTTCAGTTCTCCTTTGCAAAAAGTAACGTAATTGTACTATCGTCCCTTGATTTGAAAGTGTCGCAAGTGTCGTTTTCAGTCGTAGAAGAGAGTCTGATTGCTCTTGATAGTCGATTACCCTGTTACTATTGTATTTGATCTGAATTTGTAGTTTTTCTAGTGTCGAAAGCAAGTATTCAGTTCCGGATCATAAAGTGTTATGATTTTCTTCATTTTTTATTTTGAAAAAGAAACTTGTTAGTAAATTTGTTTAGATAATCTTCGGCAAAATCACATAACTAATCTTTTGTCGACGCGTTTCGAACCAACCAGTGTGGTTCATCGTCAGGACAAGTTGAAGAATCAATCAGGCTAAGCTTGATTAAATAGAGTGTGCAGAGACTCCAACAGCTATAATGCTAACGGCTAATTTTGACCTAATGATCCTGGTCAAACCACTAAAATAGTTAATTAATATTTCTCGAAATCGGTAAATAAAGGCATTCATTTGTTAATTAAAAAATAGATATATTATTATTATTATCTCAAATATTAAGAGAATTCATAGTATAATATTAATATTTTAATTATAATGGTCATTAATAAATTATATATATTAAATAATCTATATTTAATATTATTCCAATATAATACAAGTAAAAGGTAATCAATTATTTTTAGAATATAGTTACCTAGATAATTGTGTAATAATTATTCAAGGTCCTTGGTAAGTTAGATCTTCATTATTTTGTTTTTTAGATTACATCATATTTATTATTTAAATATAATGGTCCATTAAGATAATAATAATATATGTTATTAATAATCTATACCTAATTTATAATTCCAAACAAATTGTTAAATCAATATTATTCCTAGAATTTAGTCACCTTAGGTAAATTGTTAGTAATTGTCGCTTGAAAAGTAATTCAGATTTGCGCATTAGCTTTCTTTTTACCATTCACATATTAAGAAAGCCGAAAACAAATACATGCATGTGAATTTGCATTTAGACTGTTTGATTGGTTTGATTTAGGACAGTGCATTTAGTGTGTGCTCTTTGCTCTTTGTGAAAGAATACTGTCTCTCTTTCCTTAGTAGCTAGGATTTTCATTGCACAAAGAAGATAAAAGACTGTTTATCATCTTAGATTGCATTTGAGGAATTATACATCTACATCTTGCAGTGAACCTGAAAGGAAAAGTTCTTCAGCAAGATCAACGATAAAATAAATTTAATGAATCTAACAACGCTTTGGAACCTAATGCACAACATCTAGAAGTCTAGGCTAGAGACGTAATCCGGCGTCGTAAAGCCTGGTAAATGTTGTTCTCACTGATGGTTGGGTGATTCCTCCACTTTGAGACGATAAGTGCCAGTACGGACTTGTGCTCCCACATACCGTCAAGTATATTTTGGGAGACCACAATAGGCTTAATCCTTTATCCATAGGAAGTCGTGTCTGCCGCCCTATCGATCGCAATGCACTGAACACAGCATTCGAGAAGATTGACTGCCGTACCGTAAAAAGTATTCTGCAGTTTTGCGATCGGTTTGGTAATCCCTCTACCTAGATTTCCAGAGCAGTCCCTTTCTTTCCTTTTCAGACTCCTTAACGGAAAAGGTCCATCTGAGCACTTGTCACTTCAGGCTCATTAAAAATCGAAGGCGACTAGAGTCATCTTTTATTTTTTCTCGACTCTTTAAAATTGAAAAAACAAGTTGTGTCAAAGCGTCTAAAATTTATTTTAAATGGAATAATCATCACCCTTTCCTACGTTGATCTTAGGTTGAGAAAATGGAATCCACCAACCAAGGAATTCCCCTTGGAAGAAATCCTAGTCCCTTCTCCTCTTGGGGAGATGTTGGTGCACCCCATACGGCCACATTGTTGCTTCCAGGATTGACAATCGGCTTGCCCGTATGGCTCTTCTCAACCTCTGTCGTTCAGAACACTGCAATTCTTGAACAATCGAGTCAGCATCTAGACGAATCCAGAGTTACCCACCAACCTTCTACTTCCTCCAATTCTTCCTCTCCTCCCTCCTCTTCGCTTGATGGGGTTGGTAAAGCCAAAAATCAAGTACCTGAGAAGAAGAAGGAGCCAAAAGCGAAAGGGGGCAACCAAGCATCGTCTAGCGAAATTCCACACACTGCACCGACCAGGCCTAAATCGCCATGTGTCATTTGCAAAGGAGACCACTATCATAGAGATTGTCCCTGCATCCCTCGGATCTTAAGGGACTAGTCTCCTCATTTTCACAACCCGGTGTCGTCAACCTCTGATGATCATGTTGAAAACACACAGTCGACTAGTGAAAGTGAAGCCCCAGGACAAAGAGGAAAATATAGATTTCCTTGTAAACTGTGCGAAGGCGATCATGCCGTCCACCGTTGTCCCTTCTTAGACGAGGCTAAAAGAGTTTTGGACGATCGTCCCGTTTCACCGTTACGAATTCCTCCTGGATATAAAAAACTCTTGCCGAGTCCGTCACTACTTGAAAATCCAGTTGACCTGCCCAGGTGGTTAGCCGAAGCATCTACCATTGAAGACAAACCATCTGAACCCATACCAGACGAAAGTCAAAAGGTCGAGGCGGCAGTTGACCCGGTCTTGCCTTCAGAGGTTCCATCTTCAGATGATACAGTCACAGAAGAGAATAAGGATGACATTGTCCAAATTCTTTTCGTAAGCACAGACTCTGATGAACATGGGGTCAATTTACCCATTCCTTTACCGCAGGAAGGAAGTTCGTCAGAGTCGTACTTGGCCGTCTATTCGGTCCCACCTCCAAGCAACCTACTTGTTTCCTTCGACTGGAATCAACTAGGCAGACCCCGTTTACCGGCTAGTGTACCATTCTGAATTATTGCTCAAATACATAGAATGGTTATGGCCAGTATCATCATAGATGAGGGGGCTTCTGTGAGTATCCTTTCCTCGACTGCTTGGAAAGTGCTTGGTTCACCATCGCTTTTACCTGAGATGAGAAACCTAACAAGCTTTGACAAAGGAACCAGTCGACCGTTAGGGATCCTTCCCGATGTGCCCATAACATTGAGAGGGAAAACTATTCAAATGAACGTAATGGTAGTCCAAGGACCCCTGGATTATAATCTACTCCTTGGACGAGACTATATTTATTGCATGGGAGCCATTGTCTCATCACTCTTTAGAGTAATGTGTTTTCCACACGAAGGAAGAGTGGTCAAGCTCATAGACCAGCTTTCATTTCCCGGATCATGCATAGCAAATAGTCGTATACCATCCCTGAATGGTCTTTTCACACACGGAATGTCTCATCAGTCTCTAGTCCGTCCACCTGATGAGCGCGAGTGATTCGGGGGATATGACTGAAACCCAGGGGGCATGCACCCTGGTCTGCTTCGGCAAGAAAACTTCGGGTATAGGATAGGTTTCCATGAGAGATATATGACTGGTCTGTACTCCCGTCCGTGAGTGGAAGAGGGGGTTAGACTGGAATAATAATCCCTCGTCAAAGTTATGTGAGTGGATTGTCTCACCTTTGTCTATTTCGGTAGACATCGCCTAAGAAGTGTTTTGTTTGCGGTGTGAATAGAACAATCTTTGGTAACCTGAAAGAGGCTTTCCTGATAAGACAAATTTTTTGTTGGAGATTTGAAAGATGACCTTGAAACTCTATTTTATACCTGGGGGCATGCAAACCTTTGGCGTGCAAGCAAAGAGCGATTATTTATCTTTTTTTTGGATTGGTCATTTCCTAACTTGCATAAAGAAAGGATGTGGGGCAAAGATTTGAAAAATTTCCGTTTTTAAATGGGACATTCTTATTATACGACTAGATTAATCGAGCAGTTTTAGCACATAGTTCAAGCTCGTTAAAAAATAAACATAAGTCATGAGCAAATGTTTCTCCCCGTGTTTAAGCTCATTAAAAAATGAACTATTTCCCGGTAAATAACCATCGTGAATGTAGTACTTCAGCCTTTAAAGCCTTGGTCGTGTTCTCATCATCACCTCCACTCTGTATTGGCAGATCATTCACCTCCATTTGATTGTTTACCCCTTTTTGAGGAACGACTGCGAAGAGTGATCCCACTAGCCATCCTTGTAACATTGTCGTGATTGGAAAATTCCAAACCTTACCTGGAATCAGTTGCTACCCAATTTTATCACTCGTTCCTCAAAAGACGAGTCTCCTTTAAGCTCTTTTCAACTGACTCGTAAAATATGAAAATATTGTCGAGCCATTGGCCTCTCCAGCTCGTTAAAAGGACCGGAAGTGCTATCCCTCCTTTAGATTTTAATCTTTTTGGACCTGAGGGATTATTACACAAAAAGATCGAGTGCTTGTTTTGTTCGTCTCATTAAAAGGATCGAAAATTCATCCCTTCTGTATTGTTTTATACTTTTTTGGACTTAAGGGATTAGGTGACGAAAAAGGAATTTTGGAGTTTCCTTTACGTTCCTTTTCAGACTCTCTAAAATTGAAAAGGACCGAGTTATCTTTGTCGTTAAACTCGTTAAAACCTAATAGCGACAAACTTGTCCATAGCAAACAAGAACGAGTTTCACTATCGCTAGGCTCGTTAAAACATAGCGATGGGTTTGCCCGAAGGGTAAATTATAGAAAAAGCATATGTTATCCTCCTCAATCTTGACAAAAATAAAGAGGTACTGGTCAGCAATGACTGGGGAAAAATTGGGAAGAAAACTTGAAGAAACTTTTTTGGTAGCAAGTCGCTCTTGAACATGACACTTTCACTCCGCATCCAAGTCGGGTTGGGTTGTTTCTTTCACCGGTCACATCACCATGGTCCCATCACACCATCCACATTTGGGGTTAATGCTACCAATCCATCACGTCAGTGTCGCCTATATGTTCAAGAGAAGTCATTCATAGAATTCACCTGTGTCTCACCTGCTACAATACATTTACACTCCATTCTTTCATGACCGCCACCCTGAACCTTATGTCATCAGATCATTTTCACCTCCATTTAAATCATTTGCTCCATTCCGTGTCATTGATGTGGGATTCATTAAGGCCCTCCTATGACGGATCGCTTCTTGTCGACATCAGCTCATTATCCAAGAAGTCGATCTAGGAACACCCCGTTCAGTACTTTGAAGCTTGCATGCCTCAATGGCAAGTTTCTCACTTTCGGCGACAGGTTTACATCAATGGCCTTCGACCGAAAGATTTTACGTGGTGTTCGACGCCAAGTCCTTTATTCACATCACGTGAATTGTACTGCAGTACCTTGAGGGTCATTATCATTATCGGTGATTCCTCTCGCGCCTGTTAACAGCTTACATCATTGGCTGGTAATCAGGCGATGTCTTTCCATGTTTGACTCTAGAATATCTCTCACATGGATATACTTGTACTTCGAGTGAAGATCAAACGAGATTGAAGACCCCGGATCTAGTTTCATCCATACGGGCTGCGATATATATTCAGGGAAATAAAGACATCAAATGTACATCATTGCTGCACAGATAATCATCCAATCAAAGGGATGATGGATCTACCAGAATCATCAGTCTACACTCAGATGATTGTCTGTCCTATGTACATGAAAATGAATTTATAAAGCTGAGCATGGGAATGCCCGCCTCAGCTAGATCATGAAAATATTATGAAGATAATGTATTGTATTGTATCTTATTACAGGTCTCCTCCCAGCTTGAAAGAACTTCGGATCCTCATAATAAAGCATTTCACCCGACATCAAAATATTAACAACCTCATGCTTTAGGGGGCAACTGTTATAGACATTTTTGGGCACTGCAACCCCAAGCATGAAATGTCCATAAACCAAGGGCTCCTAAGTCCCTAAAAGTTTTTTCTAACCCCTAAAGGAACAAGGTCAATTGATTACAGCTTCTCCCAGAAGTTCTCCATGAAAAACTGCTCAAAACTAGTCAAAACAGGATCATTTCAGCTGCTCCATAGGCAAAGTGTGTTGCATCTCACCTAAGTACACTCTTTGGGTGCGTTACATTTCAAAACGCCCTTCTATGGGGTGCGATGGGCGAGAAGTGACAAATGGCAATGTCAATCCACGAGGTGGAGAGGCATGGAATCTTCCAGAAACTTCTCCTGTGACACTTGCCTCTCTGAATTCGACCAAGGATGAGTAAGAGATCATCAATCTCCAAGTGGAAGCAAGAACTATCAGGGGGAAGACACTAATAAAATCACAAGCTGACTCATCTCCCTTACAGATATCTATATATGGATCCCTCATCCCAGAGATCCAGAGGCTGGAATTTTGCATCTTGTAAGGAATTGTTGTTGGTTTCTTGAGACAACATCATAGTGTTGGGTGATCTAAGCTTTGTATGAGGTGAAGAAGGGCTTACTTACTGAGAGGATGATGCTGGGTCAGAACAACTGGTTGTAACTCCCTTGGCTCTTTCTTGATTATCAATAAAAGCTATTCAAGTTTTCCTCCATACTCTTGTGTCATTTATGTTTTATGCATTTGTATGGTCAATTTACATCTGATCCTAGATTGTTTGTGATTATAGATCCATGTTCTTGTATAGTGTTATGCTACTGTGATCCTACAGGTACTCTGTGAAGCTGGGCGTACAAGGAAGCAAGTAGCAAAGGACTATCAGAAGAGAGAGGAATCGAACTAGGAGCTAAGCGCAAGACAGAGGTTGGTCTCCTTTGTTCTTCTCTCATCTATATTTCATAAAGGAAAAACGAAAGTAGCTTTACTTTGTTTGTTTCTAAGGTAGCTACCACACCTTAGTGGGATAAGCAGTTCTGTGTAGACACTTTTCCCTATAACAACCAGGAAAAGCACCCAACAATGAATAATCTTTGTAGACTCCGGATGAAACACTGGTGGTAGGAGTGGGAAAAATTTTATCAGACATCGATGAGATAATGGACTCAGGGGAGGTCATGGATGTCGGCTCGTAGTATGTCAACTGATCAATGGTGACGATCTTCCCTTCATGGGGGAAGCACATCTTGCGAAAAACTAGAGATGAGATAGTTGACATGGAATAAGTGTAACTATGACCCAAGAGAATGTTGTAATTTAGAGGGGCATCAATATCCTTAATGTCTACATGGACAGTATTACCTGCAAGATTCACTGGAAAATTGTGATACATGTCGAGGGGTTGGGAGGAGTGACCATTCCAAGCATGCAAAGTGATGGTGGATGGGAACAACTCAGGTGACTTAAGCTATTTCCAAACGGTAGTAGACATCACATAAGTGGATGCACCTTCATCAATAATGCAACGAGAGATGATGGCATTACGGGCTCGAACTAGAATTTGGAAAGCAACGAATGAAGGTAATGGGGGATGTTCTGATGTATCAACTGGGAAGACAATCAAATGATCGTCAGAAGGATCTACTACACCCAAAGAAGTTAGTAGAGCTTTCTTTTGAGATGGGCACGACTGGAGTACCTCCAACGTCGACATGGTAGCAGGTGATTGCGCCAAGTCATCTATTATACTGCATGTATGGGCAGCTTGGTTAGAAGTTGCATTACAGTGTAATGGTTTGTTGGGGATCTTAGGAATTGGCTCAAATTTAATTTGAGGGATCTATAGCAGACCATTTTGTTTCATAAGAGGCTCAGTAGGTACTTTTTTTGGATGCAGTGGTGGATAAAGTTGATGGCCTGTCATATTGACGTGACTAAGTTTGCAGGTTGATATCGGAGGTATTAACCTCATCAAAATTCATCATGAGGATCTAGTAGTCACCAGGACCAGAAGGTTGGGGGGCATGGGCTGTTTGACCTGGCTGAGGTTGAGCAGAAACAAATCCTGGCTGATGGAAAGTATTTGTAAGCACTTCCAGTTAAGATGGCACAGGATTCTAAGGCAATTACTGGATGAGTAGTTGGCCTCTAGAAGTTTCTTGAGCTTCTCACATTTGGTGCATATGGGGTAAGAGAGGACACTCATGTGCATAATTCCCATGTACACCACAAAATGCACCAAGCTCATTCATACGAATAGCCTTGTACTGATTGGGT
Source organism: Pinus tabuliformis (assembly GCA_031772625.1). Lineage (NCBI taxonomy): Eukaryota > Viridiplantae > Streptophyta > Pinopsida > Pinales > Pinaceae > Pinus > Pinus tabuliformis. The sequence continues at coordinate 620,875,759 of CM062805.1, read as the reverse complement.
TGATTGCCCTGTTACTGGTCGTTGGCGTTAGGTTGGTTCCCCTCGGGCTCACTAGGTTTACTACCTTGATTAACCTGGTTACCCTTGTTACCTTTCCCCTTATTATTTTCCTTCAAATTTTGGGGATTGGTCGTACTATGCTACGCAAACACTTGACCCGAAGGGGGAGGTGTTTGTGGGGTTGAGGATGCATGGGAGGCTGTGGTGGTAATGCTTGAGGGGCTGGAGCACTCGACTATGCATAGGGATAAGATGGTGGAGGAGCAACAGTTTGCTAGATAGGTTGAGCATTATCTGGCCCTGAAAACATGTAGCTAGTAGGAGGTGCATAAGTGTTGGAGGAACTAGTGCCCCGCTGCGGATTGCCATAACTTTGCTAAGTATATGGCGAAGGATATGAAATGGATCCAATGATACCGTCGGTGGCGTGACATGCCCCCAGTGCACTAGCACCTCCGGGATGGGGGAGGTCTGGAATGACGATATAGACATAACCGGATTGTGCATAAATCAAGTCATATCTCAGAGCGGTTTTGGGAGCTTCTTCCTCTAATTGAGGAAAATGGGACACGATATCTTTGGCAATGGGTGATAAAAGGATCCCAAGAAACCAATCGAGGTAGACATGGTCTTTGAGGGGTGGGGCACAGCATGTGCTCCTCCTTCTATGCCATTCATGAACATGATCGGAAAGACGAGTAGCAGAGGACTGTCGGAATGTGGTCAAGAGCTTCGTACTAGAGTCGTATCGGAGAGGTAACTGAAAATATGAGAGGAACACTTTAGCAAGCATCGCGAAAATGGAATGAGAGGTGGCAGACTAGACTACATACCACTTTGCAGCATCTCCAGTGAGCATGCATTGGAACAATCGAAGACTAATGGAGTCATCGGTGATGGAATTGGATGAACACCACATATGGAAGGAGTGGACGTGATTGGTGGGGTCCTCTCCAGAATTACCCTCAAACTTTGGGATGTCAGAGGGGAGCTTAGTCATCATAGTTGGCCAACCAGCATCATGATGTATAGGGTCATTTATCAACTGGCTAAAATCCGGGAGACTTAACCCAGCTAGTTGTTGTAGCGGCTACAACCACCCTCCAAAATTTTTCCTTGGCTTCATTTTGGAGCCTCACTACTAACCATCCCCAGTAGCATTTCTTACACTATCAATCACATTAGCTTCAGCTATTTCATAGAGTCTTGTCAACCTTTTCATGAAAGTTTGTTCGACCTCCTTCACAGGCTGCTTTCTGGACTTGCTGTCAATTGCTAATTGAGAAGATCCCTATGGAAATTGTGAAATTCTGGAGGGGAACCAGCCTTCTAATGAGACTCATCATTGGGTAAATATATGGACCTTAATATACCACCACATCTTACTAAAATCAACTCTTCTCATGATTCCTTGCATGTTTTAATTATATTTTCCTTAATGAGACGAGTAAAATCTAATGTGCATTGATTGCAAGTTTTTGGGAGCAAATTATGGCTAATTAAGGTGCAAGAAATAAAATGAAACAAGAAGGAGATATTATAGGAGATGTATCTTCCTCATTAAGTCCTCACTCATTTGAAGATCCCTCAATCAAATCACACCATCTCGGAGTTGCAGGCAGTCAAGTCATGAGGATCATTGGCAGCCAAGCTAGTGATAGTTAAGAATTAGTTTATCTTGAGATTGGGAGCCAAGCCTCCCTAGATTTAGGGAATTTGTTGCAACTTTAGTTGTATAAATAAAGAGGCCTCAATCCTCATTATGATTCGGAATTTTTATGCAAGATAAATAAGCACTTTCCAGTTAAAGGATTGTGGCAAAACACTGTTATGTATTTTTTGATATGTTAATGAAAATGAGCATTTCCTAGATCCAACACTGAGTTGACTCAGAGGGATGAAGCTCTTGGGTTAGGGCCCAATCCTAGAAAAAGGGGTTCCTCTTATTGTACTTTTGTTCTTAGGTTATTTCATAGATTACTTGTTGAATTGATTTTGGCATTGTTTCATTGCAAGTATTGGTGAATTTGATTAGTTTGCTTCCATTTGTGTGTAGTTTTAGCAGTAGTTTTAGAGAGATAAACGAATACCAAAAAGGCTACTAACAAGTGGATATTGCCTCACTCATCCCTTCAGGGACCATGGTTTGAGGGAAAACTCCCATTCAAGCCCAAAAATACAGAATTCTGATTTCTTATGAAATTTAGGGTTTTCTGCTAATTAGGCCAGCATCTTTCAATTTTCAAGGATAGGTTTGCAGTTTTTATTTACGATATCTCCAGCTTTGTATTAGATTTCATGGTGTTTCACAATAGGCTGCAAGCATTTCCATGCATGAACTAGGCAAATGAATGATGAAATTTTGTTTTCTTATGTTGTTGGAAATCTTTCTTGTTTTGACATGATTTATGGGTAAATGTCAGTGATGTGTGTATTGCAGGAGTTTCAATAGTGCAAGAAGACCTCATATCAGTAGCCCCAGCCTAACCTCACCCATCCATGATCACCAAAAGCCACTAAGTCCATAAAACTAAGTTATCATTTCGTAAGAACAACTTGCCATGATTGTTGAGCAAATCCAACCATCATACAAACTTGGGTTTGAGTTCTGAGGAAGTCCTAGCCACTTCCTTTCCTTATTCCTTCCATCACTCACCTTCCCTAAGCCCTATACCACTATCCAAATCACTCCTTATGCTTTCGGCATGTTCCTGTAGGAATACAGGGGATCTTGTAGGTGAATTAGGACATCCTGTAGACATCCTTTAGGACGACCTATAGTAACTTGTTTTGAGGCTGATTTGTGATAAATGCATCACGAAAGATAGGAGAAGTACCATGATTTCCTCTCAAGCCATATGACCCTTCACAACCATCTCTCTCCATGCCTAGCCCACCTTCCATACAATCAAAAATAATTAGCGTTCATGTTTTCACAAAAAGGACAAAAAGAAAAATGTTGTTATGTTCATTCATATGCACAGTAGTAAAGTGTTTGATTATTGCCTACTTACATTAGTTAAGGTTTTGTTGTGCCCTACAACAACCCCCCATTTCATATCATGTTTATTTACAAAATCATCATATGAAATGGGTCCCTTTAGAAGTTAGTTGGTATCAATACTTCATTATTTGAAAAAGGTCCGCAAACCAAATGAAGACATTATATAAAACCTTTTAAAAACCCATTTTTGGTCAAATAAAGCAATCTTTTATCATTGCGATAAAGCAATCGCAAGATCGCATATCACAATGGCATAGAAAACACAAATAAGTGGCACATTGGTCTCCGCCGATGCGATATCGCTATCGGCTATCGGAAATACTCTATGCACATTTTAAAGCGCCCCATGCCATTAGCCCCAATGCGATGCGCAATCGGCGATAGGCTATCGGCGGTATTCTTTACGCAGTCTTAAAACACCCCAACCCTTTCACCCCGATGCGATGGAATATCGCAATCGGCAATCGGCAGTATCCCATGCATAATAATAAGGCGCCCAGGTCATACCCCCGATGCGATGCGATATCGCAATCAGCAATCGGCGATACACTATTTATGCACATTGTTATGCCCATTCACCCCAATGCGATGCGATTTCGCTATCGGCGATCGGGATTTCAAAATTTTCAACATAAGGATTTAAGTGTTCCCGACGCCCGATTATGATATAGCACGGATTTCAAAAAAGCCGTTAAATGGAGGGATATTATGATTCATTCATATTTAAAGCTTGATCTTTTAAGCAATCATTCACCTGCACTCAACCGCCAAAACATCCATAGCACGCTTAAACAGGTCATTCGGCTGATTAATGATATAATGAGAATTTAAGGGGTGGCAGGTTTTAAACGGCCATTTAATGTAATTGTAAGATCTTCCCATCGATTGTATCCGCAGCCATTTTTAAGAGTTAATCTCTCAGCACGCTTTGATCAATATATCTTTCCCATATTGGATTTTCATTAGCATATCTTTGTGTTACGATTATTTTCGCCGCTGTGCAGAATTCATCCATAGAAGAAAGCTCAAGCAAGATGGGGAAGAAATCCAAGAAGACCACAGGCGCTTCCGCTACACCAGTTGCAGGACAAGCTGTTGTGGACAAAAAGAAGGGCTTGATATCTGATACTACATGTACGGGTCTCATCAGAGTTACTTGGCAAGGCACCTACAACCTGATTGAAGCCGAAGAACCAGCAAGGACAATAGTAGAAGCTATTGTGGATTCAATTCGGAAGTCTGAGAGTACTCTCAAGGATTTAGCTGACTCTTTCCTTCACAGGATAGCGGCCAGGGAGCAAATTCTCCCATACACAGACGTAGTGCGGTGGGCGATTGAAGAAATCCCAATCTTGGATAGAACTTTCAGCACTAGAGACGGAAGAATTTTCGGATCGTTCAGGGCGGATGATCTAAGGAAAATGTATCATTTGCCCGAGCCAGAGAAGATATATAATAAGGCGTTCCTGGAGAAATTCGCAAACAAAAATGAAGTTGAATCCGAACCCATCCAGGATTGGAGACAAAATCCGGCCAAGCACAAACACGAATCTTCCGGTAAGTACTCGGTTGATTCTCTGGCTTCTCCTTATTGCTATGCTGGAATAATGATGTGTAGATTGTGGGGATTGCATGACTCTGCTAATTTTACCATAGAAATGGTTCCTCTAATGGAAGCAGCATGCAACAGTATAATTATGGATTGGGCCACTATCCTTTCTGACAAATTAGCACAAGTTGTGCTTGAGTTTAGAAGCAAGACCCGTATTTCTGAAAGGGTAATTCCCCCATTTTACTACAGTGCCTATATTCTAGATACCCTCTGTTTTAACTTTGAATTCCCCGTACTCGGCTGGAGGTGGACTGCACAAGACCCCACGCCTATTCATATATATCATCGGAAATTGTGGAAATCTTCTTATAAACATCATCTATACCAAGTCTGTAATGGCTTTATGTTGCCTATTTATTATTCCATTTTCGATAAACCTGCTCCCAAGATTTCCTATCAAGCCGGAATTGATTTAACCGGAATAGGTAGATGGTTTGGAGAGGAGAGATTTACCTACATAAGAGTTTTCGGTAGCCAAGCCTGACCTCATGTCCTCCCTTTGTACATACCGGATAAACTGCTAGCGAGGGAAATTTCTTACCAAATCATAGCTGAGAGTGTTACACAAACGCTCAAGAAAAATAAGAAGCAAGGTTGGCCCTCTTTTCCTTTGAAGTGTGGTGTATATACCTTGCATGATCTCAAACATGCAGAAAAGGAAGCCACAAAAATTCAATCCTTGACTCTGGCGACTCTCCCAAATAGGCATTTCAATCCAAATAAAGTTGCCTATAATGCATTGGAACAGGCCAAACTGACAAGATTTGATCATAAGGAAGATATATTTGACGACCTGTTCTCTTCAGCTGAGTCAATAAATCAGGTTAAATCATTCGCCAAAGCGAAATATAATGATGAAGGGTTGACTGAATTTAATAAACTTAGAGAACATAGGTTGCAAACTCTGCCTCTAGATTTACTAGCAACAACCCCAGCGACATCATCAAGCGAGCCTGGTCGGCAACAGTCAAAGGAACCTCCGGTTATAACAAAGGATCATAAGAAGGAACAGGAGGAAAGGCAGAGAAAAGAAAAAGAAGAAAGGCAAAAGAGAGCACAGGAGGAGAGACAGAGGAAAGAGAAAGAGGAACAGCAAATGAAAGAGCAGGAGGAAAGACAAAAGAAGGAACAAGAGGAGCAACAGAAGAAAGAGCAGGAAGAAGTGCGGAAGGAGTCCCAAGCCAAAAAGAAAAAACAAACCACCATTGATGTCAATATAGATACTCGTATTGACCCTAAATTGCTCCAGGAATGGAAGCAATTTGACTCTATCATCAGTGGGTTGGAATGTTCCAAGGATACAGACACTTCCAAGACAAACAATACACAGGACATCACTTCACCTCAGGTTCTAAGTGGAACCAGCGGCCCACCCATTTCTAAGGATGTTGAGGTAATACCAAAAGACCCCTCCGACCAAATCATTCTCCAGGTAGAAGATATTCCTCCCCTGGATGTTTTCTACAGCCCGAGGCATAAAGCAGTGGTAAAACGACAAAGGAAAAGAAGGAAGATTGATCAACCTTCCCTTTTCCCAGAGCAAACTGTTACGGGCAGCGTGGTTTGGAAGGAGGAATTCGACCCCTCCGATGACCTGAAAAAACTGTCACAGTATGCGGGAGCCTATTCGGCAGCGACAATCGATAAGGCATCGGAGGTAAGTCTTCTACTGAAAACCAAGGATCAAGAAATTTTCGCATTACAGGCAGAATTGGCTGAGACAAAGCAGAAGGCAGAGCAGGCAGAGCAGCAATTGTTGACACAACAGCAAGTGAACAGTCAACTAACTCAGCAATTACAGGCAGAAAAGCAAAGGATCGACCAAAGCGCGATCCAGAAACAGAAGGAATTATCAGAGGCATTGGCACAATTAAGGGCAGCAAACGAGCAAATGATGAAAACAAAGGATGAGAAAATTGCTCAATTATCATCGCAGCTCGAAAAAATAAAGGGCGCTCCACAAGTGGCTGAATTCAAAGCAGAAGCATTACAAATAAACACTGCATTAATATCCCAAATTAAGCTCCTGTGTCAACAAATCGCTCAGGCAGAGCCACTGTGTGAATTAACGACATCCATAAATCAGCAGGTAGAGAAGGCCAGAAATGAATTGGATCAAGCCGAAGAGATCATAACTGCATTTCTTGACTGGCAAGATTTTGATCAAGGGAGAGCAGCAAATTTGCCCAGGATCTTAGAAACACATAAGGATATACTCTTCACAGAATGGCAGTCTCAGATGATGAAAGCGGAGAGGGCGGCTTCAAGATGTAAATCAACTTCCAGCAATCTAGTTGAACTAGTTAACAACACTCTCTACTTATCAAATATGATTTCCCAATGTACACCAGGAAAATTGACAACAACAAACACATTGGAGCAATCATGTTATCCTGATTTAAAGGAAAAGGGGAGATTAATCGTTGGGATTAACAGTTTAACCATGGACGCATATTGGCTCTTTCTAATTAAGCCGCATACACAGAGAGCCGCCCTTAAGTGCCTAACAGATGTGATCGGGTATATAATTCCCGATATTCAGGATGCCACCTATGCCGCCCAGCTCAGTTCGCGCCTCAACAAACCTCCTGAAGTAGAGCCAATGCTTGCGATAAGTCAGCTCAGATTTAAAGGCAAGCAGCCTACTTGATGAATCATGCCGCCGATTGCCAGATCGCTGAGGAAAATAGGATCAAGATTTATTGATACCGATTTAGTAGGATTTCAGTTTAATAGATATTTAGATTAATTTAGTATTTATAGACCCTTTCATTGTTTTGGAAAGGGTCGTAAAGTTTTGTACCAGACTTAAAAGACTGAAGTTTGCACTATTGTGCTTCAGTCAAATATTCTTTTATAAAACTGGACCAGTTGTTCTTAATTCGACAAGGAAGCTTTTTATGCAATTGTGCACTATTGTCTTTGTTGAGAATGTTTTTGCGTTGAAGGAAGAACTACAAGTAGCGATTGATATTGGGAGTGTCAAGCAGCTCATATGGTATTTTTATCTATGTCTAAATTCATTCCTTTCATATGAATTGTTATGTGATTATTCTTGCTATTATTGATTATATGCATGCGCTGTGACAGCAGATCTATATTCATTCCACTATTGGATGTTTTATGATGTGTTTTTTTTTAATCATGTATATGTCAATGATATGAATGATAAGTGTGGTAATATCACTTCAATCGCTTTGCTTAACTATTTAAGCATAGTAATCATGAATGAAATAATGTCTATGTCTGTTAAACAGAGTCATCTATATGCCTGTTTATAGACACAGATCATCAAGCGCTGCACTTGAAAGTTCAATAAGTTCCCGGGATATATCATAGTTATTTTATTCTTGTTAATAGTTTTAGTTATTTTCTCATCGCTAGTTTAGTTTATAAATCATCCATTCATCCCGTTTATCCATTTTTGGGAAACTGGTCCCATTATCCCCAGTCGGAGCCACTATTCCAAACGGAAAAGGAGTTGTACTAAGGTCCGGACCGGGTGGTTATCCCCGATGTTGTTGCAGCGATATTCGAGGCATCAACATTTTTGGCGCTAGAAGGAGGGCATGACTGTGAATGGCAAGCAAACCCAAATCTGCAAGCCATTCTAAGAGTAAATCTCCCTCCGAATCCCCTCGAACTTCTCATTCGCATGTTGGTTCTCCAGTATCCAAACAAGAAGAAGAGGAATCAACTACCACTGCTCAAACCCATCATACTCCAGAACAATTAAGTCTTGAATCACCTGAAGTTCAGTCTCTTATCCACAAACTTCAGAGCTTCTCGATTTCACCACAGAAATCTGAGGTATCACAAAGCAGTGCGACTTCGCAGTTCAATTTATCTCATCCTCTCACCAGACTTCAGAGCGAAAAGCTCGGTATTGAACCCACTGAGTTCCCTTTACCCAAAAGGAAAAAGGCGAAGAAATATACTGAAGGATCTGACAGTGAAGAGCTTTCATCCATATCCTCCATTGCATCTTCTCCTCTGCAAAGTCAACCATCCACTCCCCATTTACATATTTTTGTTCACCAGGGATTAGGAGCTTCACCATCCCAACCTGCTCACTCCTCAATATTACTTCCTTCCCAGACATCTGTAGTCCCGACAGTAGTATCACCCACTACTGTTATTATAATGGCAGATCCATGGACCAGACCTGGTGCAGTCAATATGCCTGCACCATTGCATCCATTACCAGATTATCCTGAAAAATGGCTACCCAAGTTTAATCCAGATGATGGAACCCAGGCTGAGGAACACATTAATAATTTCATGTTAGCAATCAACTTGAAAGGAGTAACAAAACAAGATGTTGTTCTTAGACTTTTCCCTTACACCTTGCAAGGATCAGCAGGATCCTGGTATTTTTCTCTACCCTCTGGTTCCATTACCAGTTGGAACACTTGCCAAGAGCAGTTTCTTACCAAATATGGAGATGATAGGTCTTTGGCCACCCTGATAAATGACCTCTCCAATTTGAGAATAGAGCATAGGGAACCAATTAAGGAATTTAATGCTCGCTTCAATAAACTCCTAAATAAAATCCCTACAGCCTCCAAACCAAGTGAACAAATTCGGAGCGAATGGTATATAACAGCTCTGCCTGCCAATATAGCCATCTTTGTAGATAGAGCTGGGAAACCTACCTTAGCCGAAAACATGAAAGAAGCGCTTGTTGTGGAGAAACATATCAATGCTCTAGAAAAGAAAGCTGCCCTCGAAGACAGAGAAGCCAAAAAGGTCTCTTTTAAAGATGACTCAAGAAAGAAAACCCCAAAAGACCCATACGACATGGAGGGTTTACAAAAAGTCCTAAAAACTTTATCAAATGAAATGGTTGAAATAAAGAAACAGGTAGCTGAGACATCAACCAAAAGGCCCTTTAGAACTTTTAAGAAAAATGAATCAAAGCCGCCAAATGTCATATCTAATGCTGATTCAGAACAAGAAGAAGAGGAAGAGGAATCGATTTCACAAGCTAGCGATGAAGAAGAAGTAGTGGAATGTCATGGAATGTGGGATTTTATACTCCCCAACTCCGATACCGACAATGAAGAAGAAGCATTCCCGGTCACTACTAGAAGTAAAAGTACTTCCGAACCTGTTCAAGTAACATCAAAGAAAAGGAGTGCTGGTGCTGCTACAACCAAAGAAAAAACACCTGCAAAGAAATCACCTGTAGCAATTCCCCAAAACCAGCCTTCAACTTCTAGTACTCCTTCAACATCCAAAACATTAGTGGTATCCGATTCAATGGAGTATAACATTGTTGATGACATGAAGAAAACTAAAGCAAACATTACCATGTTTGAACTTAGTAAATTAAAGCATCAGCAGAAATTACTTCTTAAAGAATTGAATGTTGTTCCCTCTACACCACTTCCTAGTGCAAAAGCTGCTAATGATTCAGGCCAACCTCCTCCAGGTATGGTTGAAGCTACCGATTCAGTTCTGATTGGAGATAGATCAAATTCTCATACTCCACCCTTCCTTCTAACCTATGAGATCTATAACACAAACCTGCACAACTGTTTAATTGACTCAGGGGCATCGTCTAACATAATGCCAGCTTCAGTTTGTTCTAAACTGAACATTGAACCCCAGAAGTCTGCTATCCATATTGTACAGTTGGACAGGACCAAAGTGCAGGTTGTGGGAGAAATTAATTCCGTAACTATCAGGTTGTCTGCTGATCCCAGAGTAGTACAAAGGATTGACATCCTAATAGCCGATATACCTGAATTTTACGGTTTAATTTTGAGTAGGGATTGGTCCGAAAAATTGCATGGGTATATTTCCACTGATTGGTCACATATGTGGCTTCCCTATAAGGGTAAGCCAAATCAAATAAGGATCGATCGAGAGAAACATATGACCCATACAGTTACTGAATTTGAGCAAGAAAACCAACCCGTAGCGTTCAACAACAACATTTTGGGGAATTATTCATCAGAGTCATTCTTTGGCAACTTTGTTGCCCAACCATATCCTTTTTCAGTCAATCATTTTACATCTCAGATTGAGAATTTTTCACAAACTGATAGGTCTAGATGTTTCAATGATGTTGAGAAAACTGTAAATACATTTGTTAATACCTCTTTATTTTGGTCTTTATATTTCGATGGGTCCAAATCTAGCGAGGGCTCAGGAGTAGGATGTATTTTGGTTAGCCCACAAGGAGAAAAGACAATGCTGTCCTGTAGACTAGAATTTGAATGCACTAACAATACAGCCGAATATGAAGCCTTAGTCCAAGGATTATATAAAGCAATCGGTCTTAAAGTGCAATATCTAAAAGTATTCGGCGATTCTGAAATTATTGTTAAACAGGTGAGGAATGCAATCCATTGTCTTTCAAATCACCTCAAACATTATCAATCGCTAGTACAAGAACTTACCTCGCACTTTTCTGCATTCAACATTTCCTCCATCCCCAGGTCTCAAAACTCGGCAGCCGATCTCCTAGCTAATGTAGCTTCCAAGCTCCTACCTTCTGAAGACTACAGCCCAGATAGATTTTCCGTAGAATTTCTTTTTAGGCCTTCAGTTCCTGACAATGTCACTAATTGGAGAGTATTCAACCATGATGAGAATATTTTACAATTCTTAACTTCTGAAAAGTCCTATGATAATCAAATCATTGAGGAAGATGAGCATGATTCCCAAATGAGAGAAACACCTCAGGAAAATGCAATTCCTAAGCCTGTGGTAAAGCTGGAGGATCTTTATGATATTAAAGACAGGTTTAAACCTGTGACTAATGCAAAGCTCCAAAGTTCTACCCTTAGCTTTGAATTGATAAATCTTGGCACCGAACAAACTCCTCAAAACATTAACTTAGGACTAGGACTTTCCTTGGAAGAGAAGGAGGCATTCATTAGACTGTTAAGAAAAAATAAACAGGTCTTTGCTTGGAAGTACGATGATTTGAAGACTTATGATACATCTATTATCCAGCATACCATTCCAATGCTTCCCGATCAGAAACCGATTCAGCAGAAGTTAAGAAAAATACATCCAAACTTAGAGAGCCAGATAAAATCAGAACTTAACAAACTCTTGAAAGCCAAGATTATTTTTCCTGTCCGACACTCAAACTGGGTCTCTAATATGGTGCCAGTCAGAAAGAAAAATGGCGACATTCGAATTTGTATTGATTTCAGAAATTTGAACAAGGCAAGCTTGAAAGACAATTTCCCATTACCTACTATGGAGCAAATACTTCAATCAGTAGCAGGTTCTGAATTGATGTCCTTTCTAGATGGTTTCTCAGGATATAACCAAGTCCTGGTTCATCCTGATGACCAGCTTAAAACTACATTCAGAACAAAATGGGGAACATATGCGTATCAGAAAATGCCTTTCGGACTTATAAATGCAGGAGCAACATTTCAAAGAGCTATGGATACAGCTTTTAGAGGGTTGATTAATAGAACAGTAGTCGTCTATCTAGACGATATTACTGTATTCTCTAAAGAGAGGTCTAATCATTTGCATGACCTAAGTCAAATCTTTCAACGCTGCAAAAGATATGGTATTTCTCTTAACCCTAAAAAGTCTTTCTTTGCTCTTGATCAAGGAAAGCTCTTGGGTTTTATTGTATCTAAAGATGGCATTTATATTGATCCTGATCGGATCAAAGAAATCTCTGAAATTCCTTTCCCACACAATAAAAAATCGATGCAGTCATTTTTAGGCCAGATCAATTTTGTTAAAAGATTTGTTCCAGATTTTTCTCAAATTATTTTTCCACTTCAAACAATGATTAAGAAAAATTCAGTCTTTAAGTGGGGATCAGCAGAAAAAGAAGCTTTTGACCTAATCAAGCAATCAATAATCAATGCCCCAGCCTTAAATACTCCAAATTTTTCTAATCATTTTACATTGTATACCATCGCATCCAACTTGTCTTATGCTGCAGTACTCACGCAACTAAATGATCACAATCTGGAAGCACCCATTTCATTTTTTAGCTCAAATCTTCAGGGTGCTGAATTGAATTACTCCGATGTAGAAAAACAAGCCTTTGCTGTATTTAAAGCAGTCAAGCATTATAGACCCTTCCTTTTGAAAACCCACACAAAATTTATAGTTCCTTTCCCGGCAGTTAGGCAACTATTAATCCAAAAAGAACTGGGTGAAAAAAGGGCAAATTGGGTCACAGCGCTTCAAGAATATGACTTAGAAATTAAACCAGCAAAGATTGTTAGGGGCCAAGGTTTTTGCAGGATATTGGCAGGAGCATCCAACATTCCAGAATCAAGCGATACAGATCAAACTGAAGAAATCAATCAGATAAGTGTTACTGATTCTGAATCTCAATATGCAGATTTAATCTTTTATTTAAAGAATGGTTATGCACCTCCAAACCTGTCTTACAAGAACAAAAGGGCCATTAGGTTAAAAGCAAAGAATTTCACAATTATTGATGACGTGCTTTTTAAGCAGAATTATGATTCTATTTTGTTAAGATGCCTTGAGAAACCTGAAGCACAAAAGGTTTTGCAGGAGTTACATGATGGACCAGCAGGAGGACATTTTGGAGCTGACACAACAGCTCACAAAATTATTCATGTTGGATATTACTGGCCCACTATGTTTAAAGATGCCCACGAGTATGTAAGGAAATGCCTCAATTGTCAAACTTCTAGTGGAAGACAACGCAAATCAGCTTTCCCTCTGCAACCAGTCAACATTGAACAACCATTTGAGCAATGGGGATTGGACATCATTGGGGAGATTACTCCACCTTCTTCCAAACAACATAAGTATATCCTTACTGCTACCGATTATTTTACTAAGTGGGTTGAGGCAATCCCTTTGAAGACAGCAAATTCTGAAGCAATCATTGAATTCATAGATCAATTCATCATTACCAGGTTTGGTGTCCCAAATGCTCTTGTTTTTGATAATGCATCTTATTTCTCAGGCAATGCTATGTTTGATTTCGCTATTAAAAGAGGATTTAAATTGAAATATTCTGCTAATTACTATCCCCAGGGCAATGGTTTAGCGGAATCTACTAATAAAAATCTGATCAAAATCATTAAGCGAACTATCGAACAGAATCATAAAAACTGGCATAAATCCTTAATGTTTGCATTATGGGCTGATAGGATAACACAGAAAGCTTCTATAGGATCTTCCCCATTCAACCTTGTGTATGGAAAAGAAGCAATACTACCCACAAATCTTGTTCTTCCTTCTTTAGCCCTAGTGCAGTTTATTGAGGAAAGTCCTTCCTCTTCTATTCAGCTTAGACATGATCAAATTCTAAAACTAGAAGAGGAAAGAGAAAAAGCCAGGGTTACTCATGCCAAACATCAGCAAATCATCAAAGCAGCTTTTGATTCAGTCTCATCCAGTTCAAAACAATTCCAAGTCGGTGATTTAGTTCTGAAATGGGACAAAGCCCATGAAGACAAGGGTAAACACACCAAGTTCCAGAAGATGTGGCTTGGACCATTTCAGATCTGTGAAAAGATAGGCCATTCGACCTTTATATTGCAAGATTTATCAGGTTCAAGAGATTCTCTCCCTGTTAATGGCCTTATCTTGAAAAAATTCTTTAATTAAGGAGGTAGCCCCTTCTCCTTTTATTTTAATAGGATTTTATAGTTTGTAGGATCATTAGGAAATAAAGTTGTAAGGTATCTTCCATTGACCTTTTGTTGTGTTTGAAAAGTTATCCCACAGAAGTAGTATGAATATTTGCTTTTAAATAATAGAAGTCTTAACCAAAAGGGATAATTTCTAGGAAATTAGGTATCATTGTATTTTGAAACCACAGTTCAAGTTTTGTGAACTCCTCTCAAAGTTTAGAAGTATTGTAAATCATTTTCTGTTTTCAAATTGGTCTCAAAAAGTTATCAATATCAAGATAGAAGCTAATCCAATTTCAGCATCTTCAACTCTTACCCTGTCATCCATTTACTCTTAAGGAGAAGATTGTTCATCCCATTCACTAAAGTTTATGATTACTCAGAGTGTAATTCTAAAATATCTGATATTAAAGATAAGAGGTCTTATTACAAGCCTGCTTACCATGTTCATAGGGAAATAGTTTAACCGACATTACCAATATTGCACACCAAAACAGGGTAATGGCTTGAAATTATAAGACAAGGGGTCTCATCACGAGCCAGCTTGTTCGGTTAGATTACTACCAGTGAATGGCATTGTCAATAGCTGGCCACCAAACCAGGACAATGGCTTTTTATCTTATCAATAACAGAAAAAGGAAATGAAATACAAAATATGAAAACATGTTTTGAATTCATTCTGTTAATCACACTCTTAATTGAATGGAACAATGGACAATAGCATGGTTAAAAGGTATCCCTGTCGAAACTATAAACGTTTGCTGGCAACAGAGGCTCTACCTATGACAGATGAGTTTACTATAAAAGCTGATTTGGAAAGGTTTTCTGTTTTATCATTATAAACCAATAAAGGCCTATTTAAAACTTAGAATGTATTTATTTTCTTAAAAAAGAAAGGAAGTTAGCAAAATAGTTTCATTTTACTCGGAATGCATATATACCTAGTTATATTAGAATTTTCCCCTTTGATTAGAACTCTATTGTGAAAAAAATTTAAGTATTTCTATGCTTTCCAGAGATAACTGGTTCTTCCAGCGAATCGCCAATTGTTGTGCCCTACAACAACCCCCCATTTCATATCATGTTTATTTACAAAATCATCATATGAAATGGGTCCCTTTAGAAGTTAGTTGGTATCAATACTTCATTATTTGAAAAAGGTCCACAAACCAAATGAAGACATTATATAAAACCTTTTAAAAACCCATTTTTGGTCAAATAAAGCAATCTTTTATCATTGCGATAAAGCGATCGCAAGATCGCATATCGCAATGGCATAGAAAACACAAATAAGTGGCACATTGGTCTCCGTCGATGCGATATCGCTATCGGCTATCGGCAATACTCTATGCACATTTTAAAGTGCCCCATGCCATTAGCCCCGATGCGATGCGCAATCGGCGATCGGCTATCGGTGGTATTCTTTACGCAGTCTTAAAACACCCCAACCCTTTCACCCTGATGCGATGGAATATCGCAATCGGCAATCGGCAGTATCCCATGCACAATAATAAGGCGCCCAGGTCATACCCCCGATGCGATGCGATATCGCAATCGGCAATCGGCGATACACTATTTATGCACATTGTTATGCCCATTCACCCCGATGCGATGCGATTTCGCTATCGGCGATCGGGATTTCAAAATTGTCAACATAAGGATTTAAGTGTTCCCGACGCCCGATTACGATATAGCGCGGATTTCAAAAAAGCCGTTAAATGGAGGGATATTATGATTCATTCATATTTAAAGCTTGATCTTTTAAGCAATCATTCACCTGCGCTCAACCGCCAAAACATCCACAGCACGCTTAAACAGGTCATTCGGCCGATTAATGATATAATGAGCATTTAAGGGGTGGCAGGTTTTAAACGGCCATTTAATGTAATTGTAAGATCTTCCCATCGATTGTATCCGCAGCCATTTTTAAGAGTTAATCTCTCAGCACGCTTTGATCAATATATCTTTCCCATATTGGATTTTCATTAGCATATCTCTGTGTTACGTTTATTTTCGCCGCTGTGCAGAATTCATCCATAGAAGAAAGCTCAAGCAAGATGGGGAAGAAATCCAAGAAGACCACAGGCGCTTCCGCTACACCAGTTGCAGGACAAGCTGTCGTGGACAAAAAGAAGGGCTTGATATCTGATACTACATGTACGGGTCTCGTCAGAGTTACTTGGCAAGGCACCTACAACCTGATTGAAGCCGAAGAACCAGCAAGGACAATAGTAGAAGCTACTGTGGATTCAACTCGGAAGTCTGAGAGTACTCTCAAGGATTTAGCCGACTCTTTCCTTCACAGGATAGCGGCCAGGGAGCAAATTCTCCCATACACAGACGTAGTGCGGTGGGCGATTGAAGAAATCCCAATCTTGGATAGAACTTTCAGCACTAGAGACGGAAGAATTTTCGGATCGTTCAGGGCGGATGATCTAAGGCAAATGTATCATTTGCCCGAGCCAGAGAAGATATATAATAAGGCGTTCCTGGAGAAATTCGCAAACGAAAATGAAGTTGAATCCGAACCCATTCGGGATTGGAGACAAAATCCGGCCAAGCACAAACACGAATCTTCCGGTAAGTACTCGGTTGATTCTTTGGCTTCTCCTTATTGCTATGCTGGAATAATGATGTGTAGATTATGGGGATTGCATGACTCTGCTAATTTTACCATAGAAATGGTTCCTCTAATGGAAGCAGCATGCAACAGTATAATTATGGATTGGGCCACTATCCTTTCTGACAAATTAGCACAAGCTGTGCTTGAGTTTAGAAGCAAGACCCGTATTTCTGAAAGGGTAATTCCCCCATTTTACTACAGTGCCTATATTCTAGATACCCTCTGTTTTAACTTTGAATTCCCCGTACTCGGTTGGAGGTGGACTGCATAAGACCCCACGCCTATTCATATATATCATCGGAAATTGTGGAAATCTTCTTATAAACATCATCTATACCAAGTCTGTAATGGCTTTAGGTTGCCTATTTATTATTCCATTTTCGATAAACCTGCTCCCAAGATTTCTTATCAAGCCGGAATTGATTTAACCGGAATAGGTAGATGGTTCGGAGAGGAGAGATTTACCTACATAAGAGTTTTCGGTATCCAAGCCTGACCTCATGTCCTCCCTTTGTACATACCGGATAAACTGCTAGCGAGGGAAATTTCTTACCAAATCATAGCTGAGAGTGTTACACAAACGCTCAAGAAAAATAAGAAGCAAGGTTGGCCCTCTTTTCCTTTGAAGTGTGGTGTATATACCTTGCATGATCTCAAACATGCAGAAAAGGAAGCCACAAAAATTCAATCCTTGACTCTGGCGACTCTCCCAAATAGGCATTTCGATCCAAATAAAGTTGCCTATAATGCATTGGAACAGGCCAAACTGACAAGATTTGATCATAAGGAAGATATATTTGACGACCTTTTCTCTTCAACTGAGTCAATAAATCAGGTTAAATCATTCGCCAAAGCGAAATATAATGATGAAGGGTTGACTGAATTTAATAAACTTAGAGAACAGAGGTTGCAAACTCTGCCTCTAGATTTACTAGCAACAACCCCAGCGACATCATCAAGCGAGCCTGGTCGGCAACAGTCAAAGGAACCTCCGGTTATAACAAAGGATCATAAGAAGGAACAGGAGGAAAGGCAGAGAAAAGAAAAAGAAGAAAGGCAAAAGAGAGCACAGGAGGAGAGACAGAGGAAAGAGAAAGAGGAACAGCAAATGAAAGAGCAGGAGGAAAGACAAAAGAAGGAACAAGAGGAGCAACAGAAGAAAGAGCAGGAAGAAGTGCGGAAGGAGTCCCAAGCCGAAAAGCAAAAACAAACCACCATTGATGTCAATATAGATACTCGTATTGACCCTAAATTGCTCCAGGAATGGAAGCAATTTGACTCTATCATCAGTGGGTTGGAATGTTCCAAGGATACAGACACTTCCAAGACAAATGATACACAGGACATCACTTCACCTCAGGTTCTAAGTGGAACCAGCGGCCCACCCATTTCTAAGGATGTTGAGGTAATACCAAAAGACCCCTCCGACCAAATCATTCTCCAGGTAGAAGATATTCCTCCCCTGGATGTTTTCTATAGCCCGAGGCATAAAGCAGTGGTAAAACGACAAAGGAAAAGAAGGAAGATTGATCAACCTTCCCTTTTCCCAGAGCAAACTGTTACGGGCAGCGTGGTTTGGAAGGAGGAATTCGACCCCTCTGATGACCTGACAAAACTGTCACAGTATGCGGGAGCCTAGTCGGCAGCGAAAATCGATAAGCCATCGGAGGTAAGTCTTCTACTGAAAACCAAGGATCAAGAAATTTTCGCATTACAGGCAGAATTGGCTGAGACAAAGCAGAAGGCAGAGCAGGCAGAGCAGCAATTGTTGACACAACAGCAAGTGAACAGTCAACTAACTCAGCAATTACAGGCAGAAAAGCAAAGGATCGACCAAAGCACGATCCAGAAACAGAAGGAATTATCAGAGGCATTGGCACAATTAAGGGCAGCAAACAAGCAAATGATGAAAACAAAGGATGAGCAAATTGCTCAATTGTCATCGCAGCTCAAAAAAATAAAGGGCGCTCCACAAGTGGCTGAATTCAAAGCAGAAGCATTACAAATAAACACTGCATTAATATCCCAAATTAAGCTCCTGTGTCAACAAATCGCTCAGGCAGAGCCACTGTGTGAATTAACGACATCCATAAATCAGCAGGTAGAGAAGGCCAGAAATGAATTGGATCAAGCCGAAGAGATCATAACTGCATTTCTTGACTGGAAAGATTCTGATCAAGGGAGAGCAGCAAATTTGCCCAGGATCTTAGAAACACATAAGGATATACTCTTCACAGAATGGCAGTCTCAGATGATGAAAGCGGAGAGGGCGGCTTCAAGATGTAAATCAACTTCCAGCAATCTAGTTGAACTAGTTAACAACACTCTCTACTTATCAAATATGATTTCCCAATGTACACCAGGAAAATTGACAACAACAAACACATTGGAGCAATCATGTTATCCTGATTTAAAGGAAAAGGGGAGATTAATCGTTGGGATTAACAGTTTAACCATGGACGCATATTGGCTCTTTCTAATTAAGCCGCATACACAGAGAGTCGCCCTTAAGTGCCTAACAGATGTGATCGGGTATATAATTCCTGATATTCAGGATGCCACCTATGCCGCCTAGCTCAGTTCGCGCCTCAACAAACCTCCTAAAGTAGAGCCAATGCTTGCGATAAGTCAGCTCAGATTTAAAGGCAAGCAGCCTACTTGATGAATCATGCCGCCGATTGCCAGATCGCTGAGGAAAATAGGATCAAGATTTATTGATACCGATTTAGTAGGATTTCAGTTTAATAGATATTTAGATTAATTTAGTATTTATAGACCCTTTCATTGTTTTGGAAAGGGTCGTAAAGTTTTGTACCAGACTTAAAAGACTGAAGTTTGCACTATTGTGCTTCAGTCAAATATTCTTTTATAAAACTGGACCAGTTGTTCTTAATTCGACAAGGAAGCTTTTTATGCAATTGTGCACTATTGTCTTTGTTGAGAATGTTTTTGCGTTGAAGGAAGAACTACAAGTAGTGATTGATATTGGGAGAGTCAAGCAGCTCATATGGTATTTCTATCTATGTCTGAATTCATTCCTTTCATATGAATTGTTATGTGATTATTCTTGCTTTTATTGATTATATGCATGCGCTGTGACAGCAGATCTATATTCATTCCACTAGTGGATGTTTTATGATGTGTTTTTTTTTAATCATGTATATGTCAATGATATGAATGATAAGTGTGGTAATATCACTTCAATCTCTTTGCTTAACTATTTAAGCATAGTAATCATGAATGAAATAATGTCTATGTCTGTTAAACAGAGTCATCTATATGTCTGTTTATAGACACATATCATCAAGCGCTGCACTTGAAAGTTCAATAAGTTCCCGGGATATATCATAGTTATTGTATTCTTGTTAATAGTTTTAGTTATTTGCTCATCGCTAGTTTAGTTTATAAATCATCCATTCATCCCGTTTATCCATTTTTGGGAAACTCGTCCCATTATCCCCAGTCGGAGCCACTATTCCAAACGGAAAAGGAGCTGTACTAAGGTCCGGACCGGGTGGTTATCCCCGATGTTGTTGCAGCGATATTCGAGGCATCAACAGGTTCCACATGTGTTAGCTTAGAATTCCTCTAAAGCAAGATATCTTAAAAAATATCTAGATGAGTGGTGTGTTAAGTATTTATTTTAGTCTTTCATTACTGCAGTAGATAATATTTCAATTCTCTCAATTAGGGTAAAATTCCCCTTTCTCCATTGGTAATCAAACTTCCGCTAAATAAATAGAAGGTTGGTTTGAGAAACCCTAGTGGTCTATCGCTAGCTTAGCAGTGAAAAAGAGTGGACCCGTTTCATCTATTTTTGTATACAGCATTGTCACCTCCGAGTTTGTTTGAACCTCAGGTTAATGAAGTAAAGTTGGTAGCCCTAGGAGTTGCAACATTCTTGCTGCAATACTGGTGCTCATCACTTTTTGGCACCGTTTCCAAGGAGGTGTCTGAGTAGATGTGATTTTTACTTTCTTTCTTCCATTTCTTATCTCTTTCATTCTGCTATTAGCTTCATTTTTGCAAAAGTATTTGTAAGTTGGTTTTCTTTCCTTTCCATTTTTCAAGTGAGTTCATTCAGCAGTTAGCTTCAATTCAGTTTGTCTTTTCATTTCTGCTATTAGTCTTAAATCTTGAAAAACAAGACAAAACAAAAGCACTTCGTTCATGCCTCATAGAAATAGGGATAACTTAGGAAAATTTCTACCAAATACCCCCACCACTTCGAGCAGCCAACCTTCCCTCTTCTTCGATGGCTATGAATTAAAGGACCCCTTAGGCAAACAACTAGATATTTTTGAAGAGCCTACAGGGGAAGAAGAAGAAGAACCCATTCCCACTAACATAATGGCTGAAAATAGAAATGAAAGGGGAGATAGAGAAATCATTGAGGGTTTTTTCCCATCAGAGAAACCAATGGGGATGCCAAGATGAAAAACATAAGCCCCTCTTCTCTTCCTCACTTCCATGGCCTGACCTCAGAAGATCCAGATACTTTCTTGTTTGAATTAAATGTCATATGCAAAAATTATGATTAACCACTAATGATCAGAAGTTGAAATTATACCCATCCACTGTCAAGGATGCAGCGCTACGCTGGATCATGGGTTTACCTAGGGATAGCATCACCACCTAGGCTCAGATGCAGCAAGCTTTCAACAACAAGTATAGGGACTATTGCAGGTCCAAAGACACTAAAGAGGAAATTTTTAGAATGACCTTGGGGCATGATGAGTCCTTAGAGGATTATGAGGAAATATTCCAGCTTAGCTACAAAAGGGCCAGGTGCACACTTGATCCTGAGTCACTTAAGATAGTCCTTCTCAGGGGGGTTAGGGAAGATCTTATGGATACCATAAACCTACTATTAGGAGGGGACATCTACTAGATACCCTATGAAGATATCAAGATCATTTTTAAGAACCATTCTAGGGCAGCTAGGAAAAAGGGTAGGGGTAGTCAAATAGTGGCCATCTCATCCTCTTCTAACACATCTATAAAAGGTGAAATTGGAAACATGTTGGAAGATTTTAAGAGTGAAATGTTGAAAACCCTTGCCCTAAATATGGACACTATGCAAATCAAGAGGAAGCAGGAGGAAGCATAGAGAGCATTAGCCATCTTCTGCCCTAGATGCACAAGGAGGCACCCTAGGAATTAATGTCCATTAAACCTTATAGAAATTTTCTCGGTCTGTGAATAAAACTAGTCCACAGATAAGTTCCCTTCTGTACCTAGACTAAAAGTTGTGTATCAAGGAACCGAAGGGGTGAATGAACAACTTTGCCACATAAATCAGAGGAGGCCTCATGGGCATCAACCATACCAGCAGGCATGCAAGGGTCATCCTATGCATATTACAACCTTAACCAAAACACATCCATTCCCTCTTGGGGGACCCTTGCTCATCCCTCCTGGTCTACACCTTCTCCCTGGTCTTTTGCACCTCAGTACCATTCCCAGCTGACCAACCAGCCATTTCATCCATATACTCCTCCACAACCTCAGTGGAATGCACCACCCCAGGGGTGGAGGCCCCCATACAACAATGCTCCAGCTTTATTGCCTTCACCTCCTACTCAACCATAGATTTTACACCCTGCTCCACCTAAACAACCTCATATGCATGCCCAACCAAATCCAAACCCAAACAACAGACAGGCACAGCAGGTCTATAGTGGAGATACATCCTACCTTGCTTATGTTGTGGGAATTCAGGAAATCAAGCTGAGGTCTGGGAGAGTAATGTTGGTTTGTAAGGGCCTGACCCAGGTTCAGAAGTGATTTAGCCAAACAAATCCCGGTACTACTAGCCCTTTCGGCAATAGTTCACGGAGCGCGCACTGAGGTCTCACCCAAAGTAGTATGGGAGGGTGCTAGAACCAGGTTTCCGCACCCTGAAGATGTTTGATGAGTTCAAGTAGTCCATGGTTTGACCCTACGTGCATGTCGCTACGCGCACTTACCTGAACCTCACATCTGGAGATGTTGCCTTCGCACAACCCTACTCGAGGGCCAAACATTGTTATTACCCAAGTCCTTACTAGTATTCCACTATTAGTTGATCAATTCAGCCTACTTGCATACTTTAAGTTATACTTAGCAATATAAATCATTCATACATGTGCATGCAGTAAATAAACAGTATATTTGCAATTTATATCAAACATGTAATAACCCAAGTACAGATACATAGAATTCAGATAAAACTTCTCTTTATTATTTTCTTCCTCGGATACAGACTCAACTCCTCCGCGCACTTAGCTACAAACTACTAGGCCTCTACGCACTCAGTTGCAGAGCCTTCTCCTACTCTATGATCCAAGACACACTTTTCACTTGCGACTCAATCACTTAGACTTTTTATCCTTTTACGCTTAGAGCCTTGCTCTATTTATACAATCCCATGGTCTGTGGACCATGGGTAGGCCAACATTACATTACAAACTAGGGTGGACAACCCTATGGCTCTAACATACTTCCACGCCCGCAATTCACGGGGCTTTACAACATCATTCGATCAAAACATGGGCTTTGAGCCCCAAAACATGCCTCGGGGGGGTTCCATGCCCAACAAGTACTCCCGGATAACCAGCCTCCATCTCCACCCAGGGAAAATGAGGAGGAAAGAGAGGAAAGTATGCCTATAGTGAATCCACCACCCTTTCCTGAAATATTAACTCATCCAGTCCAACCTACCCCATAAGAGAATGAACTTCTGGATGAATTGAAAAATCTATGTGTCAAAATTCCACTTCTCCAATCCATTAAGGATGTACCTATTTATAAGAAACTGATTAAAGAGAAGTGTTTCAAACATCCAGGGAGGCAATAAAGAGACACCCCTACCATTAATGTCATTGGACAATTGTCTGACTTAATGTTGGGGCAGGTAATTTGCCCAAAGTATTTAGACCCTAGCAGCCTTGTAGTAGATGTGCACATTAATGGCACCATCGTCCCACATACCTTGATTGATCTTGAGACTACCATTAATGTAATGACTAAAGACACCATGCTCAAGATGAAGCTCCAAGGTTCATTAAGAAATCCCACAACAGTCTTGCATCTTGCAGACCAATCCACAGTAGCCCTTGAGGGGATTGTTGAGGATGTAATGGTCTCCATTGACTCCTGGGAGTACCCTATAGACTTCCTAGTTATCCAGCCTAAGACCGAGTGTAATGGTTATCCTCTCATACTTTGGAGGCCTTGGTTAGCCACTGCGGATGCGTACATCAGCTACAGGGTTGGAAACATGACTATCAAAAGGGCACCTATCCAAGCAGTTGGTCTTGTACCCTCCTACTTAGCCATCTTTAGAACATGATTTACCTTTATGGTTAGAAAAGGAGCAAGAAGATGAAGTCTACTCCGCCCAACCTGATACCCTAGAAACTTCCATGGGAGGAGGACAGCCTGATGAAGATGATTTGATTGAACACATCCTCCAAAATTCAATTCCCAACACCTTGTCTCTATACGAAGTAGTGAAGGAAACCAAGAGCAACCATCATATTGATCTATGCTTAGCTGACTCATATCCTACTCGTGTCAAGATAATAGAATTCAGCCATGAAAGAACTCTGAAAATCAACCCCTCTCTTTATGTACAACAAGTAGAAGAGTTATGTAACATGCTAAGGAATCATTTGGATTCCTTTGCTTGGCATTACAAGGATATGAAGGGAGTGCACCCCTCAATGTGTACTCACCACATTTATATCAAAGAAGGTTGCAAACTAGTCTAAAAACCCCAAAGGAGAATGAATCAAGCTCTCAAAGATATACTCAAAGAAGACTTGCAAAAGCTGCTGGATGTAGGATTCATCTACCCTATCTCGGACAATGAGTAGGTGTCTCCTTTGGTGTTGGTTCCAAAAAAAAATGGAAAGCGGAGGATTTATGTTGATTACAGAGAGTTAAACAGAGCAACAAAGAAGGAGCATTTCCCTCTGCCTTTCATTGACCAAGTGTTAGATGGCCTGGCAGGGAAAAAGTTTTTCTCTTTCTTAGATGGGTTCAGTGGGTACAATCAAATTATTATTAGCCCAGAGGACCAAGATAAAACCACCTTCACCTGTCCTTGGGGTACTTTTGCTTATAGGGTCCTTCCTTTTGGTCTATGCAATGACCCTGCCACTTTTCAGAGGGCATTCTTGAGTATCTTTGTCGAGCTAGTCCATGATGCAGTAGAAATTTATATGGATGACTTTACACCCTATCGGTTTGATTTCTAGGAGGCTCTCTCTAACCTGGGTAAGGTGCTAAACAAATGAATTGAAATGAACTTATCCCTTAGTCCCAAAAACTGTGAGTTCTTGATGACTGTGGGGATTGTTCTAGGTCACTCAATATCCCAGGAAGGACTACAAGTAGACCCAAATAAGATAGCCATCATCAAAAGGGTCCCATCTCCACAAAAACAGACGGATGTGAGAAGTTTTATAGGATTAGCCGGATACTAAAGGAGATTTTTAAAAGATTTCAGCAAGTTAGCTTCTCCTTTATTTTGGTTATTGGTCAAAGACTCTGAATTTTTATGGTCAGAAAGTTGTCAAGAAGCCTTGGACACCCAAAAGGACAAGTTTACTACTGCACCTATTCTTTGAGGCTCAAATTGGGCTCTTCCTTTCCATATACATGTCAATGCCTCTCACAAAGCCATAGGAGAATCTCTAGGCCAAATAGATGACAAGCTACCTTATTCCATTTACTTCATCAGTAAGAATTTTTTGAAAGTCGAGCTGAACTACACAGTGATTGAAAAAGGGCTCCTAGTTTTTGTGCATTCATTGAATAAATTTAGGCATTACATTACTGGTTACCAAACATTTGTACATACTGACCTTGTTGCAATTAAATATTTGATGAATAAACCTAATGTAAATGCCTAGATTATTAGATGGTTACTTTAATTGCAACAGTTTGATTTAAATATTATTGATCAGCGTGGCAAGGAGAATGTTGTTGCATATTTTTTATCCATATTTTTTATCCATGGTTTGCTCACATAGAAAATTACTTGGTGTCAACACAGTTTCCACCAAACTTGTCATCCAAGGAAAAGAGCAAGGTCGTAAGGAAGAGTGCCCCATTCACTTGGATTGGGGACAATCTCTTCAAGATAGGCCAGGGGGCATAATTCTAAGAAGATGTGTCAGGGAGGAGGAATTCTTCGACATCCTTCTGACCTATCATGATTGGCCTTGTGGAGGTCACTTTGCAGCCAAAATAATAGCATTCAAGGTACTACAAGCTAGTTATTACTGACCCACTCTTCACCAAGATGTGAGGAGGTATACCAGTCAGTATGATCGGTGCCAAAGGATGGGGAAACCTACCCCAAGGGATGAAATGCCTCTGCAACCTCAAGTGACTTTCGAGCCATTTGACAAGTGGGGCATGGATTTCATCGGGCCCATTGACCCTCCATCCAAACAGAAGCAGTACATCATTGTGTGCACTGACTACTTAACCAAGTGGGTTGAAGCCAAAGCCATCAAAGTAGCAACAGAAGAAAAGGTGGTTGAATTCTTAAGGGAAAATGTGTTTTATAAGTTTGGGTACCCTAGAGAATTGGTCACCGATCAAGGCAGTCAATTTACATCTCACATGATTGAAAATTTGTTAAGCCAGCACAAGATCAAGCACAGAACATCCACTCCTTACCACCCACAGGCTAATGGGCAAGTGGAGGTAACCAATAGAGCATTGGAAGGCATTCTGACCAAAGTGATTAGCAGTAGCAAAAAGGATTGGACAGACAGATTAGTTGAGGCCACTTAGGCCTACAATACCACCTAGAAGAGCACCATTGGGTTCACTCCTTATGAGCTGGTCTATGGGAAGAAAGTCCTATTGTCCATTGAATTTGAATACAACACCTTAAGAATGGAAGCACAACTGGATCTAGATCTCACCAGGGCACAACAAGAAATATTGCTCCAGCTTAATGGGTTAGATGAATTTAGGATGCAAGCCCTCCTACACACAGAGGTGACTCAAGTTCAGAGGAAAATATGGCATGACAAGAATATAAAAGACAAACATTTTTAAGAAGGTGATTGGGCTTTGTTTTATGATTCTCGGTACAAGGATTTTGAAGGTAAGTTAAGGACTATATGGTTAGAACCTTATGTGATAGAAAAGTGTCATGATAATGGTGTTGTACAGATAAGAACCATTGATGCAAAGGTCATCCCTTTGCTTTTCAATGGGTATAGATTAAATATCTACAAGAAGCCCTTGTCAAAACAAGAATTCATCAATAGCATCAGCAAGACAGTGATGGCGGTAGAGCAAGTCTCAGCTTCCACCCCACCAAGTCCCTGAAGAGAAAAAAGAAAAAAATAATAATAAAGAGACTCAGCTGAAAACCTCCATGAGGCACTTGAGTCCTGTTGAGTCTTGAAAATGTTATTCATTTCCATTACACTTTCACTATTATGTCCATTATATCACCTCCATTTCACTACTATGTCACCACATTCATCCCACTTTCATTATCATTGGGCCACATTTATGTTTTTCCAAACTTTATTAATTCTAAGCTTTTTAAGTGAATTTGTGGTTAAAAATTAGAAAATAATGTGCATATGCTTATACCTAACAAATGGGTGGAGATTGTTGACATGTGTAGGTTGAAAGGAGGCTTCTAGAAGACCCTTATGTGGCACTCTAAGGCCAAATTCGAATTTGAGTGGAAAGAATCATGGGATCATGAGGATAGGTGTCACATCTCCTAAGTATATTGTAACTCTAAGAAGACATGTGTCTTATCATTCCTATTTCAATTAGGACTCTAGAGGTAGAGGGAGAGATTCATGGACTCTCATTAATGAGATGACTTCTCATCTTTTTGTATAAATAGGAGATCTCTCTCCTTCATTTGTTAGTTCTTAAGTCTTAGCTTGTTAGTTCTTAGGCTTGTTAGCTTTTGAGATGGCTTTGGAAAGCTTTGGAGAGCTTTGTTGTACTTTGTAATTTTGAAGAATTTTAATAAAGCTTTGATGTTCTCAACATGGAAGGAGATGTCAAGTAGATGTCATGGAGCATATTAGAATGTAAGGTAGAGTAGATTTCATTTTGTAATTTTGCTTTGATTTCATTATGTCATTTGATTGCTTTCAAGTTTGATATATTAGATTTTCCATTCATGCAATTTTAATTCATGTAAGTGTGTTCAACCGGTTGATTGTAGATAGTTTTTCTTTATATTTTTTTGCATCAACTAGTGACATGAGATTAACCTCTCTGCTGACTTTACTTTTCTTAGTTTTTTTTTTTTTTTAATTCCAGTTCTATTTTGATTTCAGTCTTCTTTACTTGCTTTGTTAGTTAGTTTAGAAATCAACTTGCTCATTTCATTTATGATTGCCTCCGAAAGCCATAGCTAGACTACTGGCAAGGGATCGAATTATGAATGTGTAATTTGATTTTAGTTTTACTTTTCTGCAATTAGATATTAAATTTCTCATATCATTGTCGGTTATCTCTGAAAGCCATAGCTGGACTACTGGCGAGGGATCGAATTATGAATGTGTAATTTGATTTTAGTTTTACTTTTCTACAATTAGATATTAAATTGCTCATATCATTGTCGGTTACCTCCGAAAGCCATAGTTGGACTACTGGTGAGGGATCGAATTATGAATGTGTAATTTGATTTTAGTTTTACTTTCCTTGCAATTTTTTATTTCTTTGAGTGTAGTAGCTGTTAGGATATTCCGACACATAGGATATAGTTAAGATCAACTTGGTCTAGTTTAGAGTTAGGTATAGAGTTAGGTAAAGTGTCTTTCTTTACCGTTGTACATATTGTAACTTACAATCCGACGGTCACGATATGTAGTGATCCGACGGTTCACTCTCACCTCGGTATTATCGACACTTGATCCGTGGCTTGACACCCGATTGGTCCATGAGTTCTATTTAAAGCGCATGGAGGGTCATTGTTCGTGTAATCCGTGCATGAGAGAAGCTTATGTAAATTTTCATTCTTTGATTAATAAATTGTCTGTACCCACGTTGGGACAGGCCGTGGACTGTTTCCCTCCTTGCACTCTGAGGGTTTTAACCACGTCAAAAATACTGGTGTATTGATTTGAGATCTGGTTGTGAGCGGTGTCCTTTTGGTATTCTTTCTGAGGAACTTACCCTGTAAATTCCTACATGGTATCGGAGCTATTTGAGGGCCGCGTCCGTTGGTGATCCAAATCTGAAGCCGATAGAACTGCATGCGGCTGTCGTTTCCTAGATCTGCTGTTTCTGACTGCTTTCGGGCCGAGAGGACTGCTCTGTTGCGTTCGGAGCATCTGTTTCAGTGAGGAACCCCTTTCATTTCACGCGAAAAGGTTTCCGGTAGCCCTAGCTGCGTCATTTTTCAGATCGGGAGGTATACAGTGTTTTTTTTTGCAGTTTACTGTCATTTTCTCTCTGCTTATTTCGGTTTCAGTTTATTTAGCCTTTTTTTTCCCGGATCTATACCTTTCATTTCTGCGTATGCTCTTTGCCCTGCGACTCTGTGCGATCTGGGCAAATCAGAAACAGAAAGAAAGGATTTTTCTCATGCGTATGCTCTTTTCCCTGCACCTTAGTGTGATCTTGGAAAATCAGAAACATTGAGAAAAATATTTAGTTTTTCGGTTAAAAGCTAACTTTGAGATTTTTTTCTTAAATTCTAGTTTTTTTGCTAAAGCTAACTTTGAGCCGTAAGGTTCGTTTTTCTTTGCATATTCGTGTTGGGTTTTGTGTTTTGTGTTTTGTAGGGGAAAAGGCCTTCCCAAGGCAAGCACGCAAATCGAGGCCCCCCCCCCCTCTCTCTCTCTCTCTCTCTCTCTCTCTCTCTCTCAAATATTTTGTATAGATCAATTGGTTCAAAGACTTTTTAAGAGAGTAGAGGTCTTGGGTTCAAGTCTCCATTTTGTGGGGGCGGATTTTTTCATTCCCGCACATTCGCGCACTTTGCCGGCAACGTCAACAATTTTTTTTCAAAAAGCCATAACTTCTTCATCCGGAAGCCTTTTTCAGAGCCGTTTTTTTTAAAACCGCCTATTTTTTCGAGATCTATCCATTGGACCACTTACTTTTAGCATCTTCAGCTTCAGGTTTTTTTCAAAAAATGGAAAGTCCATGTCAAGTCATTCTTGACAGCACTAACTACTTCCAATGGGTAGCCTACATGGGAGATTTACTTAGAAGTAAAGGTCTCTTCAGAATAGCCACAGACCAAGAGAAGAAACCCAAAGATGAAGACAAGGCCGAAAAATGGGAAAATAGACAAGATCAAGCACGTGGTTTGATAGGAATGTCTGTTTCTCCTGATCTTAGATTCCACATTGCAGAAATTGAAACTCCTCATGAAGCATTAGAAAAACTTGCTAAAGTTTTTGGGATTAAAAATGAAATTAGAGCCCATCAACTTGAGAATGAGTTGCTTACTTTGGATCCTAATAATTTTTCTTGCATTGAAGATTTCTTGTCCAAATTCAAGACCCTTAGATATCTCTTGGAAGGTGTTAAAGTTAAGAAAGAAGATAGTAACCTTATTTATTCCATCCTTACTAAGTTGGGACCAGCCTACTCTGTATTTGTTTCCACTTTCCATTCTACAAGGGAAGCTTTCATTTGTCAAGGCAAAGACTACAAACCCCCTTCCTTTGACTCCTTTTGTGATTCCTTAATAAGAGAACAAGAAAAACTCTTACACCTTGGTCTTCTTA
Organism: Pinus tabuliformis; assembly: GCA_031772625.1. Taxonomy (NCBI): domain Eukaryota; kingdom Viridiplantae; phylum Streptophyta; class Pinopsida; order Pinales; family Pinaceae; genus Pinus; species Pinus tabuliformis. The sequence continues at coordinate 620,845,182 of CM062805.1, read as the reverse complement.
ATCTTGGAAACTCTTCCTCGAAAGCGTTAGCCGCCCAGCAGCAACCAAATTCAAAGAATCCTAAGAAGTCTTATCCTCAAAGGAATGGTCCTAAACCAACTCAGCCTCAAGATGAAAGATCATTTCAGCAAAATGACAAGACCAATAAAAACAAATGGAAGAGGACTGACAGACATTGTAACTTTTGTAATCGAGATGGCCACTTAGAATCTAAATGCTTTAAGAAGATGGAAGCCTTGGAAGCCGCAATGAAGAAACATAACATCCATGTGGAGCCTACTTCAACTTCAACTTCCGGAATGGCACTTTCTGCATGTCGTTGTCAATCATCTCAGTCTGGTTATGCTTTAAATGTATCTTCTTCTTCTTCTCATTCTCATGAGTGGCTCATTGATTCTGGAGCCTCTTATCACATGGCCAAAAACCAAGCCATGTTTTCTTCTTTAAAAGATTGTAACACCAAATATATATATGTTGGTGATGATAGATCTCTTAGTGTTGTAGGGACTGGAACTGTTCATCTAGACAATGGTCAGTTTAATGATGTATTATGTGTTCCAACCTTATCCTCCAACCTTCTATCTATCTATCAGATAACTCATTCAGGTGAAGGCAAAATTGTTGAATTTTCACCTCATGATGTTGTAATCAAGGATCTAAAAGATCCTAAACAGATTCTAGCTACTGGTCTTGCTGATGATTCCACAAGGTTGTATAAGTTTCACAACTTTGGGTCATCAAATCTTCCCTCAGCATTTGTTGCTCATAATGATGAAGTGAGCAAACTTTGGCATGAGCGATTTGGTCACTTAAACTATCGCTCCCTTCAGCATCTATGTAAAGAAAATATGGTGACAGGTCTTCCTATGATATCTTGCAGAGATGGTGTTTGTTCCGGATGTGTACTCGGAAAACATCATCGGGACAGTTTTGACAAACGTGCCTCTTGGCACGCCTCAGCCCCTTTACAGCTTGTGCACAGTGATTTATGTGGTCCTCTTCCTATTGCTTCATTCTCTGGTTGCAAGTACTTCTTAACCTTCATTGATGATTTCTCCAGACGCACTTGGGTATACTTCTTAAAACTCAAGAGCGAAGTATTTAACACTTTTTTGGCCTTCAAAGCCTTTGTTGAAAAACAATCTGGACATCAAATTCTTAAGCTACGAACTGATAATGGTGGAGAATATGTTAAAAACACATTCATCAACTTTTGCACTGAAAATGGAATTCAAATGCAACATACTGTTCCATACACTCCACAACAAAATCGTGTAGCTGAAAGGAAAAATCGCACCTTAAAGGAAATGGCTAATTGTATGCTGCAATCTAAAGGACTCAGTCTTAGTTTTTGGGCCGAAGCAATTAATTGTGCAAATTATATAATCAATCGCACTCCTACTAAGGTTCTAGAGAATATCACTCCAGAAGAAGCTTGGAGTTCCATTAAACCAGATGTAAGTCACTTTCGTGTGTTTGGAAGTGAAGCATGGGCCCATATTCCAGATGAAAAGCATAAAGCTTTAGAACCTAAGAGTGAGAAATGCACTTTTGTTGGATATTCTGAAGATGTAAAAGGTTACAGACTTATTCCATTTAAGTCCAAAAATGTTATCATTAGAAGAGATGTAAAATTTGATGAAAATAAATCGGCCTGCGAGCCTAGTCCGGCGGATGTGCCACCTCTTCCTATCTCTTCTACTTTTGAAAACATTTCTTCTTCAGATGATGAAAGTGAGGATGACAATCCTCCCCCACCTTCTCAGGATCCTCAACTTCCAAGATGGGTCCGTGCTACTCGAGATGCAGCAGGTGATCTTGCCGGTGATCCTACAGATCAGCGACGTACACGTTCTCAGTTTGAAAGAGCCTCTTCTTTACTGGCTCAAGCTCCAGTAAATCATGATCCTGACACTTTTGCAGAAGCTTCAGGCCATCCACATTGGGAAGCAGCTATGAATGAAGAATATCAGTCATTGATGACAAATGATACATGGGATCTTGTTCCTCTACCAACGGGACGAAAACTTGTAAGATGTAAATGGGTTTACAGAACCAAGTATGGACCAGATGGCAAAATTGATAAACATAAAGCTCGTCTTGTTGCTAAGGGCTTTTCACAGGTTGAAGGAATTGACTACACTGAAACCTTCGCCCCTGTTGCCAAAATGAACTCTATCCGCCTTGTTCTTTCCCTTGCTGCCTCTTTAAAATGGGAAGTCCATCAAATGGATGTTAAATCTGCCTTCTTGCATGGGGACTTGCAGGAAGAAATCTATATGGAACAACCCATTGGCTTCATACAAACAGACTCAAGCCTTGTGTGTCGACTTAAGAAATCCCTTTATGGTCTCAAGCAGGCTCCTCGGGCTTGGTATGCCAAAATGGATAGCTTTCTTTTAGAATCTGGCTTTTCTAGGTGTCATTCTGACAATACTGTCTACACCAAGAAAGTGGGTGACTCTCTTATCATCCTTGTTCTTTATGTTGATGATCTTATCCTTACTGGTAGTGATCCCAACCTTATAAACCATGTGAAGTCTATCCTTAAAAAGAAATTTGAAATGACAGACTTAGGACACTTACACTATTTTCTCGGTCTTCAAGTCTTGCAATCCAAGGAGGGTATTTCCCTTTCCCAGTCCAAGTATGCTTGTGATATTCTTCGTCATTTTCACATGGAAGACTGTAAGCCAGCCCCTTCTCCCTTTCAGTCTGGAGTCAAACTGTCAGTCTCTTGTTCTTCTCCTGAAGTTGATGCTACCTTATACCGTCAACTTGTAGGAAAACTCTTGTACTTAACCCATACTCGTCCTGATCTTTCCTTTGCTGTTGGCCTTGTTGCTCGTTTTATGCAAAACCCCCCTGAAAGTCACTGGAAAGCAGCCAAAAGAATACTTCGTTATGTTCGAGGTACAGTACAGTTTGGGATTCATTACAGTGCCAAAGCAGCTCCTCTGTTAGTTGGTTTCACTGATTCTGATTGGGCTGGTGACCCTGATGATCGGAAGTCTACTGCCGGTTATGTCTTCACTCTTGGTTCAGGACCTATTACATGGGCTTGTAAGAAACAGGCTGCCATTTCTCTTTCGTCAGCAGAAGCAGAGTATCGTGGTGTCGTGGAAGCTAGTAAGGAAGCCTTGTGGCTTCGTCAGATCCTATCAGAGTTTGGCTTTGAGCAGCAGCATCCAACCTCCCTTTGGTGTGATAATCAAAGTGCCATTCAGCTATGCAAAGATCCAGTCCAGCATCAGCGCAGCAAACACATCGAACTACACATGCACTTCATCAGAAAACTCATTCATGACCATGCTCTTGAAGTACAATATTGTCCAACAGATGATCAGATTGCAGACATCTTCACAAAGGCTCTCACAGAGGCGAAGTTCACTAAACTTCGATATATGCTTAGAGTTCAGGAAGTTGTCACTAAGGGGGGATAGGCTCTAGTGCCTCCTTCCTTCTCCTATTGTGTCATATTTGTAAATCCTTCAATCCTATCCCAAGTTGTTCTTAAGGGGGGATGTTAGGATATTCCGACACATAGGATATAGTTAAGATCAACTTGGTCTAGTTTAGAGTTAGGTATAGAGTTAGGTAAAGTGTCTTTCTTTACCGTTGTACATATTGTAACTTACAATCCGACGGTCACGATATGTAGTGATCCGACGGTTCACTCTCACCTCGGTATTATCGACACTTGATCCGTGGCTTGACACCCGATTGGTCCATGAGTTCTATTTAAAGCGCATGGAGGGTCATTGTTCGTGTAATCCGTGCATGAGAGAAGCTTATGTAAATTTTCATTCTTTGATTAATAAATTGTCTGTACCCACGTTGGGACAGGCCGTGGACTGTTTCCCTCCTTGCACTCTGAGGGTTTTAACCACGTCAAAAATACTGGTGTATTGATTTGAGATCTGGTTGTGAGCGGTGTCCTTTTGGTATTCTTTCTGAGGAACTTACCCTGTAAATTCCTACAGTAGCTTAAATCGTTTTTCTTTATTTAGACAGCACTAGAGATAATAGTTTCATGATCAGTAGTTCATTATTTACTTGTTTAAATAGCATCACATTTTCCATTCTTGTTCAAGCATTATTGTCATCACTAGTACATTCTAAGACCTTCTGAAGTGCTAAGTTCTGGAAATCATTGTAGAGGACATAATTGCCTTAAAATCTATATCCATACTTGCCTTCTAGAGACTTAGGAATAGGATTTCCATTTGCATTAGACACTTTAGGAGATCAACAAGAAAAAAAACCCCAAAACAAAACAAAAACTATAAAACAACGAAGTAAGAAAAAGGTTAACTAAGCACATATGGTGCACCACACTTCATCAGTTTACGATACCCGGATTGATAATTTATGTAGAGAAATTTAAGACGTTAAATTGACTAGACAAGTCCCAATGTTGGGTTGAAAACCTCTTGAGGCGGCCCAAGGGTGTTTTAAAAAGGAGGAAAAATAAAAATATCTCTGGGTGAAAACCTCTTTTGAGGCACCCAGGGCAAGCAACTAGGATGAAAAACTCTTGAAGGCAGACTAGTTGTTGTAAAAAAAAGGATATAAAAAAAATGGAAATTTTGTTTTGCGGGTCAGCAAGAGGAGGATAAGCACAACATGAGAGGGACAGAAGGACCTACAAGGGCCATGTTTCAATCCACCCATCTCATATCTTCCACTATTCACCTATTCTTCCACTTATAAACCCCTCCAGCTCATCTTACACAAACTCTGTGTTTTCTACAGGATTCCCTATAAACCTACAGGAGTTTCCTGTAGGAATTATAGTGACCTTGAAAATCCCAAGAAAGGTAGTCCGAGAGAAAGGGGATGACACAAGCCTATGTCTGGATGAAAAACCATTTACTCCACCACATCATAGCCATTCCTTTCATCACCATGTCACCCCTACATCCATCAAAGAAATCAATTCATATATATATATATATATATATATATATATATATATATATATATATGTATGTATGTATTTATGTATGTATGCATGTATGTATATATATATATACATACATACATATATATATATATATATATATATATATATATATTACAAAAAAGAAAAAGAAAAAACAAACAAACAAAAGAGATAGAGAGAAGAGGGAAAGAGGAACAATACCTAGAGACAACATCTCTCACCTACCATTCCCTATCACCCTTCTCCACTCATTTCAACATCCCTTATGCTTTAGAGTTGAGAAAAAACATCAAAGTTTAGGGGAGAGGAAGCTACAAGACATCTTATAGGTATCCTGTAGGAAATCCTGTAGCAGCCTATCCCACAAAGGAAACCACACATTTTGCAACCATCTTCAGAACAAGGACTCCAAGGATGAAGAAGCTCCTCCAGATCTCATCCACAGCAAAAATATCACCATCATCACTCTCCATCACCTGCACATCAAAAGAGGAAAATACACATAAAAATAAGCAGCAAAAACACAACAAAGAGGCATCACTCTCCAGCAGGCATTATCATCAAAGCATCTTACCCACAGGTATGTCATCTTACTCTTGCTCTCTCATTAGTAAGATGTGATTAAAATTGTAGGATTATTTGAGAGTTGATTTTATAAGTAAAGGTGGCTAGTTAACTTGGCCACCTTTGACCAGTCGATAAGAAGAAAGCAGTTAGACCACTCCACAAGTGGAAAAATTCAAATCAAGAGAAAAAGGGAATAAATCCAAAAATGGTTAAGTTACGGAGGAAAGGAGTGGTTGATGATTACGAGGTAAGGTGGAATAATGGACTAATAGCAGGACCAATATTCCAAAAGGAGGTGCCCATACTTACACAACCAGCACACCATCCCACACGATCATCCATATATCGAAATAAAACATTGATTCCCATACAAATAGAGCATAAGCAACCTTGAGGATCCATCAAACGAAGAAGTTTCTCTCAGCCTTCCTAAAGCAGCACCTACAGGAAATTTTCAGCATCTACAGCACAGGAAACCTACAGGAAGCCTACAAGATACAGAGGAATCAACCTACAAGACTGTCAGTGGGTATTAAGGGAGGTGAAATCAAGGGTTATCCTCACCAGAACGTAGCAAAGGAAGGTAGGAGCTATACCCTCCATATTTTCCATTGAAAAGAAGAAAAAATCCTCAATTTAATTTCGGAAATTGCAGTATAGGAGAGTTGTATTGCATGTCACTAAAGGTTAGCATTCAAACCTCCCTCACCTACCAGAATTCTTGAATTGAATTCTTGAATTCTTGATATGACAGGAGGTTTCAACAAGAGAAAACCCACAAACACAGCAAGAATCCACCAGCATCCTCCTGTAGTGGAAATTTTCACAAGGCACCAATGGATGGGGTTCTTTGAGAGGATGAGAGGATACGATGATGATGTGGCCAGAGAATTTTCCCTCTCACTCATACCCCTCACTAGGACCAATGCCACTGCTATGGTGAAGGTTTTATTAGTAGTAATTACACCTGAAGTTATAAGCAAAATCACTACACTCCCTTTAGGGTTACCAGGGAGGAAAGAAGACAAATGGAGGAAACAAATTGGGTTAGGATGGAAATAATTCCATACCCTTGGAATGAATTCAGTTACCACCTCATTAAATACATATCATGTGAAGGGAGACACGGTGTGGTGTATGGATACCACTTCAGACTCCTCCAAGAACTGAGATTTTGAGAGAACACACCTCCTCAAAACAGATTGAGCATACCCTATTTTCTTCTACAATCAATGATAGACATGAGCATAAAATTTCAGGAGGGAAAACATCAATAGCTAGCCCATCACGGGTTGATCAAACTCATCCTTGAACATGCTCTACAAAACCTAAGACTCCCTATTGCAATGGACAACCTTTAAAGACATGTAGGCAGAAGGAGAAATTCAAGCTATTGAATATGACAAAATTCCCACTTCTAGTAAGAATGAAGAAGAAACAGAGGAGGAAAATGAAGAATAAATAGAGGAGGAGAATGAAGAAGAGACAGAGGAAGAAACAAAAGAAGAGACAGATGGGCAGAGTGAAGAAATAAAGGAAGAAGAAGAAGAGGAAGGTGGAGACAAAGAAGAGGATGAGAAAGAGAATGGAAAAGAGGAAACAGGACAAAAGGATGAACAGAGGTCTACAGCTCAAGACAGAGAAGGAGAAGAATCACCAAGGGTATCTCCAGAGCCCACAGAGAAAGAGGTAGCAGTTACTCTTACTGCCCTAAGTACACCTATCAAATCAAAGGGGAAGAGGCAAAGACAAACCCCACTATACTTTAGGACAAGAAAGAGCACTAGGATTAGACAAGGGAGACCTCAAACCCCCACCAAAAATCCAATTGTCATTGAGGATTCACCACAGCAACAAGAAAAGGCAGCCCCTTTAGATAAAAATCAAGGAGAAGGATCATCATAACAAGCCTCTCCCAAGTCTCCAATAACTTATGTTAGGATTCCTATCACAAGTTCAACCTCATGAAAGGGAAAAGGTATCCTACAGGAGACACAGACAGACCTACAGGAAGCAGAGGCCATCCTACAGGAAACTCTTTCAAACCTACAGGAAACACAGAAAAGGGACCAGGAAGGTATCACTCAACAAGAAATAAAGAAAGAAGAACAAGAACTGAGAGAACCTAGTCCACAGCAAAACCTCAGATCCTACAACAGGTTCATTGAATGAGTAGGGTAATACCACAGAATTTTTCCATTCCCCTATTCTTTGAACTTGAAAAATAGAGGGCAAGGACACACAGGTGGATGCAAATTTCCAAATCAAAAGGGGTGGAATATTTAGGCCACATGGAGGAGAAATTGCAGGAGATGGGCAGAGAACTGAGCAACATCAACGACAGAGAAGAAATGTTGAAATCCTAGTTGGAAGCTAAGAACACATGGCTAAGGGGATAGCTACAAGAAAGGGAAAGCCGATTGTTAACCATGGCCAGTTTATCCTTGGAGGCAATCCAGTGCAGGATGCCAGCAAAGTCTTATGCCTTGTATCACAAGGAACAATGGCTACAATTCCAAATAAGGACCCTAGCATAAAGAGGAACTATGCCCTTCCAAGACTATAGACAATTCATTGATATTTGTGATCAAAGCACCTTGGAAGATAGAGCAAAAATATTTGAGTTTTACCTACACAACTTTTCCTTGACAGATTTAAATGTGTGGGACCCAAATTCAAAGCTAGGAGACTTGAAATTGATGGCCTTAGCATCATGAATGAGACATGAGGAAGAAAGAGCTACAGAGATGAAAAAGGTAATGGCAAAAGAAGAGGTAGAACCCCTTATGATCAAAGCTAAACAATCTAACCCAATGGTTGTCATCATCACCCACAACCTCATTGCAAATGATCCCAATCTTGCACCTAGGTACCTTGCTTCACAAGAACAAGCAGTCACACACTTTGAAGACATGTTCAGATTACTAGGTGATGACAGCCAGTAAGCTTGCCAAAGGAGATAGAACACCTTGCCTTACAGCCTAAAATTCATAGAATACCATTCTCCTGAAAGAATGAGAGAGGCACTAAATAGAACCCCCATGTATAAGCAGGCTCTACAAACACTCAAAGTCAATTGCATTGTCTTGAGGCTCAGTCTACCATTTCTTTTGGGAATGTTGGAAGATAGGAAAGAAGAAGAAGAAAGAAAGCAGTGGGAAGAGATAGAGAGGAAGGAAGGATTTTATTCACAGGAAGAAGAGACTACAGCAGAAGCATGGGATGTCAGGGAGGCCACCTAAGCAATGAAGGACATGGACATAGATTAAGTTGCTCAGAGGATGAGAAACACTTTCAGTAGGGGGTGATGATGAGACTCACCATTGGGTAAATATATGGACCTTCACACACCTCCAAAGATTACTAAAATCAAGTCTTCTCAAGATTCCTTACATGTTTTAATTATATTTTTCTTAATAAGATGAGTAAAAGTGAGATGTTATGTTTAGTGGTCTAATGTGCATTGACTGAAGGTTTTTGGTAGCAAATTATGGAAAATTATGGCTAACTAAGGTGAAAGAACTCGAATGAGACAAGAAGGAGAGATTATAGTAGATGGTTCTTCCTCATTAATTCCTCACTCATTCGAAGATCCCTCAATCAAATCACACCAGCTCGGATTTGCAGGCAGTCGAGTCATGAGGATCATTGGCAGTCAAGCCAGTGATAGTTAAGAACAATTTATCTAGATATTGGGAGCCAAACCTCCCTAGATTTAAGGAATTTGTTGGAAAATTCATTTGTATAAATAAAGAGGCCTAGAGCCTCATTAGGATTCGGATTTTTTAAGCAAGATAACTAAGCACTTTCGAGTTGAAGGATTGTGGCAAAACACCGTTATGTATTTTTTGATATGTTAATGAAAATGAGCATTACCTTGATCTAGCACTGAGTTGACTCAGAGAGCTTAAGCTCTTGGGTTAGGGCCCAACCCTAGCAGCAGAGGTTCCTCTTATTGTACTTGTATGCTTAAGTTATTGCATAGATTACTTGTTGAATTGATTTTCACATTGTTTCATTGCAAGTATTGGTGAATTTGATTAGTTTGCTTCCATTTGTGCATATCTTTAGCAGTAGCTTTAGAAAGATAAAGGAATATCAAAAAGGCCGATAATAGGTGGATCTTGCCTCACTCCTCCCATCAAGGACCATGGTTTCGGGGAAAACTCGCATTTAGCCCCAAAAAGACGGAATTTTGATTTCTTATGAAATTTAGGGTTTTCTGCTAATTAGGCTCGCATCTTTCAGTTTTCAAGGATAGGTTGCAGTTTTTATTTCTGATATATCCAAATTTTTATTATATTTCATGGTGTTTCACAATAGTATGCAAGCATTTATATGCATGAACTAGGCAAATGAATGATGAAATTATGTTCTCTTATGTTGTTGGAAATTTTTCTTGTTTTAACATGATTTATGGGAAAATTTCAGTGATGTGTGTATTGCAGGAGTTTCAATAGGGTAGGAAGACCTCATATCAGCATCCCCAGACTACCCTCACCCATCCATGATCACCAAATTCCACTAAGCCAAAAAACTGAGTTATCATTTCGTAAGAACAACTTTTCATGCTTGTTGAGCAAATCCAACCATCATACAAACTTGGGTTTGAGTTCTGAGGAAGTCCTAGCCACTTCCTTGCCTTATTCCTTCCATCACTCACCTTCCCTAAGCCTTATACCACTGTCCAAATCACTCCTTATGCTTTCGGCCTATTCCTATAGGAATATAAGGGATCCTGTAGGTGAATTAGGACATCCTATAGACATCCTGTAGGACGACCTGTAGTGGCCTGTTTTGAGGCCAATTTGTGAGAAATGCATCATGAAAGATAGGTTTTGGCTTAGTGGGTCCTGAACTAGGTTCAAAGTTAGTTTTTCCAAACAAATCCCTACACTATTGGCCCTTTCAGCATCAATCCGCATAGCGTGGACTAAAGTCTCACCCGAAGCAGTATGGGGGGATGTTGGAACCAAGTTTCCACACACAGAGATGGGTGTGATGTCATTTATGTCCTAAATATTCCTTCACGTAGATCGATAATACTTTAGGGTTTATTGATATAACTACCCTTAATCAACTTGTATACCTCTGTGAATGCTTACGACTATCTTTCGAAGACCCTGAATAGGTGGATCAACTACTTACGTGTATCAAAGATGACTTATAACCTAGTAATTACTCAGATAGGCTTAAGTGTTCAATAAATTCAACATACAACAAGATAATCTTCACGTAAACAGTTAGCATCAATTGCATTCATATAACAATACAAATCGTGTAAAGTCGCGCATCAATACAGTATTATTTCATAAACCCATCATTTATCACAATATAAATGCATTCATGTAAAACAGATTAAGTAGACAAAACACAAGAATTTCTAGAATAATCTCTTTATTAATACTTTAGTTCTGCTTACAGACTCAAGACTTTCCTGTGCACTCAGCTGCAGACTCTACTCTAGGCCTTTGTGCACATAGTTGTAGAGCCTTTCTTCTAATTTAAGACTTCTATGCTCTTCCTCTTACTGACCCACTACATTCATCTTTCTTTCTATTGCTTGCCTTAGACATCCTAAGACACACCTATTTATATAGTCTCATGGTCCGTGGACCATGGGTAGATCTTCGAAGCTGACTCAACTTACATAAAATAAGGGTAAAAACCTTTATGACACTTTAACTATCTACGCACTCTGCGACCACAACTTGCAGATACTTTACATTTTATACAACAAAACTTGGGCTTTTTCCCCAAAATTGATCCGAGGGTACCCCATCCCAACGGGCCCCCAACATAAAGATCATGACTCGCCCCCGAGTCACTCTGCTAGCGCAGAGATATTACTGCGAAGACCTCCCAACTCTACTTGTGCCACTGCCACTTATGTCGCGCTCTGCATGGCTGCGTGTTTGATCTACTCCACCAACTTATCTTTTTTCGGTCCTGCACTGTCCTCCTTGATTTTTTGCTACATGCTCTATAGGCTCGCCAACTTCTCCTGAATGTTGGCGGAGATAATGTAGGGCTCATCTAGCCAAGGCCCCAATCTAGCCTTGAGGACCACCCCTTTCTTCTACATTTCTTCCACCTATAGATGCATTTGCCTCACCTCCTACAGTTTAGCAAGGTGTTGTGTGGCAGCAATGGTGCACATCGTTGCCCTTACTTCATCATACTATTGCTAGATTTTGTGAGCTACTCTATTCAAGGATTGCAGGGTGGGATCTTCCTTGAGAGTTGTGACTACCTCCATTTCTTGCTCAAAAAGCGTGGTGCAGTCTGCCATTGTGGCATCCACTGTTGAAATTACATCCTTCACAGTGGTTTCACGTTATTACCTGACCTCTAGTGGAGTTGAAGGTTGTGACGTCAACTCTAATTCTGTGATCTTGAAGTTTAGCTCAAACTGAACTCGAGCCACTTCTGACTTGGCTTCGCGCATGCCTGCAGCCAAATTTCTGATCTTTGCCTCCAACAGCGCTTCCTTAGGTATATGCAATTCGGGCACTTTTCAGTAGGCTTCTGCCACTGCAGCTGCAAGCTGGACATTCTACACCTAAAAAAAAAAATTTCCTCCAGCGCCTCAAACTTCTCAGTGAACATTTGTTCGTTGTTTACTCTATACTCGCTTATAAGGCTCCATGCACGTTGCTCTCGGGATTTAACCTCTGCTATCACACCTGCTTGCAGCGTGTGAAGAAACTCGTTGGGGAGCACGGTGAGGTTGAGGCTGATGTTCTTTAGAGAGCTTACAATAGCCTTATCAGCAGTTGTCTCTGCGCTCAAAGATCCATCTGGCAGCACGACTGCCCGGGGATCAGTGACCGGACCATCTTAGCTACTTGAGTGGTCCCTGGTGCCAAACTTTTTGATGCATCATTGCTATGCCCTGCACTGACCTGCATCATATTTACCTGGATCTGCAACTCACACAGATCCTTCTAAATATTACTCAGCACATGTTGTTGTTGCTGCTCAAACTAATGTAGCCGTTCTGTGGTGGTATCCCGCACCTTATCACCTATTTCATCTAGGTCATCGTTAGTCAAAGTAATTGGGTCCAACAATGGCTTGGTGGATTTTATTTTCTTCCGCAGCCCTTCCTTTTCCTTCTCCCTATACCGCTTCACTCGAAAGGGAGTGCTTTGCTCATCCTGACCAACACCACCCTACTTTGACTACTCTTCCTCCTCCATTTGGGGCGAAGGAGACTTATCACTTCGCTCAGAACCGCACTCTTCCTATTTTTCCTGCTTCTTCACAGCGTGTTCTACTTCCACTCGGGCCTCCTCCTCGACCTCTTTCCTCTGTTTCTCAGCCAACTTTTGAACCTTCTATTTGGCCACAGCCTTCTTCTTGTTCTCCGTGGTCTTATTAGTGCATGCGGCTAGATTGGAAGGAGAATGCCAATCTGTTGGCCAGCACTTGATGACCTCCTCGATAGTGTCATCTGTAGCAAGATAAGGTAAGTCAAACCATTTTGCTCCAGATCGTTCCGCACCCAGATGTATACGCGGTGGAAGTCATATTTGAACTCCGCATATCCTGAAAGTTGTTCAAACATGGTTGGTGACAATCGCAGCTTTTGTTTGATGGCCATGCGAATGCTCGCCTCCATCAGCACCCAAAATACTTTGGTCTCTGTGACCAGCATAGCATCTTTCGTGGCCCATAGAGATACAAATTTTGCAGCCTCTAGAAAATATTTCTCTACGGGAGGAAATTGGTTGTTCTCCAGAAAATCTCAGGAGACTAATACAATCGAGAGCAACAACCACGAATAGTGGAATGTTTTACTCTCATCGTGTGCCTCTTTGTAGTTCGCGAGGAGCTCACTACATAGGTAGCGTGACCAGTTGAACTACACGCCCTCTGCACACTGTGCAGCCAAAGAAACCACTGGTGTCAGCGCCTTGTCAGTGCAAAACTTTCTCATAATATTGCCAGCCAGGATCTGCGTGGCAACCTTTACCGCGGGGTCAGTGATCGAGGTAATAGAATACCCGCACGGATTTTTCACAAGCTTAAACTTGTACTTCATCTTCTCAGTGAGGTCACGCTCGCTCGTCTTTTCGCCAAACTCCTTAACTAGATTTAGCCCTAAGTGTAGCAATAGCATGATCTAATGGATCAGCATATCGATGATGGGGATCAGTGCTCTTAGCCATAAGCACCCATCATGCACCATGCACAGCAATTGATTAATGACGATCAAGTTAATATTGGAGCGGTGGTAATGGGGCACCCACAACAGGTTCAACAAACCTGACTGGTTCACTATGGAAATCCACTCCACAGGCTCTAACGCAGTGACACTAAACTCTTTGTAGAAGACCCTCTTCATGTAGGTGTATGTAGCAAGGTGGGGGAACCGCTCATGGTCCGCAAAATCCCAATCTTCTAGCTTCAAATGTGGGATCTGCGCCAAGTGCAGACCTTCAAAGGTTAGGTTCTCCGACAACAGGGGTGTGTTAAGGAGGAATTATCCTACATTTGGGTCCTTACGGACCTTCACTTTTCCCTTGCACAGAGGGATATACTCTCGCAACTTAGATATAGGATCCACCCCTTTGGTGTCTATATCTTATGCGCCCTCCTCAGCCTCCAAATCCACCACTTTCCCCTTCTCTTTTGTGCAGGGATTTTCCTTCCTCCAGCCTTGTGTGGCAACATGCTTTCTCAATGACTTGCGCACCGGCACTAGCTTCTTTGGCTTAGGGACCTCTCTCGCTGGTGTAGGCTTCAGCCTAGGCAACCTCGGTGTTGTAGGCACTACAGCTGGAACCTCCATGCTCATCACCTCTGGGGAAGCTCCCCCAAAGGCGATAGTTCCTCTAGTGCTAGGGGTTTCAGCAGGACCTGGTCCTAACATTGATGTCAATGATGATTTTTTGATCTAACTCAAGAAACTTGTCAAACACAGGGCTTGCGATCAGAGCTTCGAAATACTCGCGATTCATGTGCACTAGACAACACAACATAGAAATTCTAAGGATCTAAAGTGTTTTCCGTTGGACGACCACGTGTAATTTATAGGTGAATTTGAATTCAAATTCGACCGATCCCCCCAAAATCCATCCATAAATGCTAAATTGGCAGCAGATTCCCAAATATTTCACTCTTAAATTCAACCTTAAATGCCTTAATTGTCACCCCCCTGTTGGCATTTTGGCTCAGGTATGGCGCTATGATACAGGTGTTGTCCTTGATGGCAACTCTCTTTGATGACAGATCTCCGTTCAGTCTACAGAATGAAGAGAAATCTCATATACGCAGGTTAATTAAGTCCAAGTTGCGTATACACGCTGGTGATATGCATACTAAGTCGCGTATACGCAGGAGAGCTATATAATAAGGCGCGTATACACGCAGATGCATGAACAGAAAAGTGCGTATATGTCGGGAAGTTTCCTTTTGGTCCATGGTAGTTAGTCCTCGGTACTTGTGCCCATGTCTTTGGACCAAAGTACCTCGACAGTCGTGTAGATCTCTAGTTTCGCAGTTGATGGTTTTGGATTTCTATGGTTTTGGCTCTTGGTATTGAGCAAGGCCTAAGGCTATATAAGGAGAAGAAGATCATTAGGCAATATCATCTTTCGAAAAGGCTTGAATATCTGAAAAGGAAAGAGATCTGATATGCAGGTTCTGGGTTGCTTGATCTAAGCCAAGGAGAGATCACATCGGTTGATGGAAGACTAGATCTAAGGATAGATCGGGATCTAATGGTTTGAAATGCACTATCATGATATGGTTGATTATGCGTATTTCTAGATCTGCATACTGTCGCAATGTTATGTTCTGGGTCTAACTGATGTCTGGTACAGCTGCAAATTGAGAAAGTTTATTTTTAGATCTGTACGCAGGTTGGCTTCGGTAAAAGCGCGTGTATACGCGGGTTTTGCTCATTGAAGTAGCGTATATCTTTTGAAGCTTGATTTTGGGTTTACAGTTGGGTCTGACTGTTATTGCAGAGTTCTGTAGTCTGTTCTGTGTTCTGGTAACTGGTGATTGACAGGGTTCAGTGGTTCAGTGATTCAAAGTTTGGTTGTTTTATGCTTCAATGATCTGTTGTGAAAGGTGAATGAATTGTGGCCTTCAGATTGTAATGTTGTGCTTCAGGAATATCCAGTCTGAAAATGTATGAAAGGTGGTACCTGAAGGAAAGAAGATTGTAGGTCAGCACCTACGTACTAGTATCTTGGCTAGTACAAGAGCAAAGGGGGTTGGAGCTCCCTTCCAAGGAAGTTTGGAGAACGAGAGAAGGTTGTAGCCTTCTGCAGGTTGTAGCCTTCTGCAGGTTGTAGCCTGCGTACTGGTATAAGGCTGCACCAGTACAAAAGATTGTAAACTGAAGTTTCATATTAAAGAAAGATAGAGACAACTTGCAGCAGGTGGTTTTCACCCACATTGGGTTTCCACCTTATATCTTGGTGTTCATGTGTGTGGCTTTTGATCTGTTCTGTTATACTGCACCTGTTTACTGTTAATGTGGTGAATCATGTCCTGATGAACTTAACTGAAGAATAAGCTAACTAAATTATGAGTTTTCTTCTTATACGCTGTTTTATTTAGTCACAGTAGCGTGTACACGCTGGTTCACTTAACTGAAGTAGCGTATATTTTTCTGAGCATTGAAAAAGTTTGATTGATCTGATAATACTGATTCACCCCCCCTCTCAGTATTATTTCCAACAATTGGTATCAGAGCAGGTCCTTCAGAGAAGCTTGATCGCTTGAAGGTAGATCATTCATCATGAGCAACTACGAGAAAGAAGCATCAATCAGGCCACCGATTTTTGATGGGACAAATTTCAATTATTGGAAGGTAAGAGTTACTGCATATCTTCAATCTCTTGGTACAGAAGTTTGGAACATTGTAGAAACAAGCTATGCTTTTCCTTCAGCTACTCCTACAGATCCAGCTGAGAAAAAGCAGTATGAAACAAATGCAAAAGCAGTCAGTACTCTATTAGGAAGTATATCCCAAACAGAATTCATGAAGGTCATGCACTTCAAATCAGCAAAAGAGATATGGGACAAAATGATCACTAGCTATGAAGGAGATGAACAGGTAAAGCAAGCTAAACTTCAAACTCTCAGGATTCAATATGAGACTCTCAAGATGTATAATGATGAAAGTGTGGCTAATTATTTTCTTCGGGTAGATGAGATTGTTAATTGTATGAAAAATTTGGGTGAAGAAATAAAAGAGACTATAGTAGTTCAAAAGATTCTAAGATCATTATCCCCCAAGTTTGAATCTAAAGTATCTGCAATAGAAGAAAAAGAAAATCTCTGTGTTCTCACTATGTCTCAGCTACATGGAATTCTAACTGCTTATGAAATGAGAAAGGGAGGTCCATCAGACAGAAGGGAAGCTGCTTTTAAGGCATCAGGAAAAGAAGATTACTATGAAGCAAGCCATGTTCCAGAAGAAGAGGAAGAAGAATCAAATTTTGTCAGAAATCTTCAAAGGGGTTCTGGAAGGTTCAGAGGTAAGCTACCTTTCAAATGCTTTGCTTGTGGAAGAGTAGGTCATTATGCTGCAAAATGTCCTTATAAGGATAAAGGAAAAGAACCTGCTAGATGGAACAAGAAACAAAGTGCAAATAAGAAAAGCTACTACACCCATGAAGATAGTGATGGCTTATCAAACAGTGATGAAGATGAACAAGGTAATAAATATAAGCTGTTAATGGCATTTGAAGATGATGATTATGAGGATGCTGTAGATGTGGATAATCTCTATAATGAAATTACTAGACTCAAGAGATGCATAGAAGAAAAGAATGTGATCATTGATACTTTGCAATTTCAAATTGATAAAAAGGAAAAACATCTTGAAAAACTAGAAGGTGAAATTGTTGGTCTCAGAAAAGAAATTGAGAAAACAAAAGCTATTAATCTTAAGTTTGTCAAAGGATCTGAAACTTTGGATGAGATTATCAATGTGCAGCGGTCTCCTCTAAACAAGACAGGTTTGGGCTATAATGGAGAAACCTCTCAAGCATCCACCTCAAAAAGTTATCTTGATGCAGCAAGAAGAAATGAGCAGAAGAACAATGAAGATAATCAGGTAAAGCAGGGACGAATTACAAACAGAAACTATCAGGGACAATCCTTCTTAAGGGTGAACAAAAGCTACAACCAACCACAGGTAAAATCTTCTCAGTTTGGCTCAAGAATAGATGAAAATAGAAATTACAATCAGTTGGCTGGTAGATTCAATAACCGCAGAAGCTTCTTCAATGGACAATGCTTTTCTTGCCATAACTTTGGTCACAAAGCAGCTCAATGTGTTGCATATAAAACAATCATGACTAGGGAAGCTCAAAAACAAAGAAGTATGACAGGGATTACAAAAAGAACCTATAACAACTTTTCGGTTCTTGAAAATGAAGTTGAATGTTCTATTTGCAATAATTTTGGTCATAAAGACTCTGAATACAGGAGCAGGTTTCAGGAGAAAAAGGAACAAGCCACGAGCACCAAAACATGGAGAATAAAGGAACCTCAAACAGAAAGATGTGGGATAGCATTTTATGCAGAAGGACAGGAAAATCTATGGTACATTGACAGTGGATGTTCGAAACATATGACAGGTGATAAAGAAAAACTTGAATCTTATTCTACTTTAGAAAAGGGAAAGAAAGTTTCTTTTGGAAATGATACTCCTGCAACTATAAAAGGAAAAGGTATTGCTCCTTTGAAAGAAAAGGTCAAGGCTGGAAATGTTTTATATGTTGATGGATTGAAGCATAATCTACTAAGTGTTAGCCAGATGTGTGATCAAAAAACCGAGGTTATTTTTAGATCGAATGGATGTCTTGTTCGTGATCTTGATACAGGTAAAACAGTTCTCAAAGGCAAAAGAACTCCAAATAATCTGTACATATTTGAAGAAGGACAACAACAATGCTATCTTAGCAAGGATGAAGAGCACTGGTTATGGCATCGAAGGTTGGGACATCTAAGCTTCTCACAAATAAGGAAAGCATGCAAATATCAGGCAGTTCGCGATCTTCCAGATATCAAAATTCCAGACAACACCATATGCAAATCTTGTCAGTTTGGAAAGCAAACCAGAACTAACTTTCCAGAGAAGGAAGGATCAGCTAGCTTGCCTCTTGAGCTAGTCCATACAGATGTATGTGGTCCATTTAGGAAAAGGACACCTCGAGGAGAAGAATATCTGATATTATTCATTGATGATTTCTCAAGGTTTGTTTGGTTAGGGCTTATGAAGCACAAAGATGAAGCATTCGAAAAATTCAAATCCTTCAAAGCATTGGTTGAAAATGAATCAGGACACAAAATTAAGTGCCTCAGATCTGACAGAGGTGGGGAGTTCACCTCAAATGAATTTTTCGATTTCTGTGACGAACATGGGATAAGAAGAGAATTCTCTACAGCTAGAACTCCTCAGCAAAATGGGGTTGTGGAAAGAATGAACAGAACTATCCAACAAATGGCTCGTGCTATGCTCGATGAATCAGGTACTCCTGCAACCTTCTAGGGTGAAGCTGCACATGCTGCTGTTATTATTCTTAACAAAACAAATGTCCGAGTAAACAGCACTCAAACACCTCATGAGCTTTGGAGTGGTAAAACTCATTCCGTGAAGCACTTAAAAATCTTTGGGAGCAAATGTTATATTAAGAATACTGATGAGCAACTTGGCAAACTTGAACCAAGAGCAGATGAGGGCATTCTTCTTGGTTATTCTCCACATAGCAAAGCATACAAGTGCTACAATAAAAGACTTGGCAGAATTGTTGACAGTATTGATATAGTGGTTGATGAGAAGGGATATATTCCTAGGCAAGTTCATCATGAAGACATTGAAGAAGATGAAGGTTACTCTCAAAGGCGAAATGATGAAGAAGAAGAACCTCAAGAAGAAGAAGAATCTCAAGAAGAACCAGAGGAGCAGACAAGAATAGAAGAGAAGACTCCATCCAGATATGTTCAAAAGAATCATCCAGAAACTCAGATTGTGGGGCAGAAAGAAGCAGGAGTACAAACAAGAAGGACACTTGCAGAAGCTTCAAGCTACTTGGCATTACTCTCCTCCACTGAACCACAAAATGTGAAAGAGGCATGCAAAGATGAATGTTGGGTCAAAGCAATGGATGAAGAACTTGAGCAAATCGAAAAGAACAACACTTGGGAATTAGTTCCTAGACCAAAAGATAAGAATGTAATAGGAACAAAATGGGTCTTCAAGAATAAATTAAATGAAAATGGAGAAGTAATTAGAAACAAGGCCAAACTTGTTTGTAAAGGGTATGCACAGCAAGAAGGAATAGATTTTGAAGAGACCTTTGCTCCTGTGGCAAGACTTGAGGCCATCCGAATGTTCCTTGCTCTCTCAAGCTTTCAAAACTTCAAGGTATTTCAAATGGACGTGAAATCAGCCTTCCTGAATGGAGACTTAGAAGAAGAAGTATATATTGAGCAGCCAGATGGCTTCATTCTTGGGAATGATCCAAACCTTGTATGCAGATTGAAAAAGGCACTCTATGGACTCAAACAAGCTCCAAGGGCTTGGTACTATCGGTTGGACAAATATCTTCACCAACAAGGCTTTTCAAAAGGATCAGCAGATAGCAATCTCTATATAAAAGTTGAAAATAACAAATTGCTAATTCTTGTTGTTTATGTAGATGATATTATTTTTGGCAGCAATGAAGAGACTATGAGTCAAAACTTTGCCTTGGTTATGCAGAAAGAATTCGAAATGTCACTTCTTGGAGAATTGACATATTTTCTTGGATTGCAAATCCAACAAAATGAAGGAGGTATCTTCTTGTCTCAAACCAAATACCTCAAGCAGATCTTGAAGAAGTATGGCATGGAAGAGTCAAAGCCAGTATGTACACCCATGGTTACAGGATGCAGCCTCAGTGCAAATGATGAATCAGCAGCAGTTCACCAACCCACTTATAGATCCATGATTGGGAGTTTGCTTTATTTGACAGGTACTCGACCAGATATTACACATGCAGTAGGAATGGTTGGAAGATTTCAAGCCAACCCAAAGGAAACTCATCTTCAGGCAGTCAAAAGAATCTTCAAATATCTTCAAGGGACCCAAAACTATGGCTTATGGTATCCTAGAAATACAGATCTCACTCTTCATGCTTACACAGATGCAGATTGGGCTGGAAGTGTGGATGATAGGAAAAGCACAAGTGGTGGTGCTTTCTTCATGGGTTCCAGATTAGTATCTTGGTTCAGCAAGAAACAGAGTTCGATTGCCTTATCTACAGCTGAAGCAGAATATGTGGCTGCAGCATCTTGTTGCACACAACTTCTTTGGATGATGCAGACCTTGCAGGACTTTCAAATCACTTGCACTCCACCCGTCTCTATCTTATGTGATAATACAAGTGCAATCAGCATTTCAAAGAATCCAGTCATGCACTCAAAGACCAAGCACATACCAATCAAGTACCATTTTCTTCGGGAACAAGTGCTTGAGCAGAAGGTCAAGTTGGAGTATGTTCCTTCTAAGGAACAAGTTGCTGATATTCTCACAAAACCACTGCCCAGAGAAACTTTTGAATATCTCAGACAAAAGCTGGGAGTAGTTGATGCTTCATCCTGCTGTTGAAGTTTGTTTATTCTACAGAAAAGTTGGTATACGCAGGTTACGGAAGGGCTATCCGCGTATATACGCAGGTTACGGAAAAGGAAGTCGCGTGTATGTTGGACGCTTGTTGCAGAAAGTATATCCGCGTACATACGCAGTTTCATGCAGGAGAAAACGCGTATATGAAGTTCTGAACAGCAAGGGCAATCTCTGGAGTTCTGAACAGCAATGGGTATGTCAGAATTCTTCAGGCACAGTTTCAGGGGGTGCAGCAGGCACAGGTTCAGGGGGAGCAGCTTAAAAGTCTCATAAAGCATTGTTGGCATTCAGATGTTTTGGTTGTTGGGTTCAGGAGAAGGAGCTTAGAAAGAAATCTTGGTTGCTGATCTAAAAAGATGTTTCTCAGATGCTGCTGGTGACTTTCATAAGTCTTGGTCTAGATCTGTTGTCCCTATGTCATATCTCTTTTATGATGTCAAGGTCATGTAACGGCCTATGTTGGTTTCCCCACTATGCCTGGGATGAATGATGTAATATAATTGATTGTCTCTGATGTGTCCCCTCTTGGTAGGGAGTATGGATGTATGTATTGAGTCTTTTGGTGATAGGAAGGTCCCTTATGGTGTATAAGTCTTGGTTCTTGTTGAAGAACATCTTTTGCAGATCTTGCCTACAGTCAGGGGGAGCATGTTTCAGCACAGCCAAGCAGAGGTATCAGCATGTTCTCAGGGGGAGCACAGCCCTTTGCCCTTGATGACAAAGGGGGAGAATGATTCTAAGGATCTGAAGGTTGCCATCAAGTCCAAAGGGGGAGATTGTTGGCATTTTGGCTCAGGTATGGCGCTATGATACAGGTGTTGTCCTTGATGGCAACTCTCTTTGATGACAGATCTCCGTTCAGTCTACAGAATGAAGAGAAATCTCATATACGCAGGTTAATTAAGTCCAAGTTGCGTATACACGCTGGTGATATGCATACTAAGTCGCGTATACGCAGGAGAGCTATATAATAAGGCGCGTATACACGCAGATGCATGAACAGAAAAGTGCGTATATGTCGGGAAGTTTCCTTTTGGTCCATGGTAGTTAGTCCTCGGTACTTGTGCCCATGTCTTTGGACCAAAGTACCTCGACAGTCGTGTAGATCTCTAGTTTCGCAGTTGATGGTTTTGGATTTCTATGGTTTTGGCTCTTGGTATTGAGCAAGGCCTAAGGCTATATAAGGAGAAGAAGATCATTAGGCAATATCATCTTTCGAAAAGGCTTGAATATCTGAAAAGGAAAGAGATCTGATATGCAGGTTCTGGGTTGCTTGATCTAAGCCAAGGAGAGATCACATCGGTTGATGGAAGACTAGATCTAAGGATAGATCGGGATCTAATGGTTTGAAATGCACTATCATGATATGGTTGATTATGTGTATTTCTAGATCTGCATACTGTCGCAATGTTATGTTCTGGGTCTAACTGATGTCTGGTACAGCTGCAAATTGAGAAAGTTTATTTTTAGATCTGTACGCAGGTTGGCTTCGGTAAAAGTGCGTGTATACGCGGGTTTTGCTCATTGAAGTAGCGTATATCTTTTGAAGCTTGATTTTGGGTTTACAGTTGGGTCTGACTGTTATTGCAGAGTTCTGTAGTCTGTTCTGTGTTCTGGTAACTGGTGATTGACAGGGTTCAGTGGTTCAGTGATTCAAAGTTTGGTTGTTTTATGCTTCAATGATCTGTTGTGAAAGGTGAATGAATTGTGGCCTTCAGATTGTAATGTTGTGCTTCAGGAATATCCAGTCTGAAAATGTATGAAAGGTGGTACCTGAAGGAAAGAAGATTGTAGGTCAGCACCTACGTACTAGTATCTTGGCTAGTACAAGAGCAAAGGGGGTTGGAGCTCCCTTCCAAGGAAGTTTGGAGAACGAGAGAAGGTTGTAGCCTTCTGCAGGTTGTAGCCTGCGTACTGGTATAAGGCTGCACCAGTACAAAAGATTGTAAACTGAAGTTTCATATTAAAGAAAGATAGAGACAACTTGCAGCAGGTGGTTTTCACCCACATTGGGTTTCCACCTTATATCTTGGTGTTCATGTGTGTGGCTTTTGATCTGTTCTGTTATACTGCACCTGTTTACTGTTAATGTGGTGAATCATGTCCTGATGAACTTAACTGAAGAATAAGCTAACTAAATTATGAGTTTTCTTCTTATACGCTGTTTTATTTAGTCACAGTAGCGTGTACACGCTGGTTCACTTAACTGAAGTAGCGTATATTTTTCTGAGCATTGAAAAAGTTTGATTGATCTGATAATACTGATTCACCCCCCCTCTCAGTATTATTTCCAACACCCCCCTCTCCTCTTAACCACCAAATCATGAACAGTGACTGTAACAGTTACTTCCTGGCTACCCTGTTCGGTCTCTCGCCCTAGAGTGTAGCTCCCTTCACACTTCTTCTAGTATTGTGACACTATCATGTTTCGCACAGACCCCTTGTCGTCCAGCTCTACAAACTGAGCAGTGTAGTTTATAGTCTTGCGCCTCCTTATAGCGGCCTAGAGCACTAAGACTGTGCTACCATCATGTAGTCATTAGGTCGAATCCTAGATGTATGGCTTCAATCAGCTTCCATTTACCCTTCCTGGAAATGGATCTCCATTCAACTTCATGAGCTGAACTGCTCCACCATCTGTAATCTCTTTTATAACATATGGTCCCAGCCAATGCATCTGAATTTTTCTTGGAAACTTATCAAACTTGTTGTCATATAATAAAACTAAATTGTTTACATTGAAGGTGCACAGTTTGATGTGTCGATCATGCCAAGCGTTTTCACTTTCCTTCTGAACTTGTTGATGGAATCCAGCCAAAAACCTATCTTCCTCAAGCTCTGTGAGCTGCAAGCCTCTCTTCTAAAGCTCTACGGTCTGCCATTCCTATGAAATCTGATATGCGTAGACTAGGCATGATATGCTCCATAGGCATCTGACTAGGTCAGTTTTTTACAGGTAGTTCTATAAGCCCATAACATCGATGGAACGTGGACATCCAAATCATTTCACTGCGCATTGCGCACCTTTGTCAGTGCATTCTCCAATATCTTATTAAAAGCCTCAACCGTTCCATTGGCCTGAGGATGATATGGCATACTCTTCTGATGATAAACCTGGAACTCTTCAGTTAGCGCGCTGATCATTTCATTGAGAAAATGCGTACTGCGATCACTCATCAAAATCTTCAGGCAACAAAACCTGGTCAACACATATTCAAACAAGAATTTCATTGTTGTTTCCCTTGTACAGTCCTTCATAAGCTGTGCCTCTGCCCACCATGTCAAATATTCGGTCACGGTGATAATATACTGCACACCTGTCTTCTTGCCTGGAGGCTAGATTGGCCCTACCATCTTGTACAAATGCCCTACAATAACTGAGAAGTCTGTCGCGCGCACTACCAATTCTTTCTTATGTTGACTTGTGTATCCCTTTGGCATCGTTCCTGTAGTCAGGAAGTGGATAATGTCTACAAAGTGAATATCCACTATGTTCACCGCGAAGAACTGCGCGTCAGGCAACCCCTCCTCCAAATTGGTGGTCTCCTCTCTTGTTTCAATGCGCAACAGATGATCAGGCCTTGCATTCAACCTTCCTGGCTTCACAATCACCTCGAAATCATACTCTTGAAATAGCAATAGCCACCTACATATTTTCCCCCCCAACACAGGCTTATTAACTAGGTATTTCAATGTAGAATGGTTTGTGTACATCTTGAAATGTCTGCCTAGCAGGTAATCTTGGAACTTCTAGAGTGTGTATACCATAACCAACCCTTCACACTCTATTTTCGAATTATTATTTTTAGCCTTAGACAACTTCCTGCTTGCAAACTCTATAGGGTGATCCAATTCTCCTTCACCGACATGTGTCAGCACTTCTCTTAGCGTAATATCCACATGCACATGAAATTCCTTCTTCCAATCCGGGAAGACTAGGATCGACGCAGTGACCATTTTTTTGTTTAATACATCCAGACTCCACTGACACTCTTCACTCCAACAGAACGTAGCATCCTTTTTCAATAGCTTTTACATAGGCACGGTAATCTGAGCATAACTTTTAATGAACTTCCGGTAGTATCCAATATAACCCAGTGTTGCGCGCAGTTGTTTAACACTCCTTGGTGCCTCCAAATTAATTATAACCACGATCTTAACAGGGTCCACCATTAATCCTTTCCCGCATACCACATGACCCAGCAAAATTCCAAATGGGACGCAAAATAATCATTTCTTCAAGCTTAGCGCAATCTGATACCTTTGGCATGTTTCTAATATCAAGCATAAACTGGCTACATGGAACTTTACCTATCCAAACACTGTCCAATCGTCAAAATATACCTCCAAAAATTTGTGAATGAACTCTTTGAACGCCATGATGACTACGCGCAAGAAGATCGTCGGCACATTTTTAAGTCCAAAAGGCATTACCGTATATTGAAAACATCCCCACTCAGTCACAAAGGTCATCTTACTCTTGTCTTCTTGCGCGATCTTAATTTGATGGTACCCATAGAACCCATCAGTGAATGAATAGGCCTCCTGCTCGCCAACATTATCCAATACTTCATCTATGAATAGAGTTGGAAAAGGATCATGAATGCAAGAAGCATTGAGCTTCCTAAGATCTACGCAAATCCTTACTTCATCCTTTAAATTGCTTCTTTTCCTAAACGAGCATTGGACTCACCCAATCAGATTCCTCCACCGGTTCAATAATACCTGCTGCAAGCATCTTGTCCAACTCCAGGCAGACCTTTTCCTTGTATTTAGGATTAAGGCGATATGGCCTCTACTTAACAGGCTTTGCGTCCAGTTTCAAAGTTATTTTCATTACTCCCAAATCACCTATAATGCCTTTTAAATCCAAAAATTTGGTAGGGAATAAATCTTGATATTCGCGGAGCAGCTCAGCAACCTTATCTACTATGGCATCATCCCAGTAGTCTCCAATCTTCTCAAACTTCGGCTCCACTTCTATGCCAATGTTAACTTGTCTAGTTTTTAGCGGCATGGTAATATCTGGATTCTCTATCAGTGGCCCCTCAACTTCGTGGTGGCCTTCTGCCTCTGGGATGTTAATGTTCCTTGGATCCTCCTCTTCATCTTCAGCAATCACATTATAGAACTCCAGTACATGGCGCAGCTGGGTGCTCCAATCTGGTTGAATCAAGTCCAAATGATCCTACGGTATTATCAAGATCGATGTCTTAACCTCCTGCAATGCCTCATCAATGTATTTGAACCCATCCTCAAATCTGAATGTCATCAAGAATCCCTATCTCTAAATGTCCCATTCTTCAATGTCGTGGCGGAACTTTGTTTCCAGGTACTAATTCAGTGGTATTACATCCAAAGTGTGACAGAATAAATGCACCCACTCAAGTTGCAGCTCCATTCCATAAACCTCGGTCTATTTCCAAAGTGTGACAGAATAAATGCACCCATCAAAATTGTCTTTATGTGTTCTTATCTACATCAGTTAGACTGTCATAATAAGGAAAAATTCTTACCTCTGATGATATACTGCGCAGCTATTTAGTCATCATATTACAGTGCGGCATGGATACTTCGTGCAATCTATTCTGCTAGTGTTCCAATTCCTCATCAAAATCTGATGTACAGGAACTTTCACGGTCCCATGCAATGCATCCATCAGTAGTCGGATTAACCCAATCTTGGTCTCACGTTGTTATTTTATAGATCTGATACAAATCATCATCACTTTCCTCATAATCGTAGACCGGTTCAGTGTAGCGCAGTCCTTATGCAGGGTCCAAAGGTACTACTACATGCAGCAATTTCCTCTAAAATGACATTGTATTCATGTCAATAGCCCAATCAATTCCAAGGAGCACAGGGTAAGGATTGTTGTCATCAACAATATCTATCACATTAAAATCGGCCAATGCGCTCGCACCTTCTATGTCTACTGTTACTCCATGCAATCTTCCCATAGGGATAACCTTTTGTTGATTTTCCATTCTCAATTGAATCAGAGACCACTGTAGCGCAGGTCTCCCCATTCTTTCCCATGTCTGTTTAGGAAAAACATTCTCATCTAACCCCAGATCCAGAATGACCTGGTCCATTTCATACTCTCCTATTTGTGCAGTAAGCCTCATCTCACGCCCTGTTCGCGTCTTGTGTTTGCCTATCTTTCTGACTACGTGGTGCTCTTCAGGAGTAGTTTCCTTACTAGTACAAATGTTTATCACGTCTTGTAACCCTTTCATAGCCCTTCTGTCATGCAGCAGCTTCATACAAGCCTCTAGAAAGGTGGTAAGCATAGAGGGGTCAACTTCTTCAGATAAATTATCATTCCTTCCTAAGGTATAGGCCTCAGTGAAGCTTTTCTTTGCTTCCATGAATGTTTCCCTCGTGTGCTCTATATCAAATCCCACCTCCTTTTCTGGAGCCTTGCGAACCCACTCACTTTCTTCAGGTTGTTTCCCTTTATCATTACCGGCCATCATCCCACTTCACGGCACAATACTCACATTGGGGCCTTCTTCGCGGGGCTCATCCCTCATCATCTGTAGATTTTTGGTAGGTTGTTTAGGCTACACCTTCTTCTCCTGCATCGTAGCTATCATTATAGGGCATTCCTTTATTGCATCATCAAACTGAGTACAATACCGGCATGACGGGTGTGTCTAGCTCATACACTCCCGCGTGTAGTGTCCTGGCACTCCGCAATTACAGAAAATAACTTGCCCTCGACCTCTACTAGGTCCTCCTCCTCCTCTACCTCGTCTGTGTCCCTAATATCCTCCATGTGCTCCCTTGGCACCTTGATCCAAAGACCGAGTTTTTGTTTGCATCCGATACACAGGTGTTCTTTCCATCATTAATTCATAGCTAAGGCAGTTACGCTCATCATGGCCTACCTTTTACAGAAATTGCAGAATACCTGTTGCGGTGTCTCCACAAATTTTTACAGCAAGTGGAAATTGTTTGTTACATGTTTTCCTACTACTTGACAGATAGCGCACCATAACGTGGGCCCTGCACTTAGTCCTATTGGGACTTCTAGCCTCAGAGGCATGTGCTCTCCTCCTTCCATATAATTCACAAAAACAGGGCAATGATCCTTATCATGCCCTTGGTTCTTACGCTTGAGGCACCAAACTTCTTTGCGCACTTCTGGCCAAGCCACTTTTTCCTTCTTCCAGCTCTCAAACTCCAAGCAGAGGTTATGCAACTCTACATGAATTTGTTAAACTCCCAACATCGCATACTGGACAGGCATCTCATGTAATCTCATTGTCATCTCTAGTGCTTCCACCTACATTCCTATCTTTTTTTGTAACAAATAAATCCTTAAGTGAGGCAGGAGCGTGGCTATAAACCAGTTGCAGTGTTGGTTGTCTATGAGATTCATATTGGCTTCAAGGATTCTGCACTTCAGTCTCTGATCTAGCTCCCAGGGTGTTTCCCCAATCCTCATCACAATTTCCTTGAATCCCACTACTGATTACATTTCAGACTTAGGCCTACCGAACTCCTTGTTCAGGTCAGTCTGAGTGTCTGCTAATGATGCCAACAAATAATCAGTGCAATACTTAATGTACCATGTCAACGGGCATTCTTGTAAAGCAGTGACCAACTGTGATTTCTTCATATGATCATCTGCAATATTATGTGTTGTCCATACGGCCTTCACAACGAACCAAAACTAGTTCGAGTCCTCATTTCCCAAGCCCTATAAAACAAGCAACTTCATCGTATTCGACATATTGAATGGTGGCGGAGTTGGTGGTGGTGTGGGCGAAGGTGTATGTTGTGCAGGTGAAGGTGGATGTGGTGTGGATGGATGAGGTATTTGTGGAAATCCTTGCCTTATCAACTGGACAGCGTTTTGCGATGAAGCCTGTGATGCATCCTCGTTGTCACTTAGAGGAGGCTTGATCAGCGGGCTATATTTAGGGCATGTTCTCCCTCTATCCCTGAAGAACTTTCCACTTCGCGTAGCTCCAAACATCAAGGTAACGGCATAACTCGCTTTTCACACAAGAGCATTTTAATCCAAGCATTCAAATATCTTAAATACTTATCTCTTGGTCCCTTGAAGAATCGTCGCTCTTCTTCGTTGTAGATGACCGAGGTATCGATCGTGAATTCTGTCACAAATCCTCTTATGACTCGATCAAGCTAGTGATCGATGGTGCGTGCGATATTATCTTCAGAAGCTTCCAATCTCTACACTAGCTCCGGGGTCCACACTATTGGACCGTCAAGCCTCCACCTTCCTTGGCCGTCTGCCAATTTAGCGATCCACTTGTATAGTTCAACCAGGAAGGTGCAAAAGAAGATTTTGTGTATCTTTGTGTATAGGTATATGTCCAACCATTGTTCTTTTGTCAAGCATAGATTTTTGTTTTCTTGCGCTGTGAATTCATGAATCTTTCTATCCAATCACTTCTCAATTTCTTTCTTTGTCGAATTCCAGTGATGTGACATCAAACATCTCTTTATGCAGATCCCGGTCCTGAAAACAGAACCATTTTTTGGCTTAGTGGGTCCTGACCCAGGTTCAGATTTATTTTTGCCAAACAAATCCCTACGCTACTGGCTCTTTCGGCATCAATCCGCGGAGCGCAAACTAAAGTCTCACCTGAAGCAGTATGGGGGGATGTTGGAACCAAGCTTCCACACCCAGAGATGGGCTTGATGTCATTTATGTCCTAAATCTTCCTTCACATAGATCGATAAGCCTTTAGGTCTTATCAATATAACTACCCTTAATCAGCTTCTATATCTTCATGAACGCTTACGACTATCTTTCGCAAACCCTGAATAGGTGGATCAAATACTTATTCTTATCAAAGATGACTTATAACCCAGTAATTACTCAGATAGGCTTAAGTGTTCAATAACTTCAACATACAATAAGATAATCTTCGCGTAACCAGTTAGCATCAATTGCATTCATATAAAAATACAAATCATGTAAAGTTGCGCATCAACACAGTATTATTTCATAAACCCATCATTTATCACAATATAAACGCTTTCATGTAAAACAGAGTAAGCAGACAAAACATAGGAATTTCTAGAATAGTCTTTTTATTAATACTTTGTTTTTGCTTATAGACTCAATACTTTCGTCTACACTCAGCTGCAGGGGTCCGTGCACTCAGCTGCGGACTCTACTCTAGGCCTCAGCGCACACAGCTGCAGAGCCTTTCTTTTACTCTAAGACTTCTACGCTCTTCCTCTTACTGACCCATTACATTCATCTTTCTTTATATTTCTTGCCTTGGGTATCCTAAGACACACCTATTTATACAATCCCACGGTTTTTGGACCATGGTTAGATCTTCGAAAGCCGACACAACTTACATAAAACAAGGGTAAAACCTTTTATGACACTTTAACTATCTACGCACTTCGCGACCACAATTTGCAGAGACTTTACATTTTATACAACAAAACTTGGGCTTTTGCCCCAAAACATGGGATTTTTCCCCAAAATTGACCCTAGGGGACCCCATCCCAACAATAGGAGAAGGCCCCTGCTTACCTCTCAATCCATCTGACCCTTCACAACCATCTCTCTCCACACCTAGCCCACCTGCCATACAATCAAGAAGAATTAGCATTCATGATTTCACAAAAAGGGCAAAAAGAAAAAGGTTGTTATGTTCATTCATATGCACAGCAGTAAAGTGTTTGATTATTGCATGCTTAGGTTAGTTAGGGTTCCACATGTGTTAGAGTAGAATTCCTCTGAAGCAAGATATCTTAACAAATAGCTAGATGAGTGGTGTGTTTTAATCATTTATTTCAGTCTTTTATTACTACAGTAGATAATATTTCAATTCTCTCTATTAGGGTAAAATTCCCCTTTCTCCATTGCTAATCAAACTTCCTCTAAATCAATAGAAGACTAGTTTGAGAAACCCTAGTGGTCTATTGCCAGCTTAGCAGTGACAAAGAGTGGACCCATTACATCTATTTGTGCATACAGCATTGTCACCTCCAAGTTTGTAAGAACACTAGGTTGATGAAGTAAAGTTTGTAGGCCCAGGAGTTGCAGCATTCTTGCTGCAATACTGGTGCTCATCACCTTCCCTCCAGAAATTGTGTAAACCTAGCTAGACACCCAGTTGGGCTCTAGAATTGTGCAATTCTTCCTAATAATCTTCTCTCAAAAATTACGCAATTCATCCCAGAACAGCTTCTCAAACCAAAAATTGCAAAATTCTATGCAGCAGTCACCTGCTACTCCAAGAAATTGTGCAATCCCTCTGGGATAGCCTGCCCAGAAGCTAGCAGAAATTGCG
This sequence comes from Pinus tabuliformis, assembly GCA_031772625.1. Taxonomy (NCBI): domain Eukaryota; kingdom Viridiplantae; phylum Streptophyta; class Pinopsida; order Pinales; family Pinaceae; genus Pinus; species Pinus tabuliformis. The sequence goes on along the minus strand of CM062805.1, from coordinate 620,813,738 downwards.
CAAATCCAGCCAGGCAGCCTGTTGGGATGATAAATTCCGCAATACAGTCAAACATGCTTCCTTGAGAAAATTGCGCACTCTGACCCAGGACAGCTACTCAGCCCAGAAATTGTGCAACCATGGGAGACAAACACATGTTCCTCCCAAAAATTGTGCAATCCCTCTGGGACAGCCATTTCTTCTCAACCCAAAAACTGCGCAGATTTTCATCCCAAACTCGTAGACCGATCCATGTGCCTTCAGGTTGACCGATTCCCTCCAGAACAGAATAAAACTGATTTGCCTACATGGATTGCTTTTCCCAAGGAAGTATGCAAATGCATCCCTCAATCAGGGATTTATTTTTAGCAATTGGAGGTTACATGCAAGGATCATTTCAAAAACCTCCCGCTAAGTGTCGCTTTTCCTAGATTTATGGCATGTGCGTCAAAACATTGATTTTATCAAAATTCAACAACTGGAGGCTATAAAGCTCATTCCTTACATCGACCTTGCATCTCTAACATCCCACATTGCATCTAGGAGTCATCGGCACATTCAGCTCAGTTGTTTCAGGGTAAGCCTGCTTTTCATGTCTTGTGCGGCGTTTATATCACTTTTTGTATTTTGCTTTGTGTGAGTGTTTTCTGCTTGATTTCAGTGAACGCTTGTTGTTGTTTTGATGTATGTTAGCTTATAGAAGCATTGTTTCATTTTTCGTTCACATCCCACTGTTTTCGCATACATGACATTATTTTTGCATGGACGGTCGTTTTTACGGTGCCTCGCTTAACACACGTGCATGATTTCCGGTTTTTTTAATCCTACACTTGTTGTTTTCATGTATGATCATTCACTCTTATTTGCACTCATCTCATCATGCATTTAGACTTCGCATGTTTTCAGTCACCCGTCAGTCGGTTTGGGCTTCCTTGGCCCGGATCGTGCCTTGCCCAACTAGAACTGTGCATTTCTAGAAGCAAAGGCTCTGCCTTCCCTCCGGAAATTGCGTAAGTCTTGCCTAGCACTAACCTTCAGGCTTGCATTGTGCAATTCTTGGAGGCAATGTCCTGTTGGCCACAGAAACTGCGCAATGCAGTTTGTTGGTTACATGTCACTGCTGACTGAAATTGTGCATTGTGCAGTTTCAGTCCTCAGTAGGCTAGGATGGATTGTGTATTGTGCAATTCCATCAATCAGATAGCCTCCCGACAGCCCGGACTGTGCCTTGCGCAGTTTTTGCAGTCAGTCTCCCAACCTCCCGGTGAAAATTATGCAATATTCACAGGTAGTCACACATGTATGTTGCATGTCAGCCCTCTAGTTTGTTTTGGTTTTCGACTGATAGATTGCTTGCCATGAGTGTTGTTATGTCTCTAGGTATCACAGGTGTTCGTCTACCTCTTATCAACACAAGTACAATGGCTTCTAGGAGATCATAGTTGAAGACATCGTTCAGAGCACACTTGGGGATGCAGTCGATCAAGTGTCTATGAACTTGCCTATCTATGAAGAAATCAAGTTGTTCATGGACAAGGATATCAAGATGAAATGGAAACAACGTCATAGCGAGCAGCACCATCAGTAGTAGCAGAAGGTAGCACACCCACACACGACGAATGCAAGAGGAAGGTTGTTGACAACACAGAGGCAGAGCAAAGCTACGAGTTCAAAGCAAATCCACTCATGACGAAAGCATCTTTGGAGATTGAAGCTATGAGGTGACAGTACAACACAAATATTGCACAAAGGTAGAGAGAGAAACATAGAAGGAGTTGCATGTGTTGAAGCAGCAACCCAAGGAAGAACATGAGCTACACAGACGAGGGAATCAGTTGGAGCAGGAACAGGTACAGCAGGGGGCACAACATGCACAGACAGATGAAACTACGCTTGTACAAGTTATAGATCCATTCTAACAAGTGGAACGAAGCAAAGAAGGTGAGCAGTGTTGTTGATCACAAGCAAGGGAATTCAGCAGCATGGATGTCATTATGTGCACACACACGATCCCACCCATTTGCCACACTCACCGAGGCGAAGACAAGAAGCAAGTCCAATTGGAGCTGAACATGTATTTTGACAAGTTGATGCACATGGTCACCAGCACACACACTTGCAGTCCCTCATAACTCATTGTACATGCTTTTGGTCAGCCAAGCTTCCGATAGGAGTATCTTAGAGATAGCTTTGACAGTATTGTAATGAGCCTTGGCTTCTCCACTATGCAGAGCTAGTATATCTCTTTGGAGACATTGAATGTAACATTTTGTTGTCGGAACCTATGGTTGGTCATGGTTGTATTGTATGACTGGAGCTTACACTTCTAAATATAACATATCCATCATGTTTCAAACATATGTCATATTGTATTTCATCTATCTTGTTTACTCTAAATGATATATGTATCTATTTTCTTACGCATGCATGTGTGGATATTTTTTGTATATGTATATATGAATCTTACTGAAATGTGTTTTTGGTTTAAACATAACTTTGGATTGCTATCTTACTTTCCTTCCATGTTGTGATGCATCTTTGCTCGTGTGTTCCCTTCTTAACTTCGTGCTTTCACAGGTTTCCAAGGGGCGCACTCACTTCACCCTCCGTGTGTTGTAACTACTCATGTACATTCCTTAACTTGTTGCATATGTCACACCCTTGCTACCAATAGGTACATCTTGCTTGCCTATGTGCGCAACCACGGTTAAGGCGATACCGTATGACCCACTGCTGGGACTCCTACACCAAACAGTCTGAGGTCTAGTTGGGACTTCTTATCGGAGAGATCCCCTGACATGTTGGCAGGTCCGACATCATCAACATTTCTAGTGCTAGAAGGAGGGCCAGATGACAAGCTATGTCCTCTCATCATGTTTTGAACCTTTTCACATCTATCATGGATTCTTTTACACTCACCCCTCCACAATGTTTTTCGCATGCTAAACCTCTCAACATCACAAGGGAAGTTTTTGATCTCTTCTGAATTCACATATGATGGTGAAGGAGAAGTGGCTTGGCCTGAGTACTTAGAAGACTTCTATGCATTCCTTGAGAATGCAAACAAGTTATATGCAGAAGAGATCAGTCTATTGCTTGCATACACACTTTGCTAATCCCCACTACGATGGTGTTGCAGCCTACTGGTTGGCAACGTGCACTCACTTGAACAGTTCTGTGATCTCATTGAATCTACTTTCCATCATTTTGATCAGAACCTCTTGACAAACAATATTAGAGAAACGGAAGGCTTCGCAAGAATCGCTTGTTGATTTTTGGTGGCATTTCCATGTTTTGCAGTTTCAATCTCCGAAAAGCCAGATGAAATTCCAGTATCTCATTGATAGATACGAATATTTCCTTATCAAATTTATCAATCCCAAGAAGAAGTTCAAGCTTAAGCCCCACTCAACATACTTCGATGATGGAGTTGCGCAATCACAGACGGACATGGTCATTGTCACAAGTTACTGTCCACCGTCCGCTTATCAAATAGCTCCACCACTGCAAAGTGATGTGGGACAACATGCACACACATTTGTTGAATTAGCACATCCTCCCGACATCGCTCCTTCCAATTTTTTCACAAACTTGGTTGGGAATCCCATGGTTTATCACATGTATTTCGTACCTCAACCTCCATCCTCGTATTTTTATCTTTCTTCAGATTGCACTGTCTTGTGTTCTTCCGTTCCAAAATCTACCCCTGTTTTGAATGAGGATCAATCTATTGACAGAGTTGGTGTTTCACAACTAACATGCCCTAGCATTCATGAAGAGTATGACTGGGAGCTTGAACATTCACTGGAAACAGAGGACCATGCCTATCTGTCTGTACCTCCTCCGTTTGTTCCTAACATCCTTAGTAATCCTGCCATCCCTGATTTTTCATGTGTATATTTTTCCACGGATGCACCCATTTTTCATCATTCACAGGACACCCTGGATTTCATTCCATCATCTGACAATGGAGAGGACCAATCATTCTTTGAACATCCACTTGATTTTTCATATATCTTTTCTGGAAACGAAGAGGATGAACATTCTTGCTTCTCATCTACCCCTCTGTGTGATTCATCGAATCATGAGGATGCCGACCAACATCCTAAATTTTTTGATCTTGGTTGTTGTGATCTCTTTACCTCATCATCTGATCACAATGTTGATTCACTCGTTGTTAATTCATCTAAGCCACTAGTTTGTGATGATCCATTTGTCAACGAAGTCGAAACCCCCCAGACTATCAATGAACTTCAGCCCGAGCTGATGGTTATGTCAGGCCCTCGCTCTCCTGAGGTTCGTTTCACTTCTGATCAGGAAATTGCTCAAACACCTAAGGCTCCTCATCACTCATTTGTATGCACTCAAGAGCAATCCAACACTCATATTTCACTTCCTCCACTCGAACTACACAATCCCATCGCGCATGCATTGGAGGAATCTTACTTAGTAAGCACACTTTCGCAATGTAAGTGGTCTACCTTCCTCACGTGTGCTTGCATGTCACAGTCAAGAATATATGTGTGCTCAACATCTGCACGTAGTGTCACACAGCATCATGGTATGTCCACGGGCTACAGGTCATGCAGTCACACTCATTTTTGTTATGTGGATGCATTTAAGCTCGGAGTGTGTTTGTCTTCATTGTTGTATCTTTCACATCTACCAGTTCGCACAGTTGTGTTGTTCGCTAACCATGCCTTCACCAACATGGGTCAACCAATGCGCCAGTTACTGCATTGGAGTATCACTTCACGTGAGACGACCCATGCACTATTAGCTTAGGATTAGGAGTAGTGTTTGCTTTTTAATTTTTTTGCTTGCATGCATGTTTGCTTCTTTCTTTGTGTGTTTGATTTCTTGCTTGTTTGTTTGCTCCTTCGCTTTGTTTATGCATTTTCTTCTGCTTCTTGCTTTGCTTTTTGTTTTGTTTGTTTGTTTATGTCCGTAGGTTAGTTTCACATGGACCGTGTGTGACCCTTGAAACAAGCTAGGTGAAGTACAAAAGGACTTGTACAGCTATCGATACTTGGTTATTTGTCCTCTTGTCTCTATATGAAGAACTTGTTGTCTTCAGTTCATGATACATCAATGGAAAATACATATTGTTCGAAGTGAACCTTGGTGAAAACACAATGCTTGCACGCTAACTAGTGTCACCTACTCTAGTCGATTGTTTTTGGGTTAATCCTTGTAGCTCAGTCAAACAGAGTAAGCTGGCGGGGGAAATCTTAACAAGCATGTCAGAGGTATATACAAACTAATTCTCTAAAGGAACAACCTCTTCTACTCTCAATAAGTCGAGATCCCTCTTCCACCTATGAAGTAAATAAGTGTTATGCAGATTTATTGAAAAAAATGAAAATATTAAAATATGAAAATGAAAAAAGAAAATGAACAAGGTGAAAGAAGAGAAATGCTTCCTACGCATGGAGGTGATGCAAGTAATTTCGGGGCACTGACCAGTCTTGCTAGCAGCGGAGCAATGCTTGTGTTCTTACGTGACTCCGTTGGGGTACAGTCCGGGCCTACTAGTAGCGAAGCAACACCAAAGATGAAACTAAAACTTTGACGAAAATATGACTTGTGCACCAATATACCCCTCATTCCCAATCGAAACAATTGTGTTGGCTTGGCTTGGACTGTGTGTCAACCGACCAAGAGCCTGGCAAATGCTACCTCTTACAATCATGAAATTGTCGAAGCCAAGATGAACATGAACTGAACAATACTTCTAGAGGTGTTAGACTTGCTTTTCACGGAGCTCAAGTTCTACCAATGTGTCGCCAAGTGTTGTAGCGGCTACAACCACCCTCCAAAATTTTTCCGTAGCTTCTTTTTGTAGCCTCCCTACCGACCATCCTCAGCAGCATGTCTTGCACTGTCAAGCACATAAGCTTTAGATGCTTCATAGAGTCTTGTTAACCTGTTCATGCAATTTTGTTCTACCTCCTTCATAGGCTACTTTTCGTACTTGGTTTCAGTTTCTAGTTGAGCAGCTCCCTTTGGGAATTGCACAATTATGGAGGGGAACCAGCCTTCCCTCCAGAAATTGTGCAAACCCAGCTGGGCTCCAGTATTGCGCAATTCTTCCTGACAGTCTTCCTCTCAAAAATTGTGCAACTCATCCCAAGACAAATGCTCAACCCAGAAATTTTGGGCAGAAATCACTTGCTTCTCCCAGAACTTGTGCAATCCCTTTGGGACAGCCAGCCCAACAGCTAGTAGAAATTGCGCAAATCCAGCTAGGCATCCTGATGGGATTAGAAATTGTGCAATACAATCACACATGCTTCCCTGAGAAAATTGTGCAGTCTGATAGAGGACAGATGCTCAACCCAAAAATTGTGTAATCCTAGGAGACAGTCACTTGTTCCTCCCAGAAATTGTGCAATCCCTCTGGGACAGCCATCTCTGCTGAGCCCAGAAACTGTGCAGATTTTCATCCCAGGCTCGCAGACCAATGCATCTGCCTTCAGGTTGACTGGTTTCCTCTGGGACTGAACAAAACTGATTTTCATGCATGGACTTCTTTTCCCAATTCAGCATGCAAATGCATCCCTTGAGTCAGGGATCTATTTTTAGCAGCTAGAGATTACATGCAAGGATCATTTCAAAAACCTCCCGGCAAGTGTCGCTTTTCCTAGATTTGCGACATGCACGTCAAAACCTCGATTTTATCAAAACTCATCAATTGGATGCTGTAGATATCATTCCTCACATCGACCTTACATCTTTGAGATCCCACATTGCATCTAGGAGTCGTCGGCACATTCAGCTCAGTTGTTTCGGGGTAAGCCCACTTTTCATGTCTTACGCGGCATTTCGATTGCTTTTTGTGTTTCGCTTTGTGTGAGTATTTTCTGCTTGATTCCAGTGAGCGCTTTCTGTCATTTTTATGTATGTTAGCTTGTAGAAACACTGTTTCATTTTTCATTTGCATCTCACTATTTTAGCATGCATGACATTGTTTTTGCACAAATAGTCGTCGTTGTGGCGACTCACTTCACACACATGCATGCTTTCCCATTTTCTAAATCCTGCACTTGTTTTTTTCATGTATGATCGTTCACTCTTGTTTTCACTCATCTCGTCATGCATTCAGACTTCTCATGTTCTCAGTCGCCCATCGGCTGGTCTGGGTTGCCTTGGCCCGGACCCTACCTTGCCCAACTAGCACTGCGCATTTTCGAAAGCGAAGGCTCTGCCTTCCCTCCAGAAATTGCGCAAGTATGGTCCAGCACTGACCTCTCGGCTTGCATTGCTCAATTCTTGGAGGCAGTGTCTTGGTTGCCCCAGGAACTCCACAATGCAATTTGCTAGTTGCATGTCATTCCTGACTGAAATTGCACATTGCACAGTTTCAATCCTGAGCAGGCCAGGCTGGACTGTGCATTGTCCAATTCCAGCAGTCAGACAGGCCGGATTGTTCCTTGCATATTTTTGGAAGTTAGTCTCCTAGCCTCCCGATGAAAATTGAGCAATATTCACAGGCATTCACATAGGTATGTTGCATGTCAGTCCTCTAGTTTATTTTGGTTTTCGACTGATAGATTGCTTGTCATGAGTGCTGCTATGTCTCCAGGTATCACAGGTGTTCAGTTTCCTCTCAGTAGCACAGGTACAATGGCTTCTAGGAGATCATAGTTGAAGACATCGTTCAAAGCACACTTGGGGATGTAGTCGATCAAGTGTCTATGAACTTGCCTATCTATGAAGACATCAAGTTGTTCATGGACAAGGATATCAAGATGAAATAGAAACAACATCACAGTGAGAAGCACCATTATCAGTAGCAGAAGGTAGCACACCCGCACGCGACAAATGCAAGAGGAAGGTTGTTGACAACACAAAGGCAGAGAAAAGATGTGATTTCAAAGAAAATCCACTTGTGGTGAAAACGGCTTTGGATATTGAAGCTATGAGGTGACGGTACAACACAAAGATCACATGAAGGCAGAGAGAGAAATATAGAAGGAGTTGCATGTGCTAAAGCAGAAACTCAAGGAAGAATAGGAGCTACATAGACAAGGGAATGAGTTGCAGCAGGAACAGGTACAACAAGGGGTGCAACATGCACAGACGGATGAAATTGTGCCTGTACAAGTTATAGATCCATCCCAGCAGCTGGAATAGAGAAAAGAAGGTGAGCAGTATTTTTTATCGCATGCAAGGGAATTTAGCAGCATGGATGTCATTATGCACATGCACGCGATCCCACCCATTTGGCACACTCACCGAGGTGAAGACAAGAAGAAATTCCAACTGGAGCTAAACATGTGTTTTGACAAGTTGATGCGCATGGTCATTGGCACACACTTAGAGATCATCACAGACACTATGCATCAGTATGTTTCCCGTTCAGCCACACTCAAGACGATGATGTGCATGATATCAAACGAATTGGATAGAGGGGCCATATCAATGTACCCGGATGCAACGGAGGAAAGAGTTCACTTTCAGTAGGATTTCACCATTGAGCACACGGACACCATCACGACGACCAAGCTTGGTATCAGTTCGCCACCATCGACCATCACAAGGATGTCAAATACTTGGTCTCACCATAATGGTCCAAGTTCTAGTGATGTCTTACATGGCTTTCTCAAGCCATTTTGTCTCACATGGGTACATGTGCAAATTGTAAGTAACGTCTTGTCAAGTGCAAGTTCAAGTGTCAATAGTTGAATGTAACAATCATAAAGTAGTTGAAGAGTAATGAGGGTAGATGAATGGTCACAAAGGGGAATGTCAATTGTCACCCCACCCTTTGCTATAAATAGTCCCTCATAACTCATCGTAAAGGATTTTGTTCACCCAAGCTTCCGATAGGAGTATTTTAGAGAGAGCTTGAACAGTATTGTAACGAGCCTTGGCTTCTCCACTATGCAGAGCTAGTATATCTCTTTGGAGGAGCAGGGGACAGTGACTATAATGTTCCACTATTGGAACTAGTGGTTGGTCATGGTTGTATTGTATGACTAGAACTTACACTTCTTAATATAACAGAGTCGGCACATTTCATGCATATGCCGTATTGTAAATCAGCTATCTTGTTTAATCTAAATTATATATGTATATGTTTTCTTACGCATGCATGTGTAGCTATTTTCTGTATATGTATGTATGAATATTACTAAAATGTGTTTTTAGTTTAACCATCACTTTGGATTGCTAGCTTACTTACCTTCCATGTTGTGATGCATCTTTACTCATGTGTTCCCTTCTTAACTCTGTGTTTTCACAAGTGTCCAAGGGGCGCACTCACTTCACCATCCGTGTGTTAGAACCACTCATGTGCCTTCCTTGATTTGATGCATATGTCATAGCCTTTCTACCAATAGGGACATATTACTTTCCTCTATATGCAACCGCAGTTAAGGCAATATCATACGACCCATTGCTGGGACTCCTACACCAAACGGTATGAGGTCTAGTTGGGACTTCTTATTGGGGAGATCCCCTAACATGTGGGCGAGTCCAGCACCGTCAACAGTAGCAAAGGAGCTGTCAGAACGGTTCCAGAAACGGTTCCACTAGATGTGACTACCGGAGTAAATCGGAGTCAACACCAAGTTGGGTTCCTGCACCAGCAGAGGGTTTGGACATGGTGACGGTATGCGGTGAAGGAGACTCGGAATCAGTTGAGGAATCAGATGAACCAGAATAAGAGTCGATACGGGGACTCGGGGGACTATGAAATCGAATCCTGCGAGGAGAAGTAATATGCCCAAGCAGAAATTGGGGATGAAGTACTAAGAGTCTCCACGAAAAATGTGTTTGTGTCACAATGATTGTAAGACACAAGTGACATGGAAATGGTGAAGGGAGATCAAAAATATGTTTTTGTCTCTGTGTGGGGAGATAAATTAATTATGTTAAGTCTTGGCTTGGCGGTGTAAACCAAGCACCCTTCTCTTAAGGTGTGCTTGTGTGTGCAAGTGTGTTTATTAATTAAGCCTAGATCGTGTTTGAAAAAAGAAAAAAGATTGCTGAAAATAAACTGAAATTGAAAACAGAAAATGAACAACAAATCAATTAACTAAACCCCACCCAAACTGGGTTTGCAAACACTGTGTTGGTTGGTGGTGAAATCAACTGAAAACACACTAAAAAGGCCAAGAGATCTAAGCGTTGGTGTGACTGGGATCAAATGACACTATGCTGCTGGAAAGTGGTGCAACAACAGCAAAAAACTAGAGAGGAAAATCGTTGCAAAAAGATAGGGAGATGGGTGTAAAACCTAGGGAAACCAATGGGACCCTAAGGAAAATGACCAAACAAGGTTTAAGATGAAACTTTGGATGGAAACAACCTATCTTTGAAGATTTGAAACAGAAGGGTACATATCTGGAAAATATGGCTGAAAGCATTGCAGAAACTCAGACTTCTTACTCAGCTAAACTCCTCCTATAAAGGTGGAAGTGTACTAGAAGCCCTAAGGGGCTCAATTCCACTTCAATGAGAAAAATAGAGTAGATCAAAGCCTAAGCGGGATAGGATAGTGGTCAACCAACCCAGCAGACAACTCTCAGCAAAACCCAGAAACAGATACGAACAAATCCCAAAAACCCTAAAAATCACAGGTACTGACCTGATTCCTGGGAGATCGAACTTTTGGGCCAGAAGGTGCGATTTGGACCCCCATATCTCACTTTTGGGGTAGAAAAGTGTGATTTCTTCTCCTTGATTCCCAGTCAACAAGTCTCAGAAAAATTGGTCGTTTCTGTCGTGGCTGGTTCTTGTGACATGTGGAAAAGACCAAAAAACTTACGGAAGTTAGAAATTTGACAGATCTAGGGCTATAAAGCTAGTAAAAAACATTAAGAGACTGAAACAAGAAGAAACCCTAAGCATAAAATTGAAGGTCATCTAGGTTTCTGTATCAAAAGTAAAAAACCCAGTGGATTCGCCAATTTTGTTATAATGTTTTCCTCTCAAAGGTGTACGAAAAGAAATCACATAAGATTATGGATGAAAAATAGTATCAACAATATAAATGGTTGCTAAACATTGTAGATCTACAACAAATGATAGAAACAAAACCTGCCAAAGTCGTGATATATGCCACAATCATAGTTAAATAGCAAAATGAAATAGTAATAAATGCGGGTAACTCCAATAATCCAATGGAAACCAGATATACAAAGAATATATTTTATTAAACAACACCTGTGAAGGGAAAAAATAAATGTTACCAATCCCCCTCTATGGGATGGGTTCTTGGCTATCCTCAAATTTCTTCATCTTTTGTAGAGTCTCTCTCCTCTATAATGTGTAAACCTGGCAAATAAAATGTTTGACATCGGTGAGAACTAACATGGAAAAGAAAAATCGTGTGCGACAGTGATAATAATCAGAGCTGCAACAGTGAGTGCAACAATGAAAATAATCGAAAGTGAATAATGAAAGGAAAACCCTTCTACTTATAAAAAAATATTGAGTTATCATCAAATAATGAGGAATAATAAAATATTATTAACCCCATTCTAGAAATAACCACTTGGAATATTTTATTATATTTGGTTAGGAGGGAAAAAGTATTTAAACTTTTATTTATAAATAATAAATAAATAAATGATTTATTTATCATCCCAAGAAATATGGTTAATGAATAATAAACAATAATGATTTATTTAATTATTCCTAAGAGATTTAGTCAAACTTGACCAGGAATAATAATTAATTAGTGATTAATTAATTATTCCTAGAGAAAAATAAGATAATTAATCATTTATCTATTTATTTTTCATAACTCAGTCAAATATGACAAGGAATATTAATTAATCAATGGTTTAATTAATTATTCCTAGAAGATAATTAAATAAATAGTGATTTATTTAATTATTCTTAATTGGTTTAATTATAAATTACTTAACAAATGTGGTTTATTAAGTAATTTCTCACAATGAAAGCAATTTTACTATGGTAAAATTTGCCTTACATGGTGTACTTCGATCCATCTAGTAAACTAAGGCTATATGATCAATTTCTTGGTGATAAAAGAGACGAAAACCCCTAATTCTTAATGGTAGGTCTAGAGATGGCACAAGTAGTGTGTGATCCAGTATACTTGTTAACTTCATGCTGGAGTTTTGGCCAATAGAAATATTACTAGAGTGCTACTACTATCCTCTTAAAATTTAAGTGCCATGCCACCCAACTATAATTTTCCTCCCAAATTAGCTTTGCATGTTCGCTTGAAGGAGAATAAATATGGACTAGATAGCACAAAAAAGTATCCTTAAGGTGAAAGTTTTGAACTTGTTTATTTGCACGTAGTGCTTCATATGTAGTAGGAAAATCAAATTTATTTCCATATAATTGGGGTCACCCACGGGTCTTGTGCCCATAAGAGTTAATAACTATGGTTAGTGCTAGAACAAATGATTGGTTGAGATAGTCTACAACATGGTTTATGTTGCACTTCATGTACTTAATGTTTAAGCAAAATTGTTGTAAGTGTGTGGACCATTTTTTACGATAGACATTTTGCAACTTTACTTGTGTTACATGAATTTCATGGTCTTGATATCAATTTGGATGATCATTTCCTTTCCTAAAATATAATTATTCCATTGTAAACATGCATACATAATGGAATACATCTCCTTTTTATAGGTGATATATTATTGAATAGCATCAAAGAGTGTATTGCTTATTTAGGCCATTGGATGTCCATGTTTAATGATGAATGCATCGATAGCATAGTTGGAGGAATTTGTCTCAATATTGAATGGATATTAAAAATATAGAATAGTGAGGACCATTGTTGAGTAAAGGTGGCATTTTAGATCCTTGAATGCTTTCGGTTGTGACTTATACTAGGAAAATTTGGCTTGAGCTCCACCCTTGGTCACTTAGATTAAGTGCCAAGCAATATGACAAAACCCCAAGAAAAACCTATTCTAGAATTTATAAGTCCCAAGAAGTTATGGCACTCTATTGTATTATTCAGGAATGGCCAATCACAAATGAATTGGGTCTTGGCTAGGTTCACATGCACCCTATGTTCATCCAGTCAAATATATGATTGAAAAATATTTCATGAATAGGCACAAGATATCATCCATCACCCTCATGAACATTGCTAGAGCATTATGGCAAGCCAAATGGCGTGACCAACCAGTCAAAAAGGCATTCATTAAACTTGAATATGGTTTTCCATAAATTAGTTTTTTCAATTGGGACTAAGTGGAAAATTGACTTTATATCAATCTTACTAAAGAATTTGGCACTCTTAAGTTGATAAAGAAGATCATCAATCTAGGGGATTGTGTATTATTTCTTAATGTTGATTTTGCTTAGGGGTATAAAAACAATACATATTTGTCTTGTACAATCCTTCTTATACACCAAAATAATTTGGCTCCACCAAGGTGAAAAGCTTGGTTGAATGTGTCTCTTCTAGATGAGCTTGTGACTTTGAATTTTTATTTCCTCATTCTCCATAAGGGAGCATTTATATATTTGTCCATTAGGTAAATGATAAATATGTATTAATTCAATTGAATTTTAGACCTAACATTGTAGAGTTATACTTGTACGTGAATAGAATATAACATTGTATTCCTATAAAATATTTTCCCTATCATAATATTTTCCAATGCATCTACATCTGTTATTCTGTTAATCCTTAAACAAACCCTAATTTAACCCTAAAACCCCTTATTAAGACCTAGATATTGATTTATTACATTTATATTGTTATATTGTTATGTAGACCAAAACATTTCATTGTACCATTTCATTCTAAGAGGTTCCACCCTCAATTTGGATTGTGTTCATTCAATTATTATAATTTTTAAGGTACATGGTTCATAACTTTTGTTATTAGAGCTATGGTCCTAAGGTGTTTTTCCTCCTTCAATCAAGACTCCATGGCATTGTTGATATAAAAAAAATTGTGAGAAGCTTAAGATAGTGAAACTTTAATGAGAATGAACCCCACGGGGGTAGGCGAGTTGGTAATCACAATTCGGTGAAGTTTGTTAGAAAGGTGGGCTCTGTACTGAAGTTCATGAGTTCAAATCCCCCGACTAGCCCCGTAAGCTGTGGAGAGGGGTGGGCACAGCTTGCCAGGGGTTATAGTGGTAGCGGTCAGAATCAACCCCGTGTAATGCGAGTTGTGAGGCTGCTCCAGTTGTCGATTCCTCTGTAATCAAAAAAAAAAAAAACTTTAATGAGAATGAAGATAAATATATAAGTACCATTGGTAAAAAATTCAAGGTTCTATTCATTATAATTTTAGAGATATACCCTATGGAAGTTAAGGTTTGTGATTATTCCTGATTTTAGCTTCAAATGAGTCAAATTTGGGTTTTTTTTGTAAATTGTTCTTTAGGAAGATTCATATTCTAAAAATTTGGGAAGAAAGAGAAGAAATATAGAAGAACGCAGGAAATTATTTCAATTATTGAATCTCTATACTTCTGTAATATACAATGTGGAAGTTAGGGCTTGTGATTGTTCTTAATCCAGTTTCAAAAGAATCATATTGGAATTTTTGCTGTTGATTTTTTTTTAGGAAGCTTTATACCACCAGATTTTGAGGATATCGAGGATAGAAATTGAGTTACATGTGATCAAAAATTTATATATTTTTGTTATAATTGTGTAGATATACACTATGGAAGTTAAGGTTTGTAACAAATCCTTAAATGAGTTTTTAAACAAACCATATTGTTAGGTTAAATGTAACTTTGTTCCAAAGGAGTTTTAGATTATGAAATTTCTAGGGAACTAAGAATACATATTGAAGTACCTTGGGTAAAAAAATCATAGTCATATTTGAAAAATTGGACACATGGCATGTTGTACAATTTCTCTCTTGGGAAAAGGCAAAAAACGTATCAATTTTTGGGAAAGTCGCCGTAACTTTCACTTAGCACATCAAATTTTGATCTAACATATGGAATTGTAGAGAAGATATATCAGAATACTATATGATAAAATTTCATATTTAAAATGGCTCATGTTTCAAATTTATATTAGTACAAAGAACAACCATCCAAACAATCTCCAAATTAGAGTTTAAAAGGTATGTAACTTACAAGTGGTGTGAATTTTAACTATTGGTGATCGAAAAGTTGTAATAAATATGAATGTTACTATTTTCTCATATGGAAAAGGGGTATACAAGAAATAATATTGGTACTCCTCATAAAAAATCAAATGTTACATTTGAAGAAAGTGAAGACTTAGAATGTAGACTATCCAAATTAGGGAACAAGGTTAATGAAATGAATGGTAGTATGTTGAACAAGTGGATTCATCACATCCTCAAGAAAAACTTAAAATGGAAATTTAAAAAAAGATGAAATAAAATAAGGAAGAAATACAAAAATCCATCAAGGAATAAATACAAAAATAAATGAGTTCCATGATGGAAAATATTATCTCAAAGAGGCTTCCTAAAAGGGATATGGGGATGATTCCAAGGAAGTCATGAAAACAAGAAAAATGGTGTTGTGACCAAATCACATATTGGGAGTATGTTATCAATATTAGAGAGCAAAACATTGAGTCGTAGAAAACATGATTGTTCATCACCTCAAGATCCACATTATCAAGGATTCAATGTGGCACCCAAAAGCTACTTAATTATGATGATCAATATGAGGAAGCTTGATGGCATTGATCTTATAACATGGATGTGCCAAAAGGATAAATACTTTGATATACACCAAGTGACGGCACTAAAAACTTGTAAATATTAAATCCATGTATTTAGAACAAGATAAATTTGTATAGTATCAATACCTTTGTGAAAGGAAAAAGGATTATATTGCATTTGGGTCCATTTTTACAAAGGAATTGATAACACATTATGGGCCTATTGAGAAGAATATATTATTTATCTAATTGGTAAATATTAGGCAAAAAGGTCCAATTGGAAAGAACATTCAGCGATTCCAAAAGTTGAGTCTCAAGGTAAAGAACATTTCAGAGGACAATATTTTTTACCTCTTTTGGGAAATTTAAAAGGAAAGCCTCCAACATGAGGTGTGTCTGTTGAGAAGTGCAGGAATAAATCTCAATTTGACTTTGCCTTGGTCAAATTGAGAAAATTTGAATTTCCACATCATCAGACAACTTGGATGCAGCTAACTTGTGTGACATGGCTCTTGTCACTCAGTTAGCTCAGTAAATTCGATTTAGAGGTCTTAGAGTTTAGTTAAGCATGTGTGATTGATAAATTTTAGTAATACAATCAGTTATATCTAGTTGAGTTCATTTAAACTAGTTATAATAGTTGGAGGAACTAGTGGAAGGTCAGTTGTGCAGTGGGACAATAATCTAACTCAGTGATCATCCATTTAACTGATCAATCGACCTAAAATAACTAGTGCATTTAGAGAATTCGAGTTCCCATCTATGGTGGAGATTCCAAGGAAGTGTAACCAGCAGTTGTAAACTAGTTTGAGTGTACATGTTTTCATGCAAGTAGATGATAAATATTATGGAATTGCACAATCAATTGGAGGAAATTTTCCTAAAAAATAGGGTCTAATTATCTAGGAATTGCGCAAGGAAATAAGGGCTCAAGTTGTGGTAGAAATTGACTAAGTCTGGGTCAAAGATTCTCATTAAGCAGAAAGATAGGTTATTCACTTGTAGGTTGAGCTTAGATTGAGCTAGCAATTGTAATACATCTATATTCATCTAATTAATGCAAAAAAGGCCTAAGGAGTTTTTCCCAGTTGGGTTCCCCTAGAAAAAATATTGTGCATGTTTTTTATTTATTATTTCATATTTGAGATTGTTGTTCTAAATTGTGAATTGAATTCCACAGATAAGTAGAGTAGAATTATGTTTCTTAATTTAGATTAAACTTTCTTGAGAAGTTTCAGCTCTATCACAAAATTTCTACGTGGTATCAGAGCAGGATTCACATTAGAGCAGGAATTTCAAAATTGTTTCTCAAGAGGTTCGAATTTGCAGCTTCATTGTAGCAAGATCTCTTCAAAGTTGGGAAAATGGCCTTCAACAGGTTGAGATTAGAGTATGCCTTGGAAGGCAGCTTGAATTTCATTACATGGAAGGATCGCATGGAGGCGATG
The DNA here is from genome assembly GCA_031772625.1 of Pinus tabuliformis. Lineage (NCBI taxonomy): Eukaryota > Viridiplantae > Streptophyta > Pinopsida > Pinales > Pinaceae > Pinus > Pinus tabuliformis. Next base: position 620,796,696 of record CM062805.1, on the reverse strand, counting down.
CTTGATGGCAACGAATTGCTAGAATATGTCAATACAGATATTGAAAAACAAGCATCAGGTGATGCCCAGAACCTAGCTCAATGGAAGAAATATGTAGCCAAGGCGAGGAGAATAATATTGAAGGGAGTGTGAGACCACATTGTCTCAAATCTCCATGGGAAAGAAACTCCTCTCACAATGTGGTCGGGACTAACAGGTCTATTCCAGAATAACAGTGACCACAGGAAAATGTCCCCCAAATACAAACTTTGAAATATCAAGATGCAAAAGGTTGACATTGTTCTGCAGTATCTCAAGATATTTTCCCAAGTTCATGATGAGCTTGGAGGTGTTGGTGTGAATGTTGCAAATGATGACCTGGTGATCCTAGATCTTCTAGGCCTTCCCAGAAGTTGTCATAGCTACCAAGAATCGGTGAATGGGAGGGAAATTTTACCGAATTTGGAATTCTTGTGGTATGATTTGGTACAAGAAGAGATCAAGCAAAATACCATAGATGGAACTGCATCCAAGGGCAGGGATGAAGAAAATTTTATATTGTTTGGAAAGGGAAAGAATGGAAAAGGGAATAAATATCAAACCAAACCGAAATCCAGCCAAGGGGACAAGAAGAAAGACTTTTCCAAAATAAAATGCTTCAATTTAGATGAATTTGGGCACTATTCTATGAAGTGTACACACAAAAATTCTAGTAAAAAGAACTCTACATGAGTAGCAGGTGAGGTAGTGTCTTCACAATTTGAGCTAGACTTCAACCTTATCGCATGCATGGCCAACACTGTGATGGGTAGTGTGCAATACTTGGACTTTGGTGCCTCATTCCACATGATAGGGTGTAGAGATTTTTTTAGTGACCTAGAGTGGAAAGATCTCCAGATGCATATTGAGATTAGGGACGATGGAAGGTAAATTTCTACCAAGGTTGGTACATTAACCTTTCATAGGGAGTCGATATCTCCTCTTCACCTCAAAGATGTCATGTTTGTTCCATGCCTAAAGAAGAATCTCATCTCTGTAGTAGTTTTGGAAGACCATGGTTATGATGTGATATTTAGAAAAGGGAAAGAAGTCTTGAGACACATAGCCACTGGATAGGTGAAGTAGATCGGGGTTCGGGTGAAAAACCTGTACAAGTTGGATGTGGAAGATTGTGATGCATTAAGCAGTAAGGAAAATAAAGTGCAAAGTCATGATGCCGGTGAACTTTGGCACAAGATATTGGGCCCTTTGCATCATGGCGCACTAAAATTTATGCAGCAAATAATTGTTGGCATTATGATTCTGGTATGGCTTTATGATACATATGTTGTACTTGATGGCAACCCACTCATCTCAGATAATAAATTATAGTGTAGAGAAAAGTTCACGCACTTATATGCAGAGAAAAGTTTATTTCATGTAGAGAAAAGTTCACGCACTTTTATGCAGAGAAAAGTTTATTTCATGAAGAGAAAAAGTTCACGCACTTTCATGCAAGGAAAAGCGCGTATATGTTGGAGAACTTACCTTTGGTCCATGGTAGTTAGTCCTTGGTATTTGAACCTATGAGGAAAAGTGTGTATATGTTGGAGAACTTACCTTTGGTCCATGGTAGTTAGTCCTTGATATTTGAACCTATGGTTTTGGACCATGGTACGCACTTTCATGCAAGGAAAAGCGCGTATATGTTGGAGAACTTACCTTTGGTCCATGGTGGTTAGTCCTTGGTATTATTGAGCCCCATGTTTTTGGGCCCCTTGTATTGGTTATCTATGGTATTGATCCATGATTTTAGGAAGAAGCTTGCCTATATAAAGCAAAGGAGATCACTTGGCTAATTAATCCTTGCAATTGAATATCTTAAGATCTGAAATATTGGGTTATTGTTTTGAAAGTTTGATCTATGAAAGTGAAGTTGAAAGCGAATCTGTGAAGGGTGATCTCTCGAGTGCTGCAGCTGCGGAAATGCGGAGGTGCCACAGAAGGCGCAGTGCGGAGGCGCCACAGAAGGCGCAGTGCGGAGACGCCACAGAGGCGCCACAGAAGGCACAGTGCGGAGACGCCACAGAGGCGCCACAAAAGGCGCAGTGCAGAGGCGCCACAGAAGGCGCAATGTGGAGGCGCCACAGAAGGCGCAGTGTGGAGGCGCCACAGAAGGCGCAGTGCGGAGACGCCACAGAGGCACCACAAAAGGCACAGTGCAGAGGCGCCACAGAAGGCGCAGTGCGGAGGCGCCACAGAAGGCGCAGTGCAGAGGTGCCACAGAAGGCGCAGTGCGGAGGCGCCACAGAAGGCGCAGTGCAGAGGCGCCACAGAAGGCGCAGCGCGGAGATGCCACAGAAGGCGCAGTGCGGAGGCACCACAGAAGGTGCAGGTGCGGTGGTCGCGGCGCCACAGAAGGCGCAGGTGCAGAGGTAGTACAGATATCCGTAGATCTATACAAGTGAAGTTGCGATCCCTACTTGAAATTTGTTTTAACTGCCTTTGACTATTCTGCAGGGTTTTGGGTGCATAACTGATGTTTGGTTACTGGTATTGAGTTCAGATAACAGCATGATTAATGACTTATCTTTATGTACTAGATCTGGTTGATAACTCTCATAATATCATTGTATATGTATGGATCTGGTGATTGGGTGATTCAGAAGGTTGTTTGATTATGAGCTTCAATGTTGTTGTTGGGTCCAGTATGAAAATTGGATGAAAAGTGGCCTTTCAGATTATGTGTTGTGCTTCAGTGTATCCAGTCTGAAAATTGATGAAACGTGGTACCTGGAGGAGAGAAGATTGTAGGCGAGCGCCTATGTACTAGTATCTAAGCTAGTACAAAAGCTAAGGGAGATCTTTGGAGCATTGTAGCAGGTAGCAGCCTGCGTACTAGTAAATGGATCGGCTAGTACAAGAGCAAAGGGGGTTGTAGCTCCCATACTGGTATAACACTGCACCAGTACAAATATTGTAAAAGGATTTTCTTATTAAGAAGAAGATTGAGATGACTTGCAGCAGGTGGTTTTTCTCCCGCATTGGGTTTCCACCTTATATCATGGTGTTCATGTGTGTGCCTTATGTGTGATGATCTATTCTCTATTACGGCATTTGTTAACTGATAATATGGTTGATAAAGTTCTAATGCACTCATTGAAGATTAATTAACTTAATCATAAGGAGTTGTGTAAGTAGCATATATGAATTTGATTATGGAAATGAAAAAGTTTTATTAATGTGATAATATTGATTCACCCCCCCCCCTCTCAGTATTATTTCCAACAATTGGTATCAGAGCAGGTCCTTTGATAGAAGCTTGATCGCTTGAAGGAGATCCATGGAACAATGGGAAAGAAGCTTAAGAAGAAAGCACCTAAGAAAAAGAATTCATCTCATAAGAACTATGACACTGGGAGAATCGATTGGGGATTAGGTATAAGAAGCTCTTTAGATTCAGAATCATTATCAGGTATGAATATATTATCCTCTGATGTTCCAGCTATCTTTCCTTTTGGAAGAGATGAAAGTGATAGCGAAACTACTGAATTTGCTCTTATGGGTGAACAAGAAAGATATGAAATAGAGGCAGAATTTAAAAGGCTGACAGACAAAATTAGAGATCAACAAGATCTATTGAACAAAAGGGAATGTGATTTCAAAGAAGAAGCTACCAAACTAAAGGCCCAACTAGAAGAAGGAAACAAGGTAAGAAAGCTACTCAAGGACAAGGAAGACCAATGTCAAAAATTGCAGCATGAAGTGACATCATTAAGAAAAGAAGTCAACGAAAGAAGCACAACCATCAAGAAACTCAAAGATAGATCCAGCTACTATGAAAATCTTGAAGCTACAATCCTCTCACTAAAAGGAGATCTTGAAGAATCAAAGAAGCAGAATACAAATCTACTCCAAGCTATTGCAAAACAAGAAAACGAAGTCACCAGCTTAAAATCTCAACTAGAATGTGCCTTTCGAGTTCGTCAAATGCAGCAGGATCTGAATGAAGAACAAGAAAAGGAGATTCTCAAACTAAGGGAACAAATGGAAGAAGGAAGGAAAGCTGAAGAAGATTTGAAAAAGCAATCTCTTAAAAAGGAAGAACAGCTTCAGGTTGAGGTAAATATCTTGAAAGGTAAACTAGAAGAAAAGGATAAGCTTTTACGATTTCAAGATAGTTCTAAAGTCTTGGATGATATTCTTAGTAGTCAAAGGTCTCCTGCTATAAAGACTGGTCTTGGTTTCCATGAATCTGTTGAAGGTGAATCTAGTTCACAAGGTGAGGCAAGGAACTCTAAAGAGAAATCTAAAGTGATCAACGAAGAAATGAAAGATCAATCTCATCATCAACCAAGAAAAGGGATTCCTCAAAGAAAATCCTTTACTCCTCCTATGAATAATGTTGAATGTTATGTATGTCATAATCTTGGACATGTTGCAGCTAGATGTAGAAGAATAAGGGTTCAAGACCATTATGCAGAAAGATCATCACATTCAAGGTACTTTTATGGATATTGCTTTGCTTGCAATATGTTTGGTCACAAAGCTGTTGATTGTTACAGGAGGAATATGAAACATGTAAGATGTTATGCATGTAACAAGCTTGGACATATAGCTAAGGAATGCAAGAACAAAGTGTGGGCACCATATCAAAAGGAGAAAATGTCATCATCACGCTTGAAGATATGGAGGAAAAAGGAAGTACAGTCAAAAAAAGGCGGCACTGCACAACGTACAGACATACCAGAATCAGAGGGAGCTGAAAGTACAAAACTTCAGTGTCCTGAATCTCATATGCAAACTCCATAAAGGAAAGTTGCATATATACGCGAGTTAGTTACTGCACAGTCGCGTATATGATTGTTTGAAGAAAGGCAGTAGGGACAGATTCAAGAGAAGGATCAGTTTTGCTCTAGTTAATAATAATGATGTGTGGATATGATGGTTAGAAGTGTTTTGGTTCTAACTTGATATTGATGATGTCTTGATACTTCTTATTGATATGCATGATCAGACAGATGGCACAGGTTTAGAGGGAGCATATGGACTTAATGCATTATTGGCATTATGGTTAATAGTCCTTGGTGATGATACTTATATGGATAAATGATTCATCTTGCTATGGTTATGAGTTGTTCACATGGTTCTTAGATCAGATTTATGGTTGATTCTCTAATGATGCTTGCATGGGAAGCACTTAGCTTGAATTCACATCTTCTTGATGTTGAGTCACTCATATGCTGCTGTCGTCATATGCATAAAGATCATACAGTTATGATTCCTTTCATTCTTGGCACAAATGGATGAGGATTGTTGGATGGATACAGGGATGATTATTCAAAGTTGCAGACATGATGATAATGAGCTCTTATCTATATGATGATAGGATTGTTTCATACATATGTTGATTAATGCAGATATTCCCAATTGATGATACTTGATTCATGTAGATCTGGATGGCTATGATGTTTCTCACATAGAATGTGAAATTCTGTTGATGCGGACATACCTTGATGATTCATGCACTAATACAAGTTGCTGGTCTAGTTGTTGTTGACAGATACTATGGAGCAGATCATAAAGTGTTGTTGCTGATGTTCATCTTATTTAGGTGATGTCATATCAAGACTCATGATGTAATAGTGTCATCTCTTCAGGTCATGTAACGACCTATGTTGGTTTCCCCACTATGCCTGGGATGAAGATGTAATGTATTTGGTTTTCATTTTTCTAATATATCCCCACTTGGTTGGGTGATGGATGTATGTATTGAATCTTTTAGGAAGGTCATTTGTGATGTAGAACATCCTTTTTCAGACCTTGCTTACAGTCAGGGGGAGCCTGAGCATGAACAACACTATATAGCAAGCAGACATTTCAGCTTGTTCTCAGAAAGAGCATGATCAGATTGGTGCACCATGACATATACAAAGGGGGAGCTCATTCAGAGATTTCAACAGGTACTCAGGGGGAGCTTATAATGCATTGTTGGCATTATGGAGGACGTACAGAAGGAGATCTTGGATGCTGGTCTGATTATTGCTGCAATCTATCTCTTTCATGGTCATTTATGGTGTTTGGTGGATTATGTTTCTTCTTTACATATTTGGTTCATATTCAGGGGGAGCATAACCCTTTGACCTTGATGTCAAAGGGGGAGAATGAGCTGAATATTTTGAGGTTGCCATCAAGTCCAAAGGGGGAGATTGTTGGCATTATGATTCTGGTATGGCTTTATGATACATATTTTGTACTTGATGGCAACCCACTCATCTCAGATAATAAATTATAGTGTAGAGAAAAGTTCACGCACTTATATGCAGAGAAAAGTTTATTTCATGTAGAGAAAAGTTCACGCACTTTTATGCAGAGAAAAGTTTTTTTCATGAAGAGAAAAAGTTCACGCACTTTCATGCAAGGAAAAGCGCGTATATGTTGGAGAACTTACCTTTGGTCAATGGTAGTTAGTCCTTGGTATTTGAACCTATGAGGAAAAGCGCGTATATGTTGGAGAACTTACCTTTGGTCCATGGTAGTTAGTCCTTGGTATTTGAACCTATGGTTTTGGACCATGGTATGCACTTTCATGCAAGGAAAAGCGCGTATATGTTGGAGAACTTACCTTTGGTCCATGGTGGTTAGTCCTTGGTATTATTGAGCCCCATGTTTTTGGGCCCCTTGTATTGGTTATCTATGGTATTGATCCATGATTTTAGGAAGAAGCTTGCCTATATAAAGCAAAGGAGATCACTTGGCTAATTAATCCTTGCAATTGAATATCTTAAGATCTGAAATATTGGGTTATTGTTTTGAAAGTTTGATCTATGAAAGTGAAGTTGAAAGCGAATCTGTGAAGGGTGATCTCTCGAGCGCTGCAGCTGCGGAAGTGCGGAGGCGCCACAGAAGGCGCAGTGCGGAGGCGCCACAGAAGGCGCAGTGCGGAGACGCCACAGAAGGCGCAGTGCGGAGACGCCACAGAGGCGCCACAGAAGGCGCAGTGCAGAGGCGCCACAGAAGGCACAGTGTGGAGGCGCCACAGAAGGCGCAGTGCGGAGACGCCACAGAGGCACCACAGAAGGCGCAGTGCAGAGGCGCCACAGAAGGCGCAGTGCAGAGGCGCCACAGAAGGCGCAGTGCGGAGGCGCCACAGAAGGCGCAGTGCAGAGGTGCCACAGAAGGCGCAGTGCGGAGGCGCCACAGAAGGCGCAGTGCAAAGGCGCCACAGAAGGCGCAGCGCGGAGACGCCACAGAGGCGCCACAGAAGGCGCAGTGCGGAGGCGCCACAGAAGGCGCAGTGCGGAGGCGCCACAGAAGGCGCAGTGCGGAGACGCCACAGAAGGCGCAGTGCGGAGGCGCCACAGAAGGCGCAGGTGCGGTGGTCGCGGCGCCACAGAAGGCGCAGGTGCGGAGGTAGTACAGATATCCACAGATCTATACGAGTGAAGTTGCGATCCCTGCTTAAAATTTGTTTTAACTGCCTTTGACTATTCTGCAAGGTTTTGGGTGCATAACTGATGTTTGGTTACTGGTATTGAGTTCAGATAACAGCATGATTAATGACTTATCTTTATGTACTAGATCTGGTTGATAACTCTCATAATATCATTGTATATGTATGGATCTGGTGATTGGGTGATTCAGAAGGTTGTTTGATTATGAGCTTCAATGTTGTTGTTGGGTCCAGTATGAAAATTGGATGAAAAGTGGCCTTTCAGATTATGTGTTGTGCTTCAGTGTATCCAGTCTGAAAATTGATGAAACGTGGTACCTGGAGGAGAGAAGATTGTAGGCGAGCGCCTATGTACTAGTATCTAAGCTAGTACAAAAGCTAAGGGAGATCTTTGGAGCATTGTAGCAGGTAGCAGCCTGCGTACTAGTAAATGGATCGGCTAGTACAAGAGCAAAGGGGGTTGTAGCTCCCGTACTGGTATAAGACTGCACCAGTACAAATATTGTAAAAGGATTTTCTTATTAAGAAGAAGATTGAGATGACTTGCAGCAGGTGGTTTTTCTCCCGCATTGGGTTTCCACCTTATATCATGGTGTTCATGTGTGTGCCTTATGTGTGATGATCTATTCTCTATTACGGCATTTGTTAACTGATAATATGGTTGATAAAGTTCTAATGCACTCATTGAAGATTAATTAACTTAATCATAAGGAGTTGTGGAAAGAGCATATATGAATTTGATTATGGAAATGAAAAAGTTTTATTAATGTGATCATACTGATTCACCCCCCCCCCCCCCTCTCAGTATTATTTCCAACAATAACCACTAGCCTCCCTAAAGGAGCACTTGAGCAGCAGGATGTATGCAAAGATTGTACCTTGGAGAAGTATGTGAAATACACATTTCACGAGTGAGATATCAAAGCACATGCAGTCTTGGAAAGAGTCCACTCTTATGTTTATGGAGCCTTCTCAATAACCTCCACTACCAAAAACAAATATTTTGTTATTTTATTAATGATTTCTCAAGGAAGTGTTGGATCTTCTTCATGCGGAAGAAGGATGAGACATTCTCAAATCTTGTAGAATTCAAGTCACTAGTTGAGAAAGAGACCTGCAAGAAGGCAAAGGCTATCAGGAGCGGTAATAAAGGTGAGTGTGTTTCGAATGACTTCAAGGAGTTGTGTGTGAAAGAATGCATTCAAAGAGAGTTGACATCACCCCACAACCCATAGAATAATGGGGTAGTAGAGAGAAAGAACTAAAGCATTGTTGGAGCTGTGAGAGTTATGCTACATGACCAAGGCCTACCATTGCATTTGTGGGAAAATGCATGTAACACAACATTTTACCTACAAAACCAGATTCCTCATCGGATTCTTATTATCATCACGATGAAGGAGGCTTTCTCAAGGAGAAATTTGGATCTATCTCACTTTAGGATTTTTGGAGCCTCTGTTAACTGCCATGTCTCCAAAGATTCAAGGAATAAGCTTGAGCAGATAGTAGAGTTGGGAGCTTTTGTAGGTTACACTGAAACTCCACATAATTATCATGTGTACTTACCTTCCCTCAATATGAACGTTGTGTGAATGGATGTAAAGTTTGATGAGGAGAAAGAAATGCAGTGCTCTCTTGAGAGGGATATTTAGATCCCACCAGAATAGGATATTTTAGCTCCAAAGGAGGAGCATCAAGAAGTTATGGAGCAGCCACAAATAGAGTAGTAGAGAGTGGAGAAATCCACTCAAGAGTAACCATCTAGAGAAGGCAAAAAAGAAACAGGGAATTTGATAGACTTGTGCAAGATGTGAGGGAGAATATGCGAGCTCCTTCAAATTTTTGTAGGAAAAGGAGGTCACTTGAGAGGTACACTAGCTACATGGCTCTAATGATTGATCTTATAGAGACTAAGCCATCCTATTTTAGGAAGCAGTAGAGAGACCTGTTTGGGTTGATGCAACGGTGGAAGAATATGAATCCATTGTAAAGAACAGTGTTTCGGAAGTGGTCCCAAGGCAAGGAGATAAATTAGTTGTAGGTTCGATATGGATCTTCAAGGTTAAGCATGTAGAAGATGGAAGCATAGAGAAGTATAAGTCTGGATTTTTGGCCGAAGGATTCTCTTAATTTGAGGGAATTGACTATGAGGAAACCTTTTCTCCTGTAGCAAAGTATTCATCCATTAGATCAATTCTCGCATTGGTTGCACAAATGAGGTGGATGATCCACCAGATGGATGAAAAAACAACATTTCTCAATGGTGTTATTGAGGAGGAGGTGTACATTGAGAAACCATGAGGTTTTGAGACATTTGATCAGGAGTCTCATGTGCGTAGACTCAATCAAACGTAGTGTGGTCTCAAACACGCACATTGTGCTTGGTACACTAGGATTAGCAATTATCTCACTGGTTTGGGCTTCACAAAAGTGAGGTGGATGTGAACCTCTATAATATTTTGGTAGAAGGTAAAATACTTATAATTGTTTGATATGTTTATGATTTAATTAACAAGTGATGAGAAGTTGATCATTTCTTGCGAGGACCTTGCAAGGGAATTTGAAATGAAGGACATGGATCTTATGCATTACTTTCTCAGGCTAGAAGTATGACAAGGTGATGGAGAATTATTTGTGTCTCAAGGAAAGTATGCCAATGATATACTACAAAGATTCCACATGGAGAGTTGTAAACCCATGGAGAAACCTCTAGTGACGAACTAGAGGAAGGAGAATGTCACTTCAGGTGAAGAGGTAGATGCTAACATTTACCAGTAGTTAGTGGGTTCACTGATGTCTATTGTGAAAAAATGACCAGATATGTGCTACGCAGTCAACCTACTGAGCCAAGTTATGGTTAGGCCAACCAAATTATATTGGAAGGTAGCTAAGCATGTCTTACGATACCTCAAAGGCACTACCCAGTATGGATTATGGTATAGACAGATAGAGGGAGTGAAGTTGTGTGGCTTCATAGATGTATATTGGCTAGGGAGTCCATCTGACTGAAAGAGTACATAAGGTAGAGTTTTCAATGTTGGGTCCATAGCGGTTTCCCAATACAGTAGGAAGCAAAGATTTGTGGTGCTCAGCTCAGCATAAGCAGAATACATGTCTGCAAGTCAAGTAGCATGTGAGGTGATCTGGATGAGAAAGATACTTATGGGACTGTTTGGTGAGATGATGGATCCAAATGTTATCAGTTGTGATAATCATAGTTGCATTAATCTCTCTTAGAATCTGGTATTTCATGATCAATCTTAGCATATATATATTTAGTATCATCATTTACGAGACTATATGCAGAGGTAGATAATGTTGCTACAATTCATTCTAACAGAGGAACAAGATGCTAACATCTTGACAAAGGCTTTGTCAAGAGGGAAGTTTGAGTTCCATAGGTGAGGGATAGGGATGGTTGATAATCCATTTCGTGCTGAGAGGGAGTGTTGATAAGTGCAACAAGAAAGTCTCAATTTGACTTTGCCTTGATCGAATTGAGAAAATTTTAATTTCCACATCAGCAAAAAACTTAGATGCAGTTAACTTTTGTGGCATGGCTCTTGTCACTTACTTAGCTCAGTAAATTCAAGTTAGAGAGATTGGATTTCAGTTAAGCACATGTGACTGCTAAATTTTAGTAATCTAGTTTAGTTATACCCAGGTGAGTTCAATTAAACTAGTTATAATAGTTGGAGGAACTAGTGGAAGGTTAGTTGTGCAGTGAGACAGCATTCTAACTTAGTGATCATCCAATTAACTAATCAATAAGCCTAAAATAACTAGTGTATGCAGAGAATTTGAGTTCCCAACTGTGGAGGAGATTACAAGGTAGTGTAACAAGTAGTTGTAAACTAGTTTGAGCATACAGGTATTGCATGCAGGAAGATGATCAATCCTTGGGAATTGTTCAATCAATTGGAGGAAAATTTCCTAAAAAATAGGGGTCAATTCTCTAGTAATTGCACAAGGAAATAAGGGCTCAAGCAGAGGTAGAATTTGACTAATTCTGGGTCAGAGATTCTCATTGAGTAGAGAGATTGGTTATTCACTTGCAAGTTGAGCTCAGACTGAGCTAGAAATTGTAATACATCTCTATTCATTTAATTAATGCGAAGAGGCTTGATGGGTTTTCCCAGTTGAGTTCCCCTAGCAAAAATAGTTTGCATGTGTGTTATTTCTTATTGCATTAATGATATTTTTGTTCTAAATTGTGAATTGAATTTCGCAGATCAGTAGAGTAGAATTGTGTCTCTTGATTTAGATTAAAATTTCTTGACCAGTTGCAATTCTATCACAAAACTTTTGCAGTGTCTCCTTGAGAAGAGTGGTTAGTAGAAAATATAGAGAACAACATGCTCCCTCTCCTAACCTCACTCAACCAACAAGGTTGAAGCCTCAAAAAATGGATGAAAGAAGAGAAAAAGGACTATGTTTTAATTGTGATAACAAGTATAGGAAGAGGCATAATGTAGTGAGAAAAAATTATTCTACATGGACGGTGAAGAGGAAGAAGATCAAGAATTGGAACCATCACAAGATCTAGAGCTAGAACATACTACTCCGAAAAAAATATTGTCATGTATAGGTTGACATAAGTACTCCACCAAACCTCAAGATAGAAATATATATCAAAAAGAAAAAGGTTACAATATTGATTGATTCTAGTAGTACCATAACTTCATCAATTACAAATTGGAAAATCTTCTCCATTGCTTCGTATTTATAGCACTGTAGTTTCAATTAATGATTGCAAATAGAGGTACCATAAATTATTTAGGGAAGTTCCATAGTATTAAGCTAAATATGGGGGAGTATATAGGATATTCCAATGATTGCAATCCAAATTGGTGGCATTGATTTCGTATTAGGTGTCCAATGGTTATAATCATTAAGAAGAGTGGACCTTCATTTTCAATAACTTTTCATGATATTTTCCGTAGAAGGTAAAGAAAGTGAGATTAGAATCATCCAAGGGAAACCCTTTAAAGTGATAAGATCTAATAGCATGACAAAAGTACTCAAAAAAGGACACCATGGTGTAATTGCACATTTATGCTCATTAGATGTTCAAACATATATATCCCCCACTCTTGCTTCTTCAAAAATTTATCAACAATCATTCCAAGGTATTTAGAGAGATGCCTAATGGGATTACACCTACTCATATCATGATTTTGCCATTCATTTGCAACCTGGAAGTGTACGACCTAAAATTAGGCCTTACAAGTATCCATATGCATAGAAGAGTGAGACTAAGCATCTAATTCAAGAAATGTTATATGTTGGAATCATTCAACCTAGTTAAAGTTCCTTCTCTTCACCAATGATGATGATTACAAAAAGGGATGGTTCATGGAATATGTGTGTAGATTTAATTAGCATCAAGATATTATGGCCCCTATAAAGTGTAGCAAATGGTTGTAAGTATGGCTTACAAATTGGAGTTCCATCCATCTTCACAAGTACATATAGCCTTCCATGTTTCTTACATAAATAAGTCAATTGGTGAAAAGATCTTAGTCCAAACTATTTTACCAAAGATTAATGCGGGAGGGAAAATCATACCAAAACTAAAAACAATACTTGAAACAAGGATTAAGAAGCTAATAAATTGAGAAATTACTACGTACTTGATCAAATGGAAGAACCTACCATTGGAAGAGGTAACATGAGAAGATGGGATATTCATGCAGAAACACTTGCAGTTTGTCAAGTGTTGAGGACAACACGTGTTTTAAGGGGAAGGGCACGTTAATCCCTAAACAAGCCCCATGTTAATCCTAAAATCCTTATTAATCCCTAGATATGTAGTTATTACATTTATATTGTTATATTGTTATGCAGGTCATAACCTTTCTATTGGCATTTCTACAACACCCTCCAGAATTTTTCTATATTCAAAATTTGGAGCCTATCTCCCTTGTGAAGTGTTTCTTTTGGTCTCCTACGTGTCATTGGATCATCAAGTATAGTTATAGCACACGTTTGGGTCACAGTGTACATTCTAGTCACAAAACGACACTTATGTGTCGCAACTACTCATGTTTTTCTTGTTGCACTAAGAGAGTGTTTTTGAACTTATGTTTTGATGTATGTTTCTTAATTCTGGGTCCTTTTTTAATTGTACTGATGATTTAAGAAGAATAATACCTGATCTTGGTCCTAACTCATGTTTTTCAATGTTTTTCCCTTCCATACTTAGTCATTTTTTTTACCTTGAAACTCATCTTCTGGGCTAGGGAGAGTGTATTGCACACTTATAGGCCCTAGAAGTGGCCCTCCTTGTCAACTATAATTGTGCCATGCGCCATCCTGAGCCTCCTCTATTTCTCTTGTGCACTGTGTAATTCTAGTTAGGAAAACCCCTTTCCTTGTCGATTACTCTTCTTCCCTACACCAATCCTGCCTTTACCTCCCATTGTAGTACACTTTGCACTTATAGTGGGAATTAATGCCCCTCCTTGTTCCCTCCTGCCTTCCTCCCTAGCGCATGGTACAATCCTAGTTAGCATTCCTTGCAGCCTTCTCTCTTGGAACTGTACCATGCACTCACCTTGCCTCCTCTTCTTCTAGAGATGCACATGGCACAGTCTTAGTGAGTAATACTTGCCCCCCTTGTGTCCTACAAGTGCGTTATGTGCCCAGAAGGAATTTATCTCTCTACCTAGTTCATTGTTTAGCCATGGTCAATACATTGCATGAATCATCATATAGTAGGAGATTTTCGGGCTAATGTTTGCTTGCAATGAGTGATTTATACATACAAGTGTGCCCAGTAAACATGGAAAAAAAAAATTAGGAGATTTTTCAAGAAAATATTCCCAAGGAAATATTTTTAAGACAAATGCACAAAGGCACCATTTTTCAACAGTTGAAGGAATGTTGGATCCTAATGATCAAAGGGACTCATGAAGACTCCATAATATCTCTAGACCCTTTGGAGGGTAGAAGGAAACAACAATGCAAGACTTGTTAAAATTATTAAATACATAGTGGCAGTGTCATCACTTCTCAAAGAACTTCATGTTATAAGTCACCAGGGTCCAATTCATCAATGTTAAATGACTTGTCTTGTTGTCGTCACATGATGATGTGGAAAATGATGATGTAATTTTGGAAAATATTGTAAATGTAAATATGTGGAAGTCCAAGAGTCACATGTGGACAAAAGAGTCATTAGGAAAAGTCCAAAGGTCATACTAGAAGTCTAAGAGTCATGAGGGTAGTTCAAGAGTCATGGGGATATGAAAGGTCATCCCACTTGTTATAAAAGAAGCCCCATTACTCAAGAAAAATACTTTTCACCTTGGCTTCTCAAACTAGGCATTATAGAGAAATATTGTTCCTTTGGGGAGCAAGTAGTGGCTTAATACTCCACTATTGGAGCTAGTGGTGTCTCATTGTAACTATGTATCTTGGAACTTTCACTTAATAATATGAAGCTCATTGAGCCAACACTATTTCACGCATGTATCATGAATATTATAAGACTACTCTTTGGATGTTTGTGGTATGTGTTTATGTTTTCATGTACTAAACAAATTTAGCTATTTCATTGGCTTTGGTGCTCATCTTGTTGAATGTGTGGTGTAATTTCTTAAATGTTCATTATGTCTATGTGAGCTATTTCGCTATATGGTTAATGATTCTTTCATATGTATGTTTGTGTGCCTTTATTAGAACATTACTATTAGTTTTCTTCTAAAGACTCGCTTTATCTCCCTTTTTGGTGAAAGAACCTTGATACATTTTGCAATTGAACATTTCACAAAGCTTGCTTACTTTATCATGATAGTACATGTATATTTCTCTCTCATGCTAAATGTTGCATCCAAGGAAAATCCTTAAGATAATGGAATTTGGGCTATATTCTGAATGGGGATCCTATACCAAACGGTGTGAGGTCTAATTGGGACTTCACATCAGGGAGACCCCCTTTGTGGTGGTGGTTTTTAGCACAATCAACACTTTCATTGTACCCTTTCATTATAATTGTACCATTTTTCTCCTATATATATACCAAGAATACCTAGCCTTAGGATCATCATATCTTATCTCGTATTGTATTCATTGTAAAAATACATTTCACACTCGAATTGGAATGTGTTGATTGACTTCTTATCATTTTTAAGGAGCATGGTTCATAACATTATGTTAAGGCATAAACAACGTGCAAGTTAACCCTAAAACCATTTGTTAAGCCCTATATATTGATTTATAACATTTCTATTGTTATATTGTTATGTAGGCCAAAACAATTTCTTGTAATATTTCATTATAATTGTACCCTTTGTCTCCTATATATACAAGGATTCATAGCCTTAAGAACATCATACCTTGTCTTCTATTGTATTCATTGTAAAAGGATTTTCCACTTGCAAAGTGGATCGTGTCCTTTGGCTTCTTATGAAAAAATTTAAGGTGTGTGGTTCATAATGCATTCCTTCAAACAAAGGAATGTCAAAGTTAAAATGTACCTTCAATAGTGCTACACCTTCAAAATGGTTTTTGTTGAAGGTATCTTGGCAATTGTTGGCAATCATTAGAGTATGTGGATGAAATTACCCATCATCTCATTCCCTAGATGCATAAGGGATTCCTCAAGCAATAACTTGATGGAATATTTTTCTCCATCTATTTTTTTGTCCACCATGGGAAGCCACTTAGGATACTGAGAGTGGTATTTCAAGACTCAACTGTCTAGACTTAACCTCGTAAGGTACATGCACTAAGAAACAAGAGAAAATTTCTCTAACAGCACCGATTTGGATTGTACAGAGAATGAAATGAAATGCATAAATATGAATGGGAACACATGTAGCCAGAAATATTGTAGAGAGCATATTAATATAGTGAGAACCAATTTCTATTAATAAATCAAATAGTAGAATGCTATGAAATGTAATGCAATACAAGCTAGCTAGAATGATGGTAGCTTATCTCTAAAGAAAGAGTTGTGACATACACTCATTCACCATATCATCATTACAAGCGGCCCAAATGACGTTTTAACATAAATTACTAAACCATATTAGGAAAAACCCCTAAATATACCAAAACCTAACCCTAGGAGAGGAAGTGTAAAAAAGGAATGCATGCCCTAAGGAATCTAATTTATACATCAACTTCCTGAGGTTGAAACTTTTGCATACAAACTCTAGTTTGGGTGGAAAATATAGTGTTGGAAAGATATTGATTGTAAGAAAAATTATGATCAGTTATTGGGCATGCCATGGAAACCATGATTTGTGACGAGGCCAAAATATCTCATTTAGGGCCTCAAAAACACGTTGAAAGTTTAGGACTTGAAAACTATAGAACTACCAAGATGGGGAATCATCAATTATGAGTTATCAGAAGAAGTTGGAAGCCACCATTATCCACTTGGATCAATACACTTTTCAAGAAACAAGAACTACTCTTGGATTTCAACACTAATCCATTTATAGCGGAAAAGTTGGAACTACTCAATATATACACCTCACAGAGATTATTAACATTGTACTACGTCTTTTTATGAACGGGACAATCTATATTTATTTAATTTATCAAGAAGAGTAAAAAAGGGACATGAAAGTCACACATAAACATACATCACGTAGCACATTTATTTTGCACTAGAGAAACCTATTGGGGAAGAAACTTTAGGTTCAATTTCAAACATTTAAGTCAATCAACTAAAAAATTCTTACAACTATAAATACGAAAACCTTTGGGGATTCTAATCCTTAAGGATTCATTTACAATCCTAGACAATTTTTATAACCAGAGTCAAAGCATTCATTTTCTCAAGGACTTGTTCTCTTCCCTTGTTGTGATCTCTCAATCAACTTCCACTAAGTTGTTAGTGACCCAATGCTCTAACTATCTAACCAACTTTTTTTATAGTCCACCTTTTTATAGGACATCTCCAAGAGTTAGTGTTCAACCATTTTTCCTACATGTGCCCTTCAATTAAACAATGTTTTGACTTCCCTTGGTACTCAAAACCCAATGTCTACCCAACAAGTTCATAATATATGAATGCTACATATACAACCATGGACTCATTGACTCCCCTATTTCACCATCACAATCATGTTTACAAGGATTTTCTTCCCATATCCAATTCATCAACAAATTCATATTCTTGTCTATAGTAATAAACATACATGTCCTAATAGTCATTGGCATATATGAGAAATACTAGTAGATCTTAGGCTTCCATATCAATATTTTCTAATCAATTCTTCTTAATAATTTGTTAAAATTATCTCTATACACCCCCGCCTCCCACCCCCTACCCCACTAATTGCACCTTCTTGAATCCAAAGCATAACCTAAATTTTCACAAACTTAGCTTCTCTTGATGTCTTTGTAAATATATCAATGATATGATCATTTGTCCTATAATAAACAAGAGAAGCAATAGTGCCTTGTACCAATTGTCTTAGAAATGAGCATGAAGCTCTACAAGTTACATGGTGTTTAATGACTTGTATTGTACTTTTATGATGACAATAAAGTATAGTGAACTCCTCAATGAAATCCAAGCTCATCAATTAGGTTGTGAATTCACACTACATCTATACTAGCATTAACTATAGCTCTATATTTAGTCTTAATGATTGAAGAGATATTCCCACATTTTGACTTTTACAAGACTAAATTTTGGGTCCAGATACAAGATGAAAGACATAGCTAGGACTCAACTTCCTATCATCTCCATCTCTAGCCCAATCCAAGTCAGTGTACCCATAATTATTTCATATTCTGATTGAAATATTCTATACCAAGTTGATAAGTACCTTTGATGTATCGAATAATCCTCTTCATAGTATTTAAGTGAATCACATCTGAATCCTACATGAACCTTGAGACCACACTAATAGTGAATAAAATATCAATTTGACTATGAGTTAAATATTTATTCCTAACAGTAATATCCCTATTAAGAGTAGCATTAACTTTCATAGAATCACACTCCCTAGTCAACTTCACTCCCCACTAGTAAGGTGTAATACATGATTTACAATCTTCCATTTTAAATATGCATAACAGAATCAGCATGAATTTAGGTTGAGAAAGGAAGACATTGTCATCCATTTACAAACTTGTATGCCCATAAAGCATTGCAATAGATCAAGGTTAGTCATTTCAAATGTATCTACTAACTATTTCCTAAAAACAAAAATTATGTTTATGTTACCTCTAGTAATGAATAAATCATCAACATATAGTGCAACAATTGAAGTGTCACCATTTACATGTAGAACATAAATATTTTGATTTGACTCATGACATTTCGAACCAATATCAATAAAGAACTAGTCAAACTTTCCTGCAATGGTCTATAGGTTTATTTCAAACCATATATGTATTTAGATTGTAGATCTTAAATATGTCATATAACTATTTCTTCTATTGACACACAGCATTACCATCCTAATTAAACATTGTGGGATGATTTATATAAATCTCCTTACTAATATTACCATGTAAGAAGGCACTCTTGACGTCCATCTGATGCACCTCTAATCTAAAATGCATAGAGAGTGAAAGAATTAGTGGAACAAAGTTCATCTTTCCGATGAGGGAAAAGGTCTCAGTGTAGTTGATATTTTCTACTAAGAAAATCCCTTTCTTACTAGTGGATTATTATGCCTCCTCCCAATGGAACATTAGGATGACTTTATCTTGTAAACCCATTTTCATTTAATTCCCAAGTTGTATTCTTCATCAAGACATTCAAACTCATCAACCATAACATTCACCCATTCATGTCAACTATGTATTTCGGTATATGTATCAATATCACATTCCTCTAGCAGATGTTCCATCAAAGCAACACTACCACCATGTGTCTCACCTCTTTTTTTCCTTGAGCCATTTACATTTCCTACATCAATACCAATAGTTTCAATGTTTTACTTTCCTATCTAGGTAGATAAATTTCCCTTGTATAGGGTCATCTTGCATCAAAATCCCAATTATTTGGATGATTAAGTGGTCCAAATATTGTGTTTGAATATGCTACAGAAGGTTGATTTCAAGTCTATTATGATATATAAGTTGATTGTCTACTTGACAAACCCATTAAAAAATTGGTTGAATTAGTCTAGTAATCAAAGGATCTAGAATTTTAGAATGCCAAGAGTATTATTGCTTGATAATGAAAAGAGAGTTAATTAGATTAATACCTAAAATATACTCCACAAAGACAACATCCCTCTTGCAAATAACTTATGTCATGTATTCTAGTACACAAATTGGTAGACTCTTGATAAATGTTGGATTGCTAAAGCTAGATTTTAGGAGCAACCTTGTCTTGAGGAAAGGAATTAAAGTTGTATGCATCCATAACATGAAAAATCTTGCTCCTTCCTTTTGAAAGAATGGATTTTAATCCATAACATCCCTTGTGAGTAAATGTCGCTCACCCCATTGTAATTAGTTTGGTTATGGAGCTCCTTTTGTAAGTCCCATCCCTTTTAAACCTTGTGATCTCTTGCTTACTAATATAGGTAATTACATAGAGAATGTCATTTTTTCTATTTAAAACCCAAAACATTTAATGAATATACTATTGAGAAATCTAGGCCATTAGCATTAGGTGATTTATGTTCTATTAGTGATTGTTTTTGAATGCTTGTCACTTGTTTAGATTAGGATATTCTTCACGTTAGATTATTAATGTTCTTCTTCATCGAACAACAACTAATGCATGAACATAAATAGAAAAGAGACATGGCATGTAGGCTATCAGCCAGGGCCAAAACCTCTCACTCTTTGAGAGGAAAACCTGCATAAATTCTTCTTATAGAGATTGCAATTGACAAATACCAAGACCAAGACCCTTAACCTATTAGCCACTCCAAGATCAAGACACTAGTTCTCTTGATTGTCTTCTGATTCTTTCTTCTTCTTTGTGACTCCTCTTCCTTCTTGTCACTACTTCATCGAGAGCCTCCTCACTGCATGAACTATGATGGACCTGAAGCGAAGAGGCAGCAAACGATTCTCACTGTGGAAGCATAAAACTATAAAATAAACCAAACTGTAAGCCCTTCAAACTCATATTCACTTGTGGTAGCTTCAAACTTAAGTGACATCAAATTTTTCACTATCATTATCATTCAAATATCAAAGATAGCATTGATATTATTTCTGCAAAGTTGTCTTCTTATCTAAGCTCTTGTCTTCTTACAATATCCCTGACTTTGTCTCTTCTTTTGACACCCGAATTTGATAGATATATGGACCTTCTTTTACGATGATCAACCCTAAGTAGAGCTTCATTGTCTCTTCATTACAGAGCTTCTTTATCCCTTCATTACAGATCTTTTCTATCCCTTCTATCCAAATGTGTCTCTATACTAGAGATCTGAATCTGTCTCTATTTTTACCCATCCAAAAAACTCAGAGAAATTGTGACCGAATGTACGCTTCTGTGAAATAGGCTGAGGTGCCTATTCATAGTGGTCTTTCCATCATATTTAGCTGACATGAATATGTGAACTGATGTGTCTCTTAAATAGGTAAGTCGACTAGATCTTCAAGGTTGACTTCAAGAGAGATACTAGTGCTTCTCGTTGGAGGGTTATCTAGAAATTTTATAGACTCATATACATTGTTATATCCCCAAGAAGGGTTCATACATGACATAAACTCTTTGACTTTTAATGATCAATCATAAGGCTCTCAATGGGAGCCATCTAAAATAAAATTGCTTGCTCATGAAACCCATGAAGCAAGGCTTATAATAATAATTTTATTTTCTTCATTACATCATTTACAAAAGTCACAATTACATGTCATTATGAAGACCAAACCTAGTTACACTGTTCAACACTCCCTCTTAACTAGGGAGGTATGCATAATGGTACTTGGTCATTCTCAATCTGAATAATTTCTCATAAGAAGAATCAGATTGGTAACCGATATGTCTAGCATCATATCAACCAGCATTGTCACATAGCAAGGCCTTGACTAACAGCTCTATCCACATGATCAGAGCATAATGCTGGCAAGACCAATGATTCATAGACACCATAATCATTGTCTCTCAAGGTACATACTCCACCCGAGTGTTCACAGAGTATGACCTTCTTTGTACTATTCTTATCTTGGATATCCGGTCCTCAAAGAATATCGGTCCACAACTACTCTTATCTTGGATGCCCTATCTCATCCTCAAAGAGTATCAAATGTCAGATGATTACCCAATCCTCCATTCTATCTTCCCAAGTGAAGACCAGAATGATGTGTCTATCACTCCCTCTCAATTAGGGAGGACATATCAATTCTAATAATGGAATGTACTCATTCCTACATAAGGAATGTACTTAAGCTCCATGTTGTCTTACGAATTTCCAAGTTTCTTCCAAGTACGAAACTTGCTTTTAGAATCCCTCTTAATTAGGGACCTACAAGAGTTCCTCAACCAGTTTCTTGAATATATCCTTCCTTCGATGTCATGAATTTATTTGTCCAAGAGTCTTCATATTTTGTGGCTTCTTTCATAGGGCACAGAACATTCATCACTTTCATCCACGAGTCAGCCATGTCATCATTCATTTCATCATAAAGTGATCCATCATTCTTCATCTGACCTTGCTTCATGTCATGTTGATTTCTTCATGCCATATTTTTGTAAGGTCTTACATTCTTATATATGGTCCTTTTGGAAGTCATCCATAGTTCTTCCCTTTAGCAATCCTACATAAGCCCATCCAGATATTTGTTCAAAAATAAGGAAGGAACACTTAAATAAAAATTACCTTTGTGATGGTATTTCAACATGACATCTCCTGTACGTATCAACATCTTGCATACATGTTGACACATCTCCTAAATATATCCATTGTCAAGGGTCTCCATCTTTTTCAGACTTCCATCAGAGTCTTCGTATCTTTCCGGGAGATTTCCTAGTCAATTTTTCTTGGTCTTTTGGATGTTGTTGCATATGTTACAATCTCTTCCTTCATTTATTCACACATTTCATTCCCAGGAGATTCCAATCAGAGTTCCTTAATTGTAGTCAACCACCTCATACTTCATATGAGGACATATTATGTTCATTTCATCTAGTGTGACCTATTCCTTCATGCATCCTTTAAAAGGAGGAGATATTTTTCCCTTTACCATGCTTATCAAGATAGAAGTAGTGATCCATGTTACCTGCAACCATACGACATGAAATTATAATATTGAATACAAGCATACATACCTCATTTACCTATAGGTCATCTATGCATATTTCAGCAGCTTTCTTGAATGAAAATATCTTCAACCCCTTTATCTGCTACATCTCTTATTTCATCATACCATCATCCCATGCACTCTACAAGTTGGAGTTCCTAATGAAACACTTGCTTCCTCTCTAGATCGGTGAACCCTTTGATGAGGATTCCATTAGAGAATCTTGAGGATTTTGTATATCCCTATCCAACAAATATTTCCTTTTTGACTTGATGTATGATAAGCCTTGTCTTGGATGACTTCTTCATTTCCTTAAGTTTGCAATGAGGTTCCCAAGAGCTATATCCTTCATATTTGATTGCCATGGACTTGTTCTGTCTATCCTTCATGATTCCCTACGGTGATGTCACGAGCTCTTGTTTCTAATTCTTCCATGATGCCCCGATGCATCTTATTATTTATTATAGTCATATCCTATAACTAAATATTTAGGAGATATGACAAGACCTTTTGTGAGGGAGTCTATCTCAGCATAGTAGAGATATCTTACTTCCTCTTTTCTTGGACTTCCTCTCTTCGAATCCACTTCTTTGGTGATATGGGCTTCTTCTCTTCCTCTTTTGATATTGTCTTTTTAGGACAATATTTCCTGTAATGTCCATAATTTTTTTACATCTATAGCATTGAATCTCAGATATGCTCTTCTTTATTTTCTAGGGAACAAATTTTCCAAAATTCCCTTTCCTTCCTGCAAATGTTGATTCCTTTAGCCTTCAACACCTTTTCCCTCAACTTGTCTTCTTCTATCTTGCATATAAACCACAAGTTGTCGAATGAGGTAACTTTCTTATCCCCATGGATATTTGTTACGTTGTTCATCAGTTAATGCATTTAGAACAATGATGATTATCTTCTTATTGTCTCTCCCAGATCTCACAGTTGAGATCTTATTAAGATATCACTTCATTCTTTGATACCTTCAACTTTGTGTAGATCATATATAAGTCATGTGACCTTCTTTATTGCATCTTCAAATAATAGTATTACGAGCTTATAATATGCATCCCTTTGCTGTCTTTAATATTTCTATATGAGGGGACCTTTCGTAAGAATCCCTTTCCATGAATTCAGAGGAGATATTTTCCATTGATGTGTTCAATGAATTCACTTTCTTCGAGGACCATGTCTATCCTCCTTTTTCATGCAAGGAATTTTGATGACCCAACGAGCTTATAATATCCTTGCAAACACGAAGCCATTTTACCAAATTTGATTAAAGAATGAAAGATACTTACTTAACAAGTGAATATGAAATCTTCATCTTGGTCACTTTTGATGATGGTTGAAGAATATGTATTAGTGCTTCCTTCTAGATGATATTCCTCCAAATGAAAAGCCTTTCTTCAATAAATAAGATTGCTCCTTTTATGATGACAACGTCTTTTGATCTGGCTCCTTTTATGAGGATGATTTGTTGCTTCCTTGGATGATTTTCTTCAAGGACAAGGAGAGGATCCTTGCTTGCCTTATAACCTTGAAGATTTCTAGCCTTCAAGATACTTCAACTTCTTCGGTGATGAATGAGTGCAAATCAGAATTGCTTCTAGGGTTTCAACTTGCTTCAAGATTATTTGATATTCGTCTTTAAATTTCTTTGAGATACCTTGATTTGCAGATAACTTGATGAGGGTCTAGAGGATCCAAAACTTTTGTTGGTGTAGACTGCTTCTTCGATCTAGGGTTTTATTCTTCAATGTAGATCTTGATCTTTGACTTGCTTAGATGCCTCTCTTGAAACTCGAACCTTGAGTGTCTCTTTGTTTAGATTCCCTTCCTTTGATTTAGCACCTTAACTCTGATTCCATGTTGAGAAATCTAGGGCATTAGCATTAGGTGATTTCTCTTCTATTAGTGATTGTTTGTGAATTATTTTTACTTGTTTTATATTAGGATCTTCTTCACATTATATTATTAATGTTTTTCTTCATCAAACAGTAACCAATGAATGAACATAAATAAACAAGAGACACAGCATGTAGGCTATCAACCAGGGCCAAAACCTCTCGCTCTTTGAGGGGAAAACTAGCACAGATTCTTCTTATAGAGATTCCAATTGACGAATACCAAGACCAAGACCCTTGACCTATTAGCCACTCCAAGATCAAGACACTAGTTCTCTTGAATGTCTTCTACTTATTTCTTCTTCTTTGTGACTCCTCTTCCTTCTTGTCACTACTTCATCGAGAGCCTCCTCACTGCATGAACTATGATGGCACTGAAGCGAAGAGGCAGCAAACCCTTCTCACTGTGGAAGCATCAAACTGTAAAGAAACCGAACTGTGAGCCCTTCAAACTCTTCTTCACTTGTGGAAGCTTCAAACTTAAGTGACACTAAATTTGTCAGTCATTATCATTTGAATCTCAGAGATAGCATTGATACTATTTCTTCAAAGTTGTCTTCTTATCTGAGCTCCTGTCTTCTTACAATATACCTGACTTTGTCTCTTCTTTTGACACCCGAATTTGATAGATATTTGAACCTTATTTTACTATGATCAGCCCTAAGAAGAGCTTTGTTGTCTCTTCATTACAGAGCTTCGATATCCCTTCTATCTAAATTTTTATTTGTACTAAAGATTTGAATTTGTCTTTGTTTTTACTCATCTGAAAAACTCAGAGAAATTGTGACCGAAAATCTGCTTCTACGAAATAGGCTGAGGTGCCTATTTATAGTGGTTTGTCCATCATATTTAGACGACATGAATATGTGAATTGGTGAGCCTCTTAAATAAGTAAGTCGACTAGACCTTCACTTTGTTTAGAGGTCGACTTCAAGAAAGAGACTAGTGTTTGTCGTTGGAGGGCTATCTATACATTTTATAGACTCATATACGTTGTTGTATCCCCAAGAATGATTCATACATGACATAGACTCTTTGACATTTAATGAAAAATAATAATACTCTCAATGGGAGCCATCTAAAATAAAATCACTTGCCCATGAAACCCATGAAGCAAGGCTTACAGTAATAATTTTATTATCTTCATTACATCATTTACAAAAGTCACAATTATATGTCATAATGAAGATCGGACCTAGTTACACTTTTCAACATATCCCTCTTAGGTTTCATTCATGACTCCATAACCTAAGAAACATGGCACTAAATTTCCCCTTCCATCCATTATCTCTGTTGAGAAATCTAAGGGATTGAGAAGTTAATGATTTCTCTATCTTGATAACTGCTTGCGAAGTAAATTTTTCCTTTAGATTTATTCAAACAATATCTTTTATATGTTAGTGATTATCAACTTCATCAACCAGCTACCATGCATGATAAACAAAAAGAACAAAGACACAAGATATAGGCAGCATCCAGGGCAAAAACCTCTCCAAACCTGAGAGGAAAAACCCACGGTAATTCTTCTTATAGTATCTTCACTTGACAAAATTTCCAATACCAGGATAAGACCCTTCTAAGCAATGTGACTCCAAGATCATGGCTATATCATTCTGCTACTGCAATTCTTTAACCTGTTGTCCCATAAATCATATCTGCTACTATGAATGGATGAGTTGACTTCCTCCTTCCTTCCTCTTTGTCCTTCAAGCTTCCCTTGCTCAAGATAGTCCACTAGCCTAGTGGATCTCCTCAACATTGCCTTGAGACAATGTGATCTACTTCCTTGAATGGATTGCATAGAAATCCTAGATGCAGCTCTGAAAATGACACTTCCCTTCCACGTGTGAATGAGCTTTTTTCTATTTAATGTCTTCTTCTTCCTTGATGTGCTTGTAGCTTTCTTCTAGCCCAATGATTGAGTTCTTTAGGCCTAGAACCAGCCCTTATCATCAAGATACCATAGGACTCTAACGCATCCCTAACCCAAATCTGCGCCTTTGTACATGTGAGGGTTTTAGGGCTCTTCTAGCCCTCCTAAACCCTCACTCCAATGGTCACCCTTCTTCGCATGGATCTGCCTCTCAAATGGACCCAAGATCGAGTATTTTTCTTGATGATGAGGGCGGATGGAGAGATGCCCTAATCTTGCATGTGTGACAAACCTTCCTGCGGTTATGGACAGACTTCTACGGTTATGGATAGACTTCTCTACGACTCCCTTCTTCTCCTATACCTCGCACTCAAGAAAAGTCTCCTTCGCATAAATTGTAGACCGAATGATCTTTTGTGTGTGTCTCTGAATAGATGAGTAGATGCCTTTATTTATAGTGTTTAAGGGTTGTCTTTTAGGCCAACATAACATGCCTCTAAGCCGACGTGAATGTGATATGAAGCCGACATGAACACTCAAATATAAATATATATTTATGCCAAAAATACATTGCTTCTTCCATATTTGTTTGGAGGGGTTAATTGCTAGCCTTTTGATCTTGACTTGGAAGGAGTCTTGCACCATGATTCTGCCCTTGATCTTGGAGTCATACATTGTACATATTTAAGTGTAAACATTTACATCAATGACACAAACCTATCACCTAGCCTAGAGCTCATAATGAGAGCTACTAAAACAAATACATTTTTTAGCATGAAACCCATGACTCAAATTCACAAAATATTTTTCTAGATACAATTTACATCATTTACATTGGAATGTGTCATTATGAATACCGAACCTAGTTACACTTTATTCAACACTCCCTCTTAAATAGGGAGATATTCATACATACATGGTCCTTGGACAAATTTTCAAGTTCATAGAAGAATTCTCATAAGAAGATCGGATTTGCAATCCATCTGTTATAACATCATTCCAACCAACATTGTTTCCATATAGCAAGGCCTTGACAAATAGCTCTATCTCTAAATTAGATCAAAGCACAATGTTGGTGAGACCAATGACTGTTATACACACATCATCATTGTCTCTCTTAGGGTCATACGCACCCGGGTGTTCTCCGAGTATGCCCTACTAGGACTATTCTCATATTGGGTTCCCAGCCCTCAAGAATATCAGTCATGTTTCACACTCTTATCTTAGATGCCCTACCACATCCTCAAAGGGTGTCGGATGCCAAATGATTCCACAATCCTCCATTCTTTCTTCCAAACTGAAGACAAGAATGTCGTGTCTAACACTCCTTCTTAACCAGGGATGATTTCCAAGTTTCTCTTTGCTCATAAACTTACTCATGTTCCTTTACTCATAGGAATCTTCTAGAGCTCCCTCTTAAATAGGAACTCTATCATCAGTGCTTTATAGGTTCTTCTAGTTGATTGATGATCCAACACCTTGATGTCATCAATTCGTTCATATGTAGGGTTCAGCCATCCATCACTTTCCTTCATCAAGTCATTCCTTCTTTCCTGGAAAGCATTCTCCTTGGATATGCATCTGGGGCTTCCTTCATAGGGCCATCTAGCTCCACCTTTCTTTCAACAGTTATTGCTCTATATCTTGAGGTACATAGTTGTGACATCCTTCACAACTCTTCTTACCAAGGCCCTGCATACATACCCAGTCTTATCCAAAAAGTTAGAAATCAAAAATAAATCACATATTACTTTTTTGGTGATGTCCTTTTTCCAGTGACATCTTCTTGTATGGTATCAACATCCTGCATACATGTTAACACATCTCCGTAGATATCTGTAGTAAAGGGTCTTCAACTTTTTAGACTTTTATCCAGGTCTCCATATCTTTCTGGGAGATTTCCTTGTCAAATTTTCTCTAGATGTTGACTGCTTCCATCATGGTTGCATATCTCACTATCTCTATCATTCTTACACCTTTCATTCCCAGGGGCTTCCAATCATAGTTCCTTAATTCTAGTCAACTACCTCATACTCCATATGAGGACATATTATGTTGATTTCATCTTTAAACCTTTCAAAGGAGGATATCCTTTTTCTCTTGATCATGTTTGATCCATGCTACCTGCAACCATGTGACATGATATTATAATATTAAACAAAATATACATACCTCATTTGTCTTGAATCATACCATGATTCTTGCAGCGGACTTCTTGAGGGATCTTTGACTTGCAACGAAGTTGACTGGATCCTTACAGGTTCTCTTGGCATCATCTTTCTGACATAGATTCTTTACAGAGGATATTTTCCTGTATAAATTCTTCAAAGATTCGGAGAACCAAGATGTTCTCATCTTATAATTTCCTACACATAACAATTTCATTTCTATCTAGAATCCTTACATAAATAAATACAATATACATTAATCATAACCATTAACCGTATTTCCAGAGGATTCAACATATCTTCATTCATCAAATGTTCATCAATAGTTAATCAATAGTTCATCCATGGATGTTACCAAATCCATAGTCAGTTCATTCTTTAAAAGAGTTACTTAAACAACACATAAGAATGTTCATGAATCACAACATGCTATGCTAACTAAGACCTATGAAAGAAAACAGGAGGTGATCTTTTAATCATAGTAAAGATCCTCAAGCTCCTCCTTCTTCGGCTTCTTTTCATTGTCTTTTGTTTCCTGAGCGACATGAGTTGCTTCATATTTCCTCTTGTTGTTCTTCTTTCGCTTCGGACAATCTCTTCGATAGTGTCCATATTCATGACATTCAAAGCATTGAATCTTTGACATGTCTTTCTTGGGATGTTGTTGGTGACTAGATCTCTCAAACTTTCCAAACTTCCCTTTTCTTTTAAATCTGGCAGCAAATGCTTGCTCTTTGGATCCAACTGCAATATCTTCCTTGGCCTTTAATCGGGCTTCTTCCACTTTTCATATTTCCCATAGATCATTGAGTGAGGATGCCTCCTTCTTGGCCCATATGCTTGCTGTAAAGTTTCCCCACTCCTCAAGTAATGCATTCAGCACTATCGTAGTCATCTCTTGATCAGACATGATTTCTCCTCATTCCTGCAATTGATCTCTTATTTCAGATACCCTCATGAAATATGAAGTTATACCTTCTTCTTTGTTGATCTTCATTTTGTATAACTCATTCCTCAGAGAGATCCCTTCTCCTACGGTGCTGATGGAGAATAAATCTATTAGTTTGTCATAGATCTCTTTGGTTGTTTCAAGCTTGGCTACATAAGGAATCAAAGAGTCCTTGATAGATTCTATGAGAATATTTTGAGCTCTCACTTCGTTCTTTTTATGCTTAGCTAGTTCTTGACTATCAGAAGGAGCAGCAATTTTCTTTTGTACATAATCAATAACTTCTTGTTCTTTCAAAGTGAGATTAGTCCTCTTCTTCCAAGCAAGGAAGTTGGAAACTCCAACTAACTTATTGCTTTCCTTGCAAGAAGACATCCTTTTCAAGATTAGATTTTCTCAAATCAATAAGATACTTACTTGATGTAATGATCCTTGAAGCTTGACTTTAGATGGTTGCCTTGAAGGAGCTTGAGGAAGCTTGACTACCCTTGAATGTTAGGGAACCTGAGATTTGCTTGCCTTATCCTTGAGGATCTGCTTTTCAACTGAAGTAAGAGGATTCTTGATAACTTCCTCTTATAGACCGTCAGTTTGATAGACCTTGGAGTTTTAGAATGTGGATCTAAATTTTGAATCTTGCTTTGCCTTCAACTTCAACTGCCTTGCCTCTTCCTTAATGTTCTTTATCATCCCTTCCTTGATCTGCTACCATCCCTCTGATACCATGTTGAGAAATCTAAGGGCTTGAGAAGTTAATGATTTCTCTATCTTGATAACTGCTTGTGAAGTAAACTTTTCCTTTAGATTTATTCAAAAAAGATCTTTATATGTTAGTGATTATCAACTTCATCAACTAGCTACCATGCATGATAAACAAAAAGAACAAAGACACAAGATATAGGCAGCAGCCAGGGAAAAACCTCTCCAAAACTGAGAGGAAAAACCCACAGTAATTCTTCTTATAGTATCTTCACTTGAAAAAAATTCCAATACCAAGATAAGATCCTTCTAACCAATGTGACTCCAAGATCAAGGCTATATCATTCTGCTACTGCATTTCTTTAACCTGTTGTCCCATGGATCATATATGCTACTATGAATGGATGAGTTGGCTTCCTCCTTCCTTCCTCTTCATCCTTCAAGCTTCCCTTACTCAAGATAGTCCACTAGCCTAGTGGATCTCCTCAATGCTGCCTTGAGACAATGTGATCTTCTTCCTTGAATGGACTGTATAGAAATCCTAGATGCAGCTCTAAAAATGACACTTCCCTTCCACGTGTGAATGATATTTTTTCTCTTTAAGGTCTCCTTCTTCCTCCCTATGCTTGTAGCTTTCTTATAGCCCAATGACCAAGCTCTTTAGGCCTAGAACCAACCCTTATCATCAAGAATCATACCCTAGGATTGTAACACAACCCTAACCCAAATCTGCTCATTCGTACATGTGAGGGGT
Source organism: Pinus tabuliformis (assembly GCA_031772625.1). Lineage (NCBI taxonomy): Eukaryota > Viridiplantae > Streptophyta > Pinopsida > Pinales > Pinaceae > Pinus > Pinus tabuliformis. The sequence continues at coordinate 620,765,758 of CM062805.1, read as the reverse complement.
TTAGGGCTCTTCTAGCCCTCCTAAACCCCCGCTTCAATGGTCGCCCTTCTTCACATGTATCTTCCTTTCAAATAGACCCAAGACCGAGTATTTTTCTTGATGATGAGGGAAGATGGAGTGATGCCCTAACCTTGCACATGTGATAGAACTTCCCGCAGCTATGGACAGACTTCTATGCGGCTCCCTTCTTCTCCTATACCTCACACTCAAGAACAGTCTCCTTCACATAAATTGTAGACCGGATGATCTTGTGCGTGTGCCTCCGAACAGATGAGGAGAGGCCTTTATTTATAGTTTTTGAGGGTTGTCAGTTAGGCTGACATAACATGCCTCTAAGGCAACGTGAATTTGATATGAAGCCAAAATGAACACTCAAATAGAAATATATATTTATGTCGAAAATACATTGCTTCTTCCATATTCGGTTGGAGGGGTTAATTTCTAGCTTTTTGATCTTGACTTGGAAGGAGTCTTGCACCATGATTCTGCCCTTGATCTTGGATTCATACATTGTACATCTTTAAGTGTAAACATTTACATAAATGGCACAAACCTATCACCAAGCCTAGAGCTCATAATGAGAGATACTAAAACAAATACATTTTTGAGCATGAAACCCATGACTCAACTTCACAAATATTTTGCTAGATACAATTTACATCTTTTACATAGGAATGTGTCATTATGAAGACCAAACCTAGTTACACTTTCTTCAACAATCTCCAAGCACAATTTTTTAAACTTTCCCATCTCCATTTGCTACATTCTTTTTAAGCTCTCTTTACATCTATTACATATTAGACGAAGTGAGCCTAACAACCATATGGAAGTCCCCCTTAAAGTAGGTCCACCCATTGTTTGAAGCACAAAGGAGTGTGGGTGAGGTGATAGTCGCTAACCCCCTGGTTTCACATGTATTCACCTAAGTGTCAGACTTAACATCTTTGGGTGTGGGATCATGTGGTAAAACCTTGATCAAGAAACTCTTCTTGTTCCCTAATGAGAAACCCACATAAAGCATTAAAGATATAGTCATGATTACCATATTCTTTTCTAGAGTCCCAGATAACACATAATGTTCAATGTGATCATCATAGGGTGTCTTAAAATTCATCAAGATTAGTTCTACAGTCTAGGCATCCTTATTTGGACAATCATTTACTCATTCACCTAATTTAAATTGTAGATCCTTCAGTCAAGCCAAATAAGCTTTAATCATAACAAATAAGAGAGAAGAGAGATCAACTCTTTCTCAATTTACACAACACAAATTTCATTATTGTTGTCAAATCAAGTCTTCATCTTCTTATAGACTATATTGAGCAATCGATCATGCTTGTATGAAAGAAAATATCCTTAGAGATGTAGGTCATCCCCTACAGAGTCACCCTTCTTCCCATTGATGACGAATTCTTGTTGATCATCCTTAGGATATAAAACTACATAATTTGTAAACTTTCAAAGTACTTTGCTCTTTAATAGAGTTTCCAGGTCTTGTTCCCACATCCCATAATTGTTCCCATTCATAATTAAAGGTTCTTACATATAACTCATAATTACTCTACAAAAGTAAACCATGATCCAATTTTCAAGTTAAAAACATAATTCAATCTACTAGAGAGATATGACTTACCATGAGTGCATGCAAGCAATAGCCTGAAAAGGACTTGTAGATAACATGTTTGATCTAAAACCAATAGCTTTGATTCCATGTGTAGGTGGAGAGTTGTGAATTCCAAGAAGAGGTGGTGTCTAAAGGCATTGTTACAACATTGAATCACAAGTTAGTGTAACTCAACATATAATGGATAAAATAGAATAAGAAAAAAAAGTCCTAGACATCACCACTTGATTACCTTGATATATTGATCCATAAGATCATCTATATATATAGCACAAAGTATAACTAACTTCCTTGAATGAAGAAGACATAGTCAACTTTCGTCACCTTGGGCATTCTCGTATCTCCTTAATTTCTCTCTTGACCTAGATGGGGCATCAAATTTGCATAGATGTGGATGCAGGGCTTACATTATTATGAACCTCGACCTTTCTTTCTGTTTCAGTGGTAACGGTGGATATGTCTCCAACACCCATGTAGAGATCATTGCCCTACGGGGCATCCTCTTTTGTGTTGGATGGTTGTACATTGATATATTGGATGTTTATGGGGATTCCCGAGTAGCTATTCACTGGGTCAATCGATTGTCTACATTTTATCCTCCACTCCTCATAAACTGGATGCACAAAATTGGGCAAATCAAACAATTAGTTTAACAAATGTGTTTCTCTCATGTTACAAAGAAAAAAATCATATTGTTGATGTCCTTTCAAAATAGGGACACTCTTATCATTTGTGGGAGATCAATAATGTTGTCTACGTCATGGGTAGTATACAAAGGACTAGTAAAATTTCATATACATAGTTTTCCTTACCATTTTTTGGATAGGAATATTCGCTAGTGTCATATAATGTATTATCAGTTTATATATATCTTCAAAGGTTGTGTAATACGCAAAGGTTTTCCTTTTTGGGGACAATATCAATATATTTGACAAGATTTGTGGAATTTATACAATATAGATGTATATGATGGAATGGAGCTATTAGAAGTACTTATGTAACAGGCTTATGGTTTGGTATATTTACATTATAGATGTATAGGATGGATCAAATCTATCAGAAGATCAGACAATGTAACAGGTTTTTTGTTTTAATTCAAATACCAATGCTTTTCTTTCCTAAAAAAAATGTTAGGCAATACATCTCTAGTAGGAGATTACAATCTATGCACATATTTCCAATCGTTTCTATATTTCTCTTAATTTCTCTCAACTCATAAAGGATATGAAGAACTACATTATCAAGGGTCATTCCCTTATTAGGATTTGGTAGCTGACTTGTCTTGTTCCCCATTCGTGGAATTATAAATTTGGTGGTCAGATCCAAAGAGATTGTTACTCAATAGACTCTTTGTTAAATATGTTGGCCATATTGATCAATTATCAGTTGATGTGCCTTGTTCCCAATGAGAAGAATTCTCAAATGGATGTTAAGATTCAAAGAATTTGTTAATAAATCATCATTTTTAAATATAGTAGCCATTATCCTCCATTGACTTTTGAATCGTGTAGAGAAAGATTCACATACTCTATCGGTCAATATCTTCTATCAACTTTTAGTAATATGATAAAGGAGTCACCTACTATTTGCATATTTGTAATTATCTAATGGACTTCTGAGCAATATCATAGAGGAGTCGTCTACTGTAGTTTTCCATAGTGGCTGGTATGGCAATTGACTTTTGAACAATTTTTCTTTTTGACATTATCCTCAATTGACTTTCACTTTGAGCAAATTTCCGCTCACCTTTTTCCATTTTGGAAAGCATCCTCTATTTGATAGTTGATATGATTTGTTTCTTGTGAGCGGGCATTCTAGAATTGGTGTTGATATCCAAAGAATTTGTTACTCAAATGACATTTTTAAATGTGTTTGTCATTATCCTCTTGACTTTTGAACAATATGTTATCCACTCTTTCCATATTGGCCATTATCCTCTATCGACTTTTGACCACTATCTAGAAAAGTTTCCTATTATTTGCATATTTTTTATTATCCACTATTGACTTTTGAATAATTTTCCATATTGAGCGTTATTCTCTATTGAATTTTGAGCAATATAATAGATTAGTCACCACTTTTTCCATATTGGTCATTATCTTATTTTATCTTTTGATTATTAATCAATTTTCCATCTTAGTAATTATCTTTTATTGACTTCTAATATTCAAGCAATTTTTCATCTTGGTCATTATCTTTATTTACTTTGGATATTTTCACAAGTCGCCTACTACTTTTATATTGACCATTATTCTCTATTGACTTTTAAGTAATTGTCATTTGACTTTTTCTACAAATTTTTATATTGACCTTCTCTATTGAATTTTAAGCAAACAACGTTCAACCTTTTCAACAATATTCCATCATTCTTTATTGACTCTTCTCATATTGGTCATTATTCTATTGACTTTTTACTTTTTCAACAATTTTTCTCGATTGGCTTTTAGCAATTAACTTTTGACCTTTCCAATAATTTTCTATTATTCTATTTCTCATATTGATCATTACTTTATTGACTTTTAAACAATTGACATTTAACATTTTCAACAATTTTACATTATTCTAGTTTCCATATTTTGGGCATTCTCTATTTGACTTTTAAGCAGTTGAATTCAATGTTTTCAAAAAATATCCATTATTCTATTCATATTGGTCATTAATTTCTATTAAATTTTAAGCAATTGACTTAACATTTTCAACAATTTCTCATTTTTCTTTATTGACTCTCGCCTTTTCCAAAACATAAAAATTTTAAATTATTCTCTATTAACCTTCGACTTTTTTCAAAAAATTCATTTGGATAAACCATGTGAATGAATTTCAAATATTATAATTGATGTACTCTTCTTATACTTAGAATTTTTTGTTGGTTAATTTCTCATATATAACAAGTTGAAGTTGCTTAGGTTGCTTTATGTGGGATGATAATGAATAACGTTAGAATACTAAAGGAGAAGGGAAGGCTCAATTATATTCTTTAATGAAATGAGTAATAATGGCTAAAATGATTCCAAGAATTCTATTGGATCATGCTAGAGGATGTTATTTGTTATGTGGCACAAAAAGAAGAATACATTTTTTTGCCTGTAACCAATAGGAAAAAATAAATTTCAATAACCTCACAAACTTTGAAGGGATATAATCATCAAATACTCTAAGAAATACATTAATATGATAGTAATCGTTAACACAATGCCACATACACACACACATAGTAGCCCATCAGGTCCTATAAATGATTTTTATTGGGAAATATTGCAAAAGTCATTTCATTTCATGCTTCCTCATTTTGTATAGATTTGAAATTCAGAAAATTTTAGAAGTTAAAACCAAAGAATTCAATGAATCATTTGCAATATGGTTCTTAATCATGTTAGTTTATATATATAGGAATAGGAATTGACAATTTGAAACCAACTACATAATGTAAATTCTTTTCTCCATATGATGCCATGGGCGTCAAAACAATTTTATCACCATATACAAAGAGGTTAAAACTATTGCATATCATAACAAAGAAGGCACCATTAAACTAAGCATTTTAAACTAATAAATTGAATCATTGACTATGCAACTAGGCATGAGGAGGCACCATTAAACTAAGCATTTTAAACTACTAAATTGAACCATTGACTACTAAATTGAACCATTGACTATGCAACTAGGCATTTTAACTACTAAGTTGAACCGCCATCGACTATGCCATCGACTATGCAACCCTAACTAGGCATTTTAACTACCAAGTTGAACCATTGAAATTATTGAAATTTATTGTTTGAATCATAAATATCAAAATAGAATTGCTATTGCTGTAGTAATCATATTATTTTATATTTTATATTTAAATTTTATATTTTATATTTCAATCATCTCAGTTTAGTATTTTTAAATCTACTTTGTTTCTCTCATTCACACACATGGCACCGTCCCACATGCACCCCTAACTATGCATTTTTCAGCTTAGTATTTTTAAATCTACTTTGTTTGCCGTCTCATTCACACACATGGCACCCTCCCATATGCACATGCACCTGCACACCTAACTAGGCATTTTTAATTAGAAAACTTTAATCCATACCATCTTTCTTTTCCTTTGTTGTCAAGCACGTGTATCTGTGATTTTCCCTCTGAAAGCATGTTTTGTAAGTGATTGAGGTTGCATGCATTTCTTGTGGAACATACAGAAATGAAAATTACCGTCAAAGCAATGTGAAAGCATGTTTTACAAATAAAGTAATTGGGGTTGCATGCATTTCTTGTGGAACATACAGAAATGTGAAGCAATGTATAGACCAACAAAAACACCCACATGCTTTTAATGAAAATAGCCAATTTCCCACTTAATAAGATGATAAAACAGTAAGTATAGATGCAGGGCAAGATAGTAGACCATAGGAACAAAAATTCAGTGAGCCAAGAACAATAGAAGGCTGAGATCGAAAGAAAATGCCAACATGGTGTATTTTCCAACCTGCTATGTTAGCGTAACATTTATTATCTTCGGATCTTATACACAATAAGATGATAAAAATGTGAAGAAAAAATAAATACGGATACGATAGTAGACAACAGGAACATAATCCAGTGAATGGCACAACGTAAGGTTGAAAATGGAAGGAAATGCCAACATGGTGTGTTTTCCGACTTGCTATGTTAGCAGAATATTTATCATCTTCGGATATTATACACAATGCAGGTCACTAACTACACCGAGGATATAATTACCTCAACTAAACAAAAATTGGTATAGTGTAAGGCATTGTCTGCTCTTACCTTATTGTATTTTGCATTTAAACAAGAATGTGGGCTTATTTTCTTAAGAAACAATCTGATGCAGACAGAGATGTTTAGACATGTTCATCGTTGATTTGTATTACCGTGGGCTTTACAGCACGACAGCATGACCGTTTTGGAGACACCATTAGACCTTTTTAGCTCATTGTTTATACCTTCCAACCAAAGGAGCTTGGTTAATAGAGGATAAAAAGGGAAAATCTCATATTTTCTAAAACGAACTTCCATGGATGACAACTTTATCATCTATTGTTGTGCAGAAAAAAAATACAGCTCAATTTTGAACTAGACTTGTATCAATAAACGGCTTAAACCAACAAACCTGTCTACCTCTTACTTTGCAATTAGATAAAACTGGACTTAGCATCCAACTTAATGCACTCTAAATTCAACCAAGAATATTGAAACACTGCTTCATGTAATCAACAAAGTAAAATTTCTTTTATGGACCTTGGCAGTCTTTTGAGGCATCATTCATGATCAGATAGGGCACAGGATTAGCAAAGCAATTAATTTAACAAGCAAAGTCTCAGAGCATGTAATGCCCTCTGAACTTGTGACTAGGAATAGCTCTCCATAGCTTTTAACCAATTTTTAAGGCATCCCTTAGTCCTAAGCTGTTCCGCATTGTTTTTCTGCCGATACCACCATTGCCTTTACGCATCATTGCCACAAACTCATTGTAATCAATGCTCCCATTCTGTAAAAGAACAAGCAGTATTATATAAAAGTTAAAGCCATACCCGAATATCCAGCAGAAATGACTATTAATTGACCAGAAAGAGAACAGAAGTAACTAGAACATATTTATGCATGCAAAAAATACCAGAATCTATCGAGTCGAGAAATATATACATTTATTGATGATATTAGGACTATTATATTACGGAATTAAAAAGGATCCTTCAACATAGCATAAATTTCATTATATGACTCTAAGCAGGTAAGGACACCAAGAGATATTTATTTCGAACTGGACTAAATATCTCCTGGGGTCGTAGCAGGTATGAAACAAGCCATATGCTGATTAAAAATTTTGTAGTCTAGACCAATACCCTTTTTCACATTAATAAATTATATGTTACACCTTCCATAAGCAGCATGTTCAGCAGCACTAAGATAGCAGCAAATCCCAAAAGTAAGTTCAGGTTGCACAACTAGAAAGAACAGTCTCCAGTCTCCATCAACATTAGAGAAGTTTTCACATGCACCTAGATTAATTGTTTACAAGTGACCAAAAAATGTTGAAACAGAAGTGCAGGTTTAATCCAAGACCAAGTGCAGCATATTTTCAAATTTATAATTCGGGCACACTTTTCCTTTAAAAATACAAAGAGATACAAAGATACATGAGGCTGTTGTTTAGCATTATATTTCTTCACTTTTGTGTTCGTTGTCCTTACCAAAAGCATTGGCAATCCAGAAGCTGTCATTCAAGTGCAGGTACCCAGCTTGATGTGGTAACATCCTTCCTCAGTCTGGGACTAACATCACAGGCAGTTCTGGTGTCATGCCTTGTCAGCCTCTTTTCCATGTGGCTATTATCTATGTGATATATACAATACGATCTTAATACAGTGGCGCATTCCTATTTTGGGATTCCATTAATACTCTCATTATAATTGTGCTTTCCTATTTTGGGATTCCATTAAAACTCTCATTATAATTGTGTGTTCTGTATATTGGGTGCGTGTATTATGAATAATATCAAATGCACTGCAATTGTAAAACAGAGGCAGTTTATAATGTATTAACCGCACCAAAACCCTTGTCAATCTAGACACTGGCGTTGGGTGTGCAACTTCCCTGTTGGTGTGATATAGCATCCTCCCTCACCCCAGTAAGAGCATTGCTAGCAGTTTCAGTGTCATGCCCTGTGGGTCGTCTTTGGCATGTTGATGTTATCTTTGTGATGTCTACAAAACTATCTGACTGCAGTGGCATGCCTAGCAATCGTGAAACAGAGGTGCTTTCTAAGGCATTAGCCACACCAAAAGCTTTGCTAATCTGCAAGTTGGCTTTGGAGTGCAAGCACTCTTATAAGAATCAGATGGACCAAATCGGTTCACTCCCTGTGAGGTCCAAACCAGTATCTAAACCTAACTGGTTGGATGGTTCCATCCTAAACCAGGCCGGTTCTGATCTGGACTGGTACTCATATGGACAGATATCAATCAATTCTTAGTTCTTACTAGTTCTTCAACCTGGTTTTCTGGCCAGTTCCATTCCAGTTCTGCTTTGACTCTCAGCCAATCCCAATTCCAGTTCAGATTATGATAACATTGGTTGCAGGTCTCTCATCGATGAGAAAAGCCACAATTAGTGCAAACATTAAAGTTTATTAAGCTAATGCAAGGTTTTCACATTCTTTTCTGAACTGTCAAAACAGATAAAAGATTACAGAAGCAGTTGAAACACCAAAAACACAGTTGGGTACCTAAATTTCCAGGATAGAATGGAATAATCTCACTCATATAATAGTTCACCTCAGAAGCTCAGGGGGCGTACAGCAAATGGTAACAGTGTGTTCTGTTAGGGCACTTTGTGGTGTAAAGGTCACTGGTTCGAAACTCCATGGCCAAAAATTCAGCCATGCTAAGGGCTGGTGTGGCCCAGGCCAGGTGCAATCCCGGGTGATTTTGACGGCTTAGATGCCCCTCCGTCGCGGCTACTCAAGCCACAGGTTAGTCGTGCCAGTCATTTCAAGACTCACATAAACTAGCAAACAAAAAAAAATTCACCTCGGAAACTAGGTCAATTCATTTCATGACATCACAACATCTGGAGACAGATTCAAAAGCAAACTTACATTATCTTGATCGACTTCTTTGATCATTTCATCAAGCTGAGCATCACCTATACCAAATTCCTGGCAAGCTTGCTGAAGTTCATCCATAGTAATTTGCCCACTTCCATCTTTGTCAAAATAAGAAAAGGCGGAAAAGAGATGCTCCTCGCGTTCCATCTTGTTTAAATGCAATGTAGCTGCAATGAATTCACCATAATCTATGGTACCGCTGTTGTCTATATCAGCCTGCCAAGATTGTGGTAGCCTATGTGAGTTAACAAATCTCCCACCAACATTCCAGAGCAACCAAAGATATCATGCATTGTTGGAATGAGACAGATTAAAATTTTACTTAAGAGTATATCAACAGATGCAAAAGCCTGATGATCGGAAACAAAATGCATAACATGGCATTTCAACCGTCAAAGCTACCCAAGCTTACTAGCACTTACTGCCTCCATAAGTTCTCGGATCTCTGACTCCATAAGATTAGTAGCACCAACTCTGTTTAATCCATCCTTCAATTCATCGAAGGTAATTGTACCACTGTTGTCTGTATCAATCATCTTGAACATCTCTTTAAGACCAGCAATTTCATCTTCTGAGAGACTGTCCGCTATAACCTGAAATGATCAACCAATTCGATCAGAAAATAGTTTGCAAACCATTACCCTAGACTCCAGGAACTGTAAGGTTTTATATGTAGTTCTGTTATGAAAAGTAAAAAGCCTATGGACATGTGACACAATGCCAACATCTGGCCACGTAATTCACAGCAAACAATATTTTGCAAATGATAAAAACGTGTTAATATGCTGTAAAGAAACCAAGCAAGTCTGTCGCCTGTCGCATGCAAAATTTGTAGTAAGTAGACATTTGGACTCAGACAAAGGGTTACAAAATGAATATCTGACCCTGGATCTGAGCTAAGGGTCAAAATGTTGTATATCCCTCCCTGAATATGGCAAATCAGCTTGTACATTTCTCTACGGATAAGAGAACAATTTTACTTATCAAAAAAATATGGGTAAATTATTTGCATTTACTTATAGTAAAATGTAATATAGACAAATATATCCATGATTATTGATTACCATAATCACCAAAGACCAAACAATAACAGAAACCAATGTTTTGTTAAAAAAATTCAGATGGTACATTGGACTGTAATATGCAACTTTCTAAAAAAAAAAATGAAATACAAGGATTGATGTATGAACAAATTGATCAAAATCCATAGAAAAGAGAGTATGATATTATGATTTGTACTGATTAAGCTTTGAAAATGATAGTTTTTACTAAGAAAAATAATAATAATAAAAATGCACTTCATTGTCACCACATTTTGTATGATAACGTTTTCAAGAGTTTTGTAATAAGAAACATTTCCGTTTTTGGAATATCAGAAAATCTATTTACATGCAATTTGCAAACATTTGATTCTTTAACCTGCTTCACTGTTTGTATAAAAACATCATAAAACCCTTCATTGCTTGAAAAGCAATCCACATGGATGATTTATTTAATAAAAAGGCTATATATGCCCAAAGCTGCAGTGGTCGTAACATATTGAATAACTTCAATTTAAAATAAATCTTTCGTAATTTCCTCCTTAGAGGTCACAGGTTCAAAACCAGAGGGGGTAGAGTATGTATGCCTTCATAGATTTAGCAGTCAAATCACTGCGTGGAGGTTGGTCCCTTGTCCCACAAACAAAGGGGTCTCATACACCAATTTGGTGTCTGGCTTGGCTGTGACCGTAAAAATGGATATTATTATATTATTATTATTATTATTAACAGCACAAGAATTATAAAACAGCACATCTCAGTAGTATGAAAACAACAAGTAGTGAACACACCAAAATAGGGGCAACGCTACTTAGGTATGGCCAAAAGGGTTGGTTCAAGCACCTGTGCATATGTTCACCATACATCCATATTCCTAAACCATCTTGAACCTTTCACCCCAACAGAAAATAAACAAGAACGAAAAGACAACAAAAGCACGGAACTTAAATAACCATAAAACCTGCCGACTAAATGACATTTATACCAATTTTAACTCACATTTACTTTCGGAATTCAATTGAATGAACAAAGCAGTTTTAGATGACTGAAATAGTTCCTACAATTAAAACACTGAATTTATTTAAAGCACCTCTATTCATTATTCCAGGCATTCTGCATCAGGTTTCTGTGATTTTTTTGACAAATTTGTAGCCTGATTATGTTGAAAATTGGGGCAGCTATGGGATGAATTTCCCCATCGAAACCCTAAGACCCCAAGAGAAGCCCATTGTGCCCCAAAGAGAATTTATATTGATCAAAGGAAATTCAAATGGATAAAAAGAAATATTAATATAAATGTTGGGCACTTCTCGCATTTACTATGGCAAGCAATCATTAAGAAAAGATACTTAATATTATGAGCAATTTTTTGAATTTGAGTTTTCCCTCCAATGCTAAAGTTGGCATCACAACCCCGGATGCGGGTGATCTGTAATGCATTTACCACGATGGGACGGAATGGTTGGCACCTGTCCAGCATGCTCGCCGGACAGAATATCAGGTGGGAGGATATCAATGCGCAGGTGGTTAACATTATGGGTGTTCGGTTGTTCGGTCTTGGCATTAAAACATTGTCCAGTTACGCCTGCTCGGGAGGATTTCGGCCTGCAACGAACTTGATTGCCATAGTAATGGCGGGTGAGGATCGAGGGAATGGCACCCGCGTATTTAATAGCTTCAGCTTCAGCAACATGCTACTGTGTTTCATTCTGCTTGGAACGATTCGGAGTTTTGAGAAAGATTGGGCTTGGGGAGGGTCAGGCGCCGGATGCTGTCTTCGGATAGCGCCTGAGGCAGAGCTCAAGGTGTGTAATTTCCCCTCAGCTGTTGGCGGCATCCCCTGTGGTGTTCGTGGCATACTCATTACGGGTCAAGGAATTTCCACTGAAGGAGATTTCAACACTGTTGTTCGTGTTCTTCCGGCCGCTATGCCGAGACCCCGCTAGCGCATGCTTAGTCGCAGAGGATCCGGCCGAGGCAACCCTTCGCACCCTTCTGCTGGGTCTAGCTCCATGGGGCAAGCTCCTCCTCCTCTGGGAACAGAGAGCATTCTAAGACCAAGTCAATACCTGGACCCAAACTCTCCAGACTCCGCCAATTCGTCGTCCTTTGGCTCAGCTATTTTCTCGTTCAATTGTTCTCTCACTTGCCCCCGAATTACGGCTCATGTCTCTGTTCTCTTCTTAGAAGAAGCCCAAGACGAGGGCGAGCCTAGTGCCCCTATGCCTCACACTGAGGAAGACCAAAATCCCAACTCTCCGAGGTCTTCTACTAATATGCAACGCAAGACACCTCAGCCAGCCAGCGCCATCAACATTGTGCCAGTTGCTCACGCTCAGCCGAACAGGCAGGAACTGGAAGAGGGATGGTGCAAGATAGTGGAGGAGCCACCCGACGAGTAATCTTGTGTGTCAGCTGTCCATCAGTTTTTTGAAGCCCAGTGGAAAGGAGGAAAGGTTCTTTCTGGCTCTGTTTGTCAAACTCTCTCTATGTTCTTGTATCGGGTCAATTGTCTAGTTTCTGTTGTGTCGGGACTATTGTCTAGTGTCTGTTGTTTGTATCTCTCTATTTCCCCTGCGCGGGATATCATGTTCAAACTCCCAGTTTTTGACTTAGTCATGCTCAAACGGCCTAACTCTCAGGCATGATGGCTCTCTGTGCTCAAATGATGTAACAGTACTCTCTTTTTGTAAACAATAGATTAACCCTAGAAGTCCTCAATGGCATCATTGATGGGAACAACCCTAGAAGTCAAGTTGAAGATATTGTCATCAAGGAGCATCTTCACTTGACAAGTACCTCTATATTTATGACTAAATCTGCTATCAAAATGACTTCATTTTGCAATGAAAGAAACAAATTGGTTGGGTCATCAAACTTTCTTGCATGGAAGAAGAGGACAGATTTGATCCTCATAGAAAATGAAGTCGTTGAACACGTTAAGGGTACAATCACTAAACCTACAAAGGAAGAAGCTCAAGCTCTTACAAAGTATATGAAAGGGGAAATAAGGGCTCAAAGGATTCTCAAAGAATCCATCAAGGATCCCCTCATACCTTATGTCTCAAAGTTGGAGACATCAAAAGAAATATATGACAAGTTAATAGAATTGTTCTCTATAGGTAGTGCAGGAGAAGTGATATCTTTAAGGAACGAGCTATACAAAATGAAGATCTCAAAGGAAGGTGGAATAGCCTCATACTTTATGAGGGTATTAGAAATAAGAGACCAACTACAAAAGTTGGGAGAAATAATGTCCGACAAATAAATGACCACCATAGTGCTCAACGCTCTTCCAGAGGAACGGGGTAACTTTACATCTAGCATCTTTGTAAAGAAGCAAGCACCCATTCAATGAACTTTGGTCATTGTGTAAAATTGAAGAAGCCAAGTTGAAGGCAAAAAGAGATGTAGGATCAAACGAGCAAGTCCAAGCATTTGTTGCCATGGCTAGGAAGAAAGGAAAGTTTGGAAAGTTTGGTTCTCGGAAAAAGAACAAGAAGAATATTTCGAAAATCCAATGTTATGGTTGTCATGAATATGGGCACTACAAGAGAGATTGTCCTAAACTCAAAAAGGACAACAACAAAAAATGAAGGGAAGACGCCCATATCACCAAAGAAGTGGAAGAACGTGAAAAGAAATCATCAAAGGAGGAAGTGAGAGATCTCTACTATGACTAGGATAATCTCCTCCACTAAGTTCTTTTCAGTTTTGCAAATAACAGCTATCATGGTAGGAAGAATTGTAAGTATGATAGGATGGATCACATTAGGATATGGCATCATGGTAGAAGCATGCGATTGAAGCAAGAGCTCAATATAGTAGCTTGAAAAGGAGAGCTGAAGCAGAAATCTACATGGATGCAACAATCATCACATAAAGGAAGTAGCTCGTTGTAACCTCATTGAAAGCATGTGTAAAGAAGGTCATCTAGCATGATAGAAGGAATTCATCATACATCATCATCATGAGAAAGGAGCTTCTGTTGGATGAGGATAATCTATATCCTCTTATTGGAATCTTCATTAAAAGGCTCACCTCTACTTGGAAGAAGCAAGTGTCTCGCTGATCATTCCACCTTGTGTGTGATACATTGTTTAGAAGAATGATGGTATGGTGACAAAGGAGTGCAGCAGGTCAAGCAGGTCAAGTTGATTGAAGTACTTTCAATCAAGGAAAGGAAATTGTTGAAGGAAGTCTAGATGAACAAAAAAACAAAAGAGGTATATATATATTTGATAGATTAAGTCATGTCATCATATAGTTGTTGACAGCATGGGTAAATGCTCCACCTTGGTGAGCATGATCAATGATCTCTTCCTTTGAAAAATACATGAAAGCAAGGTTCACATATTGATAAGATGAAATCAATATAATATGTTCTCGTATGAAATATGAGGTGGTTGACAATCATGATGAAGGAACTTGGTCAAGAAGTTCCTAGGAAAGCAATATGTGAAGGAAGGAAGAAGAGATCATAAAAGTGGCAACTATGGTCTCATAAGGGAAGGATATCAACATCCGATGACTAAAAGAATTAGACATGACATCTCCATAGAAGGTATGAAGACCTTGATTGTTAGGGTATTCCGACACATAGGAAATAGTTAAGTATAACTTGGTCTAGTGTAGAGTTAGGTAAAGTGTGTTTCTTTACTATCTACATTTGTAACTTACAATCCGACGGTCACGATATGTTCTATACATGAAGTGATCTGATGGTTCATTCTCTCCTTGGTATTACCGACACTTGATCCGTGGCTTAACACCCGATTGGTCCATGATCTCTATTTAAAGAGCATGGAGGGTCATTTGTAAGGTAACTGTTCATGAGAGAAACTTATGTAAATTTTCATTCTTTTATTAATAAATTGCCTAAAGTGGCCACGTTGGCTCAGGCCATGGACTGTTTCCCTCTTTGAGGGTTTTAACCATGTCAATAATACTGGTGTATTGATCTGTGATCTGTTTGTGAGCAGTGTCCCTTCGTGTTCTATTTGAAGAACTTACCCTGTAAATTCCTACATGATATTAGAGCTATTTGAGGGCCACATCAGTTGGTGATCCAAATCGGAGGTCGGTACAACTACATCGGACTGTCGTTTCCTAGATCTACTATTTCTGACTACTTTCGGGCCGAGAGGACTACTCTATTGTGTTAGGAGCATCTGTTCCAGTGAGGAACCCATTTTGTTTCACGCAAAAAGGTTTCTGGTAGCCCTAGCTACGTCATTTTTAAGATCTGGAGGTATACAGTGTTTTTTGCAGTTTTAGCTATTCATCTCTTTGTTTATTTCGGTTTATTTAGCTCTTATTTTTTTATTACCAAATCTATACCTTTCATTTCTGCATATGCTCTTTGCCCCGTGACTTTGTGCGATCTGGGCAAATTAGAAACAGAAAGGAAAGATTTTTCTCATGCGTATGCTCTTTTCCGCCATGCCTTAGTGTGATCTCGGAAAATCATAAACATTGAGGAAAATATTTAGTTTCCAGCGAAAGCTAACTTCAAGCCATAAGATTTGGTTTTTTTTGCATGTCCGTGTTGGGTTGTGTGGTTTTTTGTTTTGTAGGCAAAAAGAACTTTTTCAAGTAAGCACGCACCCCAAAGCTTCAGTGACTAAAAAAAAAACCCTTCCTCTTTTCCAAAAATTACTAACCTTTTAAACTAGTTCACTTGGTCCAAAGTTACTTTATGAGAATAGAGGTCTTGGGTTCAAGTCTTTCCTTTTGTTGAGTTACTTTTTCAAAAAGCACATGTAACTTATGTTTTAAAGTTACTTTATGTAAAAGTGTTCTCACCCATTATAAAAAGTGAGTCACTTATAATTCTAAAGTCTCTTTATCTTTTATTTAAGTTACAATTTAGTGGGTAGCTCATAAAATACCATTGTAAAAGTAACTTTCACTTATTTATAAAAGTGAGTCACATAAAATCTTTTTTTAAAGTGAGCTAATTAAATTTTGGAAGAAGGGGGTGGGGGGTTTAAATATAACATTATCATTCATTTCCGCACATTCATGCACTTCATCGGCATCTTCAACAACTTTTCTTCAAAAAGCCATAACTTCTTCATCCAGAAGCCGTTTTCAAAGCCTTTCTTTTTTAATTAGCCTAATTTTTCGAGATCTTTCCATTGGAACACTTAGTTTCAGCATCTACAGCTTCAGTTTTTGTTAAAATGGAAAGTCCATGCCAAGTTATTCTTGACAGCACCAACTACTTCCAATGGTGGTCCTACATTGTGGATTTACTGAGAAGTGAAGGTCCTTACAGAATAGCCTCAGGCCAAGAAACTAAACCTAAAGATGAAGATAAGGCAGCCAAATGGGAAAATAGACAAGATCAAGCACGTGGGTTGATAGGGATGTCTATTTCTCTAGACCTTAGATTCCATATCGCAAAACTTGATACCCCTAATGAAGCAACGAAACAGCTCACTAAAGTTTTTGGAATTAAAAATGAAATTAGACCCTATCAACTTG
Organism: Pinus tabuliformis; assembly: GCA_031772625.1. Lineage (NCBI taxonomy): Eukaryota > Viridiplantae > Streptophyta > Pinopsida > Pinales > Pinaceae > Pinus > Pinus tabuliformis. The sequence goes on along the minus strand of CM062805.1, from coordinate 620,748,993 downwards.
AAAATAAATTGCTTACATTGGACCCCAATAATTTTTCTTCCATTGAAGATTTTTTGTCCAAGTTCAAGACCCTTGACTTCTCTTGGAAGGTGTTAAGGTTAAGAAAAAAATGGTAGCCTTATCTATTCCATTCTTACTAAGTTGGGACCAGCCTACTCTGTGTTTGTTTCCACCTTCCATTCTACTATAAAAGCATTTATTTCTCAAGGACAAGACTACAAGTCCCCCTCTTTTGATACCTTTGTGATTCTTTAATAAGAGAACAAGAAAAACTCTTACATCTTGGTCTTCTTAATCTTGGAAACTCTTCTAAGAAAGCCTTAGCCGCCCAACAACAACCAAATTCAAAAAATCCTAAGAAGCAATATCCTAAAAAGAATGGTCCTAAATCGAACAAGGGTCTTAAGCAATTTTAGTCTCAAAATGAAAAATCATTTCAACAAAATGATAAGGCAAATAAAAACAAACAAAAGAAAACTGATAGACATTGCAACTTTTGTAATCGAGATGGCCACTTAGAATCCATATGTTTTAAGAAGATGGAAGCCTTGGAAGCAGCAATGAAGAAGCATAACATCCATTTGGAGCACTCTTCAACTTCAACTTCATCTTCAAGAATAGCACTTTCTGCATGTGGTTGTCAAGTATCTCAGTCTAGTTATGCACTAAATGTATCTTCTTCTTCTCATTCTCATGAGTGGCTCATTGATTCTGAAGCTTCTTATCACATGGCCAAAAACAAAGCCATGTTTTCTTCTTTAAATGATTATAACACCAAAAATATGTTGGCATTATAACACGCGCTTGGCACTATGGCATAGGTATTGTCCTTGATGGCAACTCACTTGGCAAATTACTCAAATGACAATTCAGGCTCACAGGCTCTCAGAATAAAGGAAAAGGAGGTATACGCAGTTTCCCGTTGACCAAGCCGCGTATACACGCGGATTCATAGACCAAAAGGCGCGTATGCGTATACACGCACTTTCATGCGCAGAAAAGCGTGTACAGTTTGGAAAACTTGGTTTTTGGTCCTTGGTATTTGGACCTATGGTTTTTGGACCATGGTATGTCGTCCGAACCCAAGTATTTGGACCCAAGTAATTGGACCCAGGTATTGGTTCTAAGTGGTTTCGCACCATGGTATTGAGTAAGGCTTGAATACTATAAAAGGAAGAGGAGATCATTAGGCAAAGGCACTCAAGGATTGAATATCTTATGAAGAGCAAGATCTAGTATACTGGTCATTGGGTTATGGTGCATCGCTGAATCTGAATCAAGGAGGAACCTGAGCGCTAGAAGAAGGATAAGTTCTATTGATGGGTGAAGATCTTAAGGCTTGAAGAGAAGTATCTTTGTGTGATTTTGATCTTTTATATTTGACGCATGACTTGATCTGTAAATTTGATGATCTGGGTAGAACTGAGGTCTGAATAGTTGAAAAGGGTAAATTATCCTTTACAGATTTGTACGCAAGTTCAGCACAGCAAAGGCGCGTATACACGTTGGTTAGGTAATTCAAAACTGCGTATACGCAAGTTTGCCTTGATATAGAAGCGTATGCACGCAGGTTCTACATATTGAAGTAGCGTACATCCCATAAAATATGTTTTAGCTACTTCTGTTTATTGCTGCAGTGTTCTGAGTTCAGGATTGGTTTCTAGTTACTGTCACTGTATTCTGGCTACAGCAGTCAGAGAAGTGATTGTTTGATTCAGTTTTGGTTGGTGCAAAGAAGATTGGTTGATGCAAATATATTTAATGTTTGATTGATGTTATTGATGGATCCAGTCTGAAAATTTATGAAACGTGGTCCCTGGAAGAAAAGAGAAGGTTGTAGCCTTCTGTAGGCCAGCACCTACGTACTAGTACATCAGCTAGTACAAGAGCTAAGGGGGTTGTAGCTCCCTTCCAAGAGAATCTAAAGAACGAGAGAAGGTTGTAGCCTTTTGCAGGTAGAAGCTTGCGTACTGGTATAAGACTGCACCAGTACAGAAATATTGTAAAAAGAAGTTTCTTATTAAAAGAAGATAGAGACGAATTGCAGCAGGTGGTTTTCACCCACATTGGGTTTCCACCTTATATCTTGTGTTCATGTGTGTGATTGCATGTACTGTTTACTGCACTTGATTACTGTTTTATGGTTCTGATACACAGATTAAGATCAGCTAACTAAATTATAAGTCTATAAGATATACGCGGTTTTCTCTAAACACAGTTGTGTATATACGCAAGTTGAATTAACAAAAGTAGCGTATATCAATCTGTTTATGGAAATGAAAAATTGTTAAATTTCTAATACTGATTCACCCCCTCCCCCCCCCCCAGTATTATTTCCAACAATTGGTATCAGAGCAAGTCCTTTAGAAAAATCTTGATCGCTTGAAGGAAGATCTATCATCATGAGAAACTACGAAAAAAAGGCATCCATCAAGCCACCAATTTTTGATGGGAGCAACTTCGTCTATTGGAAGGTAGGAATCACAGCCTATCTTCAATCTCTTGGAACAGAAGTTTGGGATATCGTGGAAGGAGGATACACATTTCTAGCAGCAACTCCTACAGATACGGCAGGTAAAAAGCAGTATGAAACAAATGCAAAGGCTGTCAATACTCTATTGGGGAGTCTATCACAATCAGAATTCGTCAAGGTTATGCAGCTCAAAACCGCCAAATAAATATGGGACAAGATCGTTCTAAGCTATGAAGGAAACGATCAGATAAAACGTGCAAAACTACAATCTCTCATAATTCAATATGAAACTCTCAAAATGCACAGTGATGAAAGTGTAGCTAATTATTTCCTACATATAGATGAGATCATTAATCTCATAAAAAATCTGGGTGAAGAGATAAAAGAAATCACTTTAGTTGAAAAGGTTCTAAGATCCTTGTCTTCTAAGTTTGAATCAAAAGTTTCTGCCATAGAAGAAAAGCAAAATCTTCAGAGTATTACTATGTCACAGCTGCACAGAATCCTAACTGCTTTCGAAATGAGAAAGGGGGTCCATCAGACATGAGAGAAGCCGCATTCAAAGCTTTAGGAAAAGGAGAATACAATGAGTCAGAACATACGTTAGAAGGAGAGGAAGAATCAAATTTTGTCAAGAACCTTCAACGGGGTTCTGGAAGATTCAGAGGTAAGTTACCTTTCAAATGCTTTGCTTGTGGAAGAGTCGGTCACTATGCAGCCAAATGTCCTCATAAAGATAAGCTTGATAAAGGTAAGGAACCGGTTAAATGGAATAGAAAACAGAGCGTAAGTAAGAAGAGCTATTATACACATGAAGACAGTGATGGACTTTCAAATAGTGATGAAGATGAACATGGTAATGATTATAGACTTTTGATGGCTTTTGAAGATGATGATTTCTTGGATGCTATAGATGAAGATGATCTCTATGAAGAAATTTCTAAACTTAAAATTTATTTAGAAGAAAAGAGTATGATTATAGATACTCTGACATTCCAACTTGTTGAAAGTGAAAAACAAAATGAAAAGTTAGAATGTGAAATTATGGGACTTAGAAAATATTGAGAAAACAAAAGCTCTTAATCTTAGATTTGCTAAAGGATCTGAAACTTTAGATGAGATTATCAAAGTGCAGCATTCTCCTCTAATAAAGATAGGTCTTGGATATACTGAAGAAGCATCTCAAGCATAGAAGCCATCCACCTCCAAAAGTTATCTTGATGCAGCAAGGAGAAGTGAACAGGTTGACAATCGGCAACAAAGGCATAAAGCGGATCACCAGGTAAATCGGGGTCAATCTACTTCAAGGATGAACAGAAGCTACAACCAACCGCAGGTAAATCATTCCCAATTTGCTTCAAGAATGAATGTCAATGGAAACTACAATCACATGGTCAGTAGATTTGATAATCGCAGGAATTTATTTAATGGCCAATGTTTCTCATGTCATAACTTTGGACACAAAGCTACTCAATGTGTTTCCTACAAGACCATCATGACTAGAGAAACACAAAATCAAAGGAGTGTGACTGGGATCATGAAGAGGACCTACAATAATTTTTCTGCTCTTGAAAATGAAATAGAATGCTCTATTTGTAACAACTTCAGTCATGAAGATTCTGAATGCAGGAGTAAGTTTCGGCAAACATCTCAGAAGGAGCAAGCTTCATTGGGTCCCAAAACATGGAGAAAGAAAGAACCGCAAACAGAAAGATGTGGTATAGCCTTATATGCGGAAGGACAGGAAAATTAGTGGTACATTGACAATGGATGCTCGAAACATATGACAAGTGATAAAGAAAAACTTCAGTCATATAGTGCCTTAGAAAAGGAAAGGAAGGTCTCATTTGGAAATGACACCCCTGCACTCATAAAAGGTAAAGGCTCTGTTCTTTTAAAAGAAAAGGTCAAAGCTGGAAATGTTATGTATGTTGATGGCTTAAAGCATAATCTATTGAGTGTTAGTCAAATGTGTGATCAAGGAAATGAGGTAGTATTTCGATCAAATGGATGTATTGTTCGTGAACTTGATACAGGAGAAACAGTGATCAAAGGCATAAGAACTCCAAATAATTTATACATACTCAAGGGAGGACATCAACAATGCTATCTAAGCAAAAATTATGAACACTGGCTATGGCACAGAAGATTGGGGCATTTGAGCTTCCCTCAAATAAGGAAAGCATGCAAATATCAGGCTATTCACGATCTTCCTAACATCAGAATTCCAGACAATACAATATGCAAATCATGTCAGTTTGGTAAGCAAACCAGAACACATTTCCCTGAGAAGGAAGGATCAGCTAGTAAGCCACTTGAACTTGTCCATACTGATTTATGTGGTCCATCAAGGAAAAAGTCACCTCGAGGAGAAGAATACTTTATATTGTTCATTGACGACTTTTCCAGGATGTGTTGGATAGGACTTCTGAAGCATAAAGACAAAGCTTTCGAAAAGTTCAAAGCTTTCAAAGCCTTGGTTGAAAATGAATCAGATCGCAAAATCAAATGTCTCAGGTTTGATCGAGGAGGGAAATTTACCTCGGATGAATTTTTCGACTTTTGTGAAGAACATGGAATAAGAAGGGAATTATCTACTGCAAGGACTCCTCAGCAAAATGGAGTGGTAGAAAGGATGAACAGAACGGTTCAACAAATGGCTCGTGCTATGCTTGATGAGTCTGGAACTCCTGCAACCTTTTGGGGTGAAGCTGCATTTGCTGCCATTACTATTCTCAACAAAACAAACGTTCGAGTAAACAGCACTCAAACTCCTCATGAACTTTGGTATGGTAAGACTCCTACTGTAAAATACTTCAAAGTTTTTGGAAGCAAATGTTACATCAAAAGGACTGATGAAAAGCTTGGCAAGTTTGAACCTAGAGCAGATGAAGGCATTCTCCTTGGTTACTCTTCCCGAAGTAAAGGATATAAGTGTTACAATAAAAGACTTGGTAAAATTGTTGAAAGTATTGATGTGGTGATTGATGAAGCAGACAACAATCCAAAAAATAAAAACCGAAGATTTTGAAGATGATGAGGACTATCCTTCAACATCAAATCAGACTAATGCTGAAGAAGAAACTTATGAGGCACCAGAAGAACAGATAAGGGTAGAAGAAAAGACTCCATCCAGGTACGTCCAGAAGAACCATCCAGAGACTCAAATTTTGGGGCAAAAAGAGAGCAGGGGTACAAACAAGAAGAACTATTACAGAAGCTTCAAGCTATCTAGCATTGCTCTCCTCCGTCGAACCATGAAATATAAGTGAAGCATGCAAAGATGAATGCTGGGTCAAGGCCATGAATGAAGAACTTGAGCATATTGAAAAGAATAACACTTGGGAATTGGTTCCTAGACCTAATGATAAGAATGTCATAGGGACCAAATGGATATTCAAAAACAAGCTGAATGAAAATGGAGATGTTATTAGAAACAAGGCCAGACTTGTTTGTAAAGGGTATGCTCAACAAGAAGGTATAGACTTTGAAGAAACTTTTGCACCAGTTGCCAGACTTGAAGCCATAAGAATGTTCCTTGCTCTTTCTAGCTTTCAGAAGTTCAAAGTATATCAAATGGATGTGAAATCTGCCTTTCTAAATGGAGACTTAGAAGAAGAAGTGTATATTGAGCAACCAAATGGATTTATCCTTGGAAATGATCCAAAACTTGTATGCAGACTCAAAAAGGCTCTCTATGGTCTTAAACAGGCTCCAAGGGCTTGGTATTATCGTCTAGACAAATACCTCCATCAACAAGGTTTTTCAAAAGGATCAACAGATAGCAATCTATATATAAAAATTGACAATGATAAATTGCTAATACTTGTTGTGTATGTTGATGATATCATCTTTGGTAGCAACGAAGAAGCCAGGAGCCAAAACTTTGCGTTGGTAATGCAGAAAGAATTTGAAATGTCCCTGCTTGGTGAGCTCACATATTTTCTTGGTTTACAAGTCCAACAAAACAAAGACGGTATCTTTCTATCACAAACCAAGTACCTCAAGCAGATCTTGAAGAAATATGGCATGGAAAATTTGAAACCAGTATGTACCCCTATGGTAACAGGATGCAGCCTCAGCGCAAATGATGAATCAGCAGTAGTACATCAACCAACCTATAGATCCATGATTGGTAGTCTGCTCTATCTAACAGGTACTTGACCAAACATCATGCATGCAGTGGGAATAGTTGGAAGATTTCAAGCAAATCCAAAGGAAGCTCATCTTCAGGCAGTTAAAAGAATTTTCAAATATCTTCAAGGAACTCAAAACTATGGCTTATGGTATCCTAGAGATACAGATCTCACACTTCATGCATATACAGATGCAGATTGGGCAGGAAGCGTGGATGACAGAAAAAGCACTAGTGGTGGTGCATTCTTTATGGGTTCCAGATTAGTGTCTTGGTTCAGCAAGAAACAAAGTTCAATTGCTTTATCTACAACTGAAGCAGAATATGTAGCTGCTGCATCTTGCTGCACACAACTCCTTTGGATGATGCAAACATTGCAAGACATTCAAATCACTTGTACTCCACCCATCTCCATTCTATGTGATAATACAAGTGCAATCAGCATTTCAAAGAATCTTGTCATGCATTCCAAGACCAAGCACATACCTATCAAATATCATTTTCTTCGGGAACAAGTGCTTGAACAAAAAGTCAAATTGGAGTATGTTCCCTCCAAGGAACAGGTTGCTGATATATTCACCAAACCACTGCCTAGGGAGACATTTGAATACCTCAGACAGAAGTTGGGAGTAGTTGATGCATCATCTTGCTGTTGACACTTATCTGTTTCAGAGAAAAGTGGGTGTACGCGAGTTTCATGAAGCGTATCCGCGTACATACGCCGGTTTCTGTGGATACAGTCGCGTATATGTTGGTTTGAAGAATATCAGTGGGACAGACTCAGGATGAAAAGAGTCTGATATGGGTCTGATCACCTGCCACAGGATCAGGGGGAGCATATACTTCTAATAGTGCATTGTTGGCATTACCTTAGAAGATCTTGGTACAATTTCACAGTTGTTTTTTATTCAAGTGGAACAGGTGCAGAGGGAGATCATGGTTGCTGGTCTGGATGGTGATTGACAGATGCTAGTTGCTGATGACTATCATAGTCTTGTCTTAGATATTTGGTCTCTATGTCATGTATTTCTTTTAGTATCAAGGTCATGTAACGACCTATTTTGTTTCCCCACTATGCCTGGGATGGATGATGTAATGTTCTTGTTTTATCATGTATAAACTTTTGGTATATCCCCACTTGGTTGGGTGGATGAGTTAATTTTGGTATATCCCCACTTGGTTGGGAGATGGATGTATGTATGAGTCTTTGGTGATAGGAAGGTCATCTATGATGTATAGAGTCATGTTCTTTCTTGTAGAACATCTTTTTGCAGACCTTGCCTACAGTCAGGGGGAGCATGGACAGCACAGCAGAGCAGAGATTTCAGCATGTACTCAGGGGGAGCATAACCCTTTGCCCTTGATGACAAAGGGGGAGAGTGATTTGGGGTTGCCATCAAGTCCAAAGGGGGAGATTGTTGGCATTATGACACAGGCTTGGCACTATGGCACAGGTATTGTCCTTGATGGCAACTCACTTGGCAAATTACTCAGATGACAGTTCAGGCTCACAGGCTCTCAGAATAAAGGAAAAGGAGGTATACGCAGGTTCCTGTTGACCAAGCCGCGTATACACGCAGATTCACAGACCAAAAGGCGCATATGCGTATACACGCACTTTCATGCACAGAAAAGTGCATACAGTTTGGAAAACTTGGTTTTTGGTCCTTGGTATTTGGACCTATGGTTTTTGGACCATGGTATCTCATTGGAACCCAAGTATTTGGACCCAAGTATTGGTTCTAAGTGGTTTTGGACCATGGTATTGAGTAAGGCCTAAGACTATAAAAGGAGGAGGAGATCATTAGGCAAAGGCACTCAAGGATTGAATATCTTATGAAGAGCAAGATCTAGAATACTGGTCATTGGGTTATGGTGCATAGCTGGATCTGAATCAAGGAGGAACCTGAGCGCTAGAAGAAGGATAAGTTCTATTGATGGGTCAAGATCTTAAGGCTTGAAGAGAAGTATCTTTGTGTGATTTTGATCTTTTATATTTGGCGCATGACTTGATCTGTAAATCTGATGATCTGGGTATAACTGATGTCTGAATAGTTGAAAAGGGTAAATTATCTTTTACAGATCTGTACGTAGGTTCAGCACAGCAAAGGCGCGTATACACACTGGTTCAGTAATTCAAAACTGCGTATACGCAGGTTTGCCTTGATATAGGAGCGTATGCACGCAGGTTCTACATATTGAAGTAGCGTGTGTTCCACGAAATATGTTTTAGCTACTTCTGTTTATTGCTGCAGTGTTCTGGGTTCAGGATTGGTTTCTTGTTATTGTTACTATGTTCTGGCTACAGCAGTCAGAGAAGTGAATGTTTGATTCAATTTTGGTTGGTGCAAAGAAGATTGGTTGATGCAGATATATTTAATGTTTGATTGATGTTATTGATGGATCTAGTCTGAAAATTTATGAAACGTGGTCCTGGAAGAAAAGAGAAGGTTGTAGCCTTCTGTAGGCCAGCACCTACGTACTAGTAGTACATCAACGAGTACAAGAGCTAAGGGGGTTGTAGCTCCCTTCCAGGAGAATCTGGAGAACGAGAGAAGGTTGTAGCCTTCTGCAGGTAGAAGCCTGTGTACTGGTATAAGACTGCACCAGTACAAAAATATTGTAAAAAGAAGTTTCTTATTAAAAGAAGATAGAGACGAATTGCAGCAGGTGGTTTTCACCCACATTGGGTTTCCACCTTATATCTTGTGTTCATGTGTGTGATTGCCTGTACTGTTTACTGCACTTGATTACTGTTTTATGGTTCTGATACACAGATTAAGATCAGCTAACTAAATTATAAGTCTGTAAGATATACGCGGTTTTCTCTAAACACAGTTGCGTATATACGCAGGTTGAATTAACAAAAGTAGCATATATCAATTTGTTTATGGAAATGAAAAATTGTTAAATTTCTAATACTGATTCACCCCCCCCCCCTTCTCAGTATTATTTCCAACAAAATATATATGTTGGTGATGATAGATCTCTTAGTGTTGTAGGAACTAGAACTATTCATCTAGACAATGGTCAATTTAATGATGTATTATGTGTTCCAACTTATCCTGCAACCTTCTATCTGTATATCAGATAACTCATTCAGGTGAAGGTAAAATCATTGAATTTTCACCTCACGATGTTGTAATTAAGGACCTAAGAGATCCTAGACAGATTTTAGCTACTGGCATTGCTGATGATTCTACAAGGTTGTATAAGTTTAACAACTTTGGGTCATCAACACTTCCCTCGATATTTGTTGCTCATAATGAAGTGAGCAAACTTTGGCATGAGCGATTTGGTCACTTAAACTATCGCTCCCTTCAAAATCTATGTAAAGAAAATATGGTGACAGGTCTTCCTATGGTATCTTGCAGAGATGGTGTTTGTTCCGGATGTGTACTCGGAAAACATCATCGGGATAGTTTTGAAAAAATGTGCCTCTTAGCACGCCTCAGCCCCTTTACAGTTTGTGCATAGTGATTTATGTGGTCCACTTCCAGTTGTTTCATTCTCTGGCTACAAGTATTTCTTAACTTTCATTGATGATTTCTCCAAACGCACTTGGGTATACTTCTTAAAACTCAAGAGTGCATGTTCTTGGCCTTTAAGGCCTTTGTTGAGAAACAATCTGGACATCAAATTCTTAAGCTAAGATCAGATAATGGTGGAGAATATGTTAACAACAAATTCATCAACTTTTGCACTGAGCATGGAATTCAAATGCAACATACTGTTCCATATACTCCACAACAAAATGGTGTAGCTGAAAGGAAGAATCGCACCTTAAAGGAAATGGCTAATTGTATGCTTCAATCTAAAGGACTTAGTCTTAATTTTTGGGCAGAAGCAATTAACTATGCAAATTACATAGTAAATCGCACTCCTACTAAGGTTTTAATATCACTCCACAAGAAACATGGAGCTCAATTAAACCAGATGTAAGTCACTTTCGTGTTTTTGGAAGTGAAGCATGGGCCCATATTCTAGATGAGAAACATAAAGCTTTAGAACCTAAGAGTGAAAAATGTATTTTTGTTGGATGTTTTGAAGATGTTAAAGGGTATATACTTGATCCACTTAAGTCCAAAAATGTTATCATTAGAAGAGATGTAAAGTTTGCCGAAAATAAATCGGCTTACGAGCCTAGTTCGGCGGATGTGCCACCTCTCTCTATCCCTTCTACTTCTGAAATATTTCTTCTTCAGATGATGACAGCGAGGATGACAATCCTCCCCACCTTCTCAAGATCCACCTTCAGCGCCCCAGCTTCCAAAATGGGTTCATGCTACTCAGGGTGCAGCAAGTGCTCTTGTAGGGGATCCTACAAATCAACGACATACACGTTCTCAGTTCGATAGAGCCTCTTTTTTTACTGGCTCAAGATTCAGCGAATTGTGATCCTGACACCTTTGCAGAAGCTTCAGGCCATCCAGATTGGGACGCAGCTATGAATGAAGAATATCGTTCATTATTGGAAAATGATACATGGGATCTTTTTCCTCTTCCAAAGGGACGAAAACTTGTTAGATGCAAATGGGTTTAAAGAACCAAGTATGGACCAGATGGAAAAGTTGATAAACATAAAGCTCGTCTTGTTGCTAACAGTTTTTCTCAAGTTGAAGGCATTGACTATACTGAAATCTTCTCGCCAAAATGAACTCTATCTGCCTTGTTCTTTCCCTTGCTGCCTCTTTCAAATGGGGAGTCCATCAGATGGATGTTAAATCTGCCTTTTTGCATGGGAACTTGCATGAAGAAATCTATATGGAACAACCTCTTGGCTTTATACAACTAGATCCCAACCTTGTATGTCGGCTTAAGAAATCCCTTTATGGTCTCAAGCAAGCCCCTCGGCTTGGTATGCCAAAATGGATAGCTTTCTTGTAGATATTGGCTTTTCTAGGTGTCATTCTGACAATACTGTCTACACCAAGAAAGTGGGTAAGTCTCTTATCATTCTTGTTATTTATGGTGATGACCTTATCCTTACTGGTAGTGATCCCAACCTTATAAACCATGTGAAGTCCAGCCTTAGAAAGAAGTTTGAAATGACAGACTTACGACACTTGCATTATTTTCTTGGTCCTCAAGTCTTGCAATCCAAGGAAAGTATTTCCCTATCCCAGTCCAAGTATCCCTGTGATCTTCTACGCCACTTTCACATGGAACACTATAAGCTAGCCCCTTCTCCCTTTCAGTCTGGAGCCAAACTTTCAGTCACTTGTACTTCCCCTGAAGTTGATGCTACCTTATACTGTCAGCTTGTAAGAAAACTTTTGTATCTGACCCACACTCGTCTTGACCTTTCCTTTGTTGTTGGCATTATTGCTCGGTTTATGCAAAACCCACATGAAAGTCATTGGAAAGCAGCTAAAAGAATACTTTGTTATGTTTGAGGTACAGTTCAGTTTGGGATTCATTACAGTGCAGAAACATCTCCTCTATTGGTTGGTTTCACTGGTTCCGATTGGGCTGGTGACCCTCATGATCAGAAGTCTACTATAGGTTATGTCTTCACTCTTGGTTTTGTACCTATTACATGGGCTTGCAAGAAACAAAGTGCCATTTCTCTTTCTTCAGCAGAAGCAAAGTATTGTGGCGTCATAGAAGCTAGTAAGGAAGCCCTGTGGCTTCGTCAGATCCTGTTAGAGTTTGGCTTTCAGCAACAGCGTCCAACTACACTTTGGTGTGATAATCAAAGTGCCATTCAACTATGTAAAGGTCCAGTCCAACATCAGCGCAGCAAACACATTGAACTACACATGCACTTCATCAGAAAGCTCATTCATGACCATGTTCTTGAAGTGCCATATTGTTCAACCGATGATAAAGTTGCAGACATCTTTACAAAGGCTCTCACAAAGGCGAAGTTTACTAAACTTCGATTTATGGTTGGAGTTCAGGAAGTTGTCACTAAAGGTGGATAAGCTCTAATTCCTCCTTCCTTCTCCTATTGTGTCATATTTGTACATCCTTCAATCCTATCCCAAGTTGTGCTTGAGGGGGGATGTTAGGATATTTCGAGACATAGGAAATAGTTAAGTATAACTTGGTCTAGTGTAGAGTTAGGTAAAGTGTGTTTCTTTACTATGTACATTTGTAACTTACAATCCGACGGTCACGATATGTTCTAGACATGAAGTGATCTGATGGTTCATTCTCTCCTCGGTATTACCGACACTTGATCTGTGGCTTAACACCCGATTGGTCCATGATCTCTATTTAAAGAGCATGGAGGATCATTTGTAGGGTAACCGTTCATGAGAGAAGCTTATGTAAATTTTCGTTCTTTTATTAATAAATTGCCTGAAGTGGTCGTGTTGGCTCAGGCCATGGACTGTTTCCCTCTTTCAGGGTTTTAACCACGTCAAGAATACTAGTGTATTGATCTGTGATCTGTTTGTGAGTGGTGTCCTTTGGTGTTCTATCTGAGGAACTTATCCTGTAAATTCCTACATTGATAAGGTCTGTAAAAGAAAGAAGACTCTTGACACATGAAGTCTTGGAGATGTGTTTATGAATGTGCAGGATGTTGTAGACAAGCAAGATGTCATGATGAAGGGCCATCACAAAAGGTAACTATGATTTGATATTCATTAGTTGATTTTTGAATAACATCTGGATGGGTTGATATAGGGCTACCGAAAGAGGGTTGTAGATGTCACCTACAACTGTCACTCATGTGGTTGGATGAAAGATCCGAAAGGAAACATGACTTGAAAGAGGTAGTTGTATGAGGAAAAAGCCAAATGTGGACTAAAGGATCACTTTCCGATAGAGAGAAGGATGACATGACTGATGTGGCTCGTGAAGGAAAGTGATGGATGGTCAATGCCCTACAAAAAGATGAAGGCTCCATAATGTTGAAAATAAACTTCATGACATCAAAAGAAGGAGCCCCACAAGCAACTGATAGTCCCATAATCTCCACCTAGAGCAGAAAGTTGTTGGAAGCAAGTCCCAGTTAAGAGGGAGCTTGGACAAGTCCCTAGATAAGAGGGAGCTTGGGTACATTCCTTTTATAGGAATGGGTACATTCCTTTATAGGAATGGGTATATCCTCCCTAGTTGAGAGGGAGAGATAGACACATCATTCTTGTCTTCACTTTGGGAAGAAAGAATGGAGGATTGGGTAAGCATCTAGCATCCGATACTCTTTGAGGATGAGGTAGGGCATCCAAGATAAGAATAGTCCTAGAAGGACATACTCTGTGAACACCTGGGTGGGGTATGTACCTTGAGAGACAATGATGATGGTGTCTATAAGTCATTGGTCTCGCCAACATTGTGCTTTGATCTTGTGGAGAGATAGAGTTGTTAGTCAAGGCCTTGCTATGTGACAATGTTGGATGATATGATGCTAAACAGATGGGTTACCAATCTGACTCTTCTTATGAGAATTCTTCAGATTGAGAATGTCCAAGTACCTTGTATGGATTATGAATACCTCTCTAGCTAAGAGGGCTGTTGAAATGTGTATAGCTAGGTTCGATCTTCATAATGACTGTAATCATGATTTTATGTATTTGATGAATGAGAAAAAATAAATTTATTATTGTTATTCTTGAGGCATGGGTTTCATGCTCAAGGGAAAATTTATTTTTAGGTCAAGCACCCATTGAGTGCTTCTAGGGCTTGTCATTGAGTCTACAAGTCAAATGAGTCATTGTCATGTATGAAAGACCCTTTTGGGCATGTTACATATTGAAAAGAAAAAATTATTTGAGTCAAAATAGAGTCAAAAGATCTTCCAATACCTTGTCACGAAGTCGGCCTAAAGGAAACAATTTGTACGCCTCAAAAGCCTATAAATAAGAAGGAACTCGACCTCATTAGCACACTCACTCAAGCAAGTTCGATCTCCTCAAGATAGAAGAAAAGGACGAAAAGGAGAAGAAAAGCAAGATCGAAGTTTTGGGCCTCTCTCTCTCTCTTGTGTTAGGGTTTCTACTATTGTTGGGCAAATCGAAGTGTTGTGGGCAAGTCAAAGTGCTAGGAAGAAACTGTTGGGTCGAAATTCCAGAAGAATTTGTTGGGCAAGTCGAAGTTGCAGAAGAATTTGTTGGGCAGGTCGAAGTTGCAGAAGAATCTGTGGGCAAGTCGAAGTTGCAGAAGAATCTACTGGGCAAGTCAAAGTTGCAAAAGAATCTATTGGGAGGTCAAAATTACAAAAGTTGTTGGAAGGAAAGCTCGTTAAGGAAGAAAGGTTTGACTTGGTCTTGGAGGGTCTTGGTCAAGGGTCATAGGTCTTGGAATTCGTCAATTGAAGATTCTATAAGAAGAGAAGAATTCTTGTGGGTTTTCCTCTCAGTTGGAGAGGTTTTGGCCCTGGCTGATCACCTATATCTTGTCCTTTGTCTCATTGTTATTTATGGTTTAAAGATGTTTGATGAAGTGGATACTAATAATAATCAGAGAAAGAAGAAGATAATCAAGTTAAGTAAAAATACATCACAAACAATTATCAAAGTAAGAGCAATCACCTAATCTAGTTGCCCCTAGAATTTCTCAACATCTAGGCACTGGTCTACTAGATTGTTGGTGAAGCAATCTAGGTATGATTGTAGGAGTTGACCTAAAGTGAGAGGAGATTGTGCTGAGATGGCAGTGGGTACATCTCTTGTGTGCTTACCACATAGCACCTTGACCAGATCTTGCCAAGGCTGCTAATCCAGGTAATAACAAGGCGCACAACCCCATGCTGGGGACGCATCCTCGTGAAACCTTACTACAAACTTAGCCAACCTAGGCATCCAATCATCAATCATCTTTCCTAACCATGAAGAACACATTTAAATTATACATTTGTTATCATGAGGTTTATCCGATCCCCCTTGTCCCTCTCTCTTGTGCCTCCCTCATTCGCTTCTTCGTTAATCTCCACTCACTTAGTGGTTGTTTCCTCTCCCTTTCCCTTCCCGAACATTTACATTGACTTTTCTCACACCGATTTGCTTCCAATACCTTTGTCCAATCTTAATTTATTTATATTTTTCCTTCATTTGTCCTTATCCTCTCTCGTTACCTTCTCCTTATTTCCCCACCCCACTTAAACTAATATTTTTAAGGTTTCTGCATTTTA